>CM053029.1:266354749-266832249 GCA_028564925.1 Lithobates sylvaticus
TCTGAACACTGCCTGGTTTGAAATTGAGTGTTCCGCCTATCGCAGACGAGGAGGCGCGGCTTTTGAACATTGCAATGTCCGCCGTCTGTCTGCATGACACGCTGATCAGGTAGGCAGACGGCAGCTTGCGGTTAGTGTGTTAGTGGTGGTTAGGGGTAGTGTTAGTTAGTGGCGGTAGTGTTATGGTGCCAACTTGCCAAGTCATTGCAAGTGATAAAGCCCAAGTCAAAGTCAAGTCGAAAGTCAGTAGTGACAAGTCAAAGTCAAGTCGAGTCATTTATTTTTTTTTTTTTTTTTTTTTTTTTTTTTCAAATTTATATTTTATTAACACTTACAGCGGGCATACACCTCCAAAGAAAATACAAAAACAATACAAGTCAAACATAACCTTCTGGATCATGTCTTAATGTCGTCCAGAGCAAATACAGAGACATTACAGATCAAGCATAACATTCTAAATCATATCCTAATATCAAAAGCATCCGTATAAACATTATATCTCTATTTACTCGGATTTCTCTAGAGAATTTATTAATCTTGAGGGGTCCCACTCAAAACTAACGTTTAACCATACCCGCCGCTTTTTTTCTCTTTTTCAGAAACAGCTCCAATAACAGACACAAGACCAACAACCACCTAAACAGGGAAAACACGTACACACAAAAAAGGGAGAGAGAAAAAGGAGGGAAAAAAAAAAAGGAAAAAAGGGGGGGTTCCCATCGTTGACTCTGGGCAGCCAGGGTGTTCTCTATATCTATGTATGGTTAGTATTCCCTAGTAAAGTCAGGCCCTCTGCTGATATTACAAATTGTTTCCATCGTTCCCAAATCTTTTGATATTCTTCTTGTTGTTGTTTTGTCTCTAACCCTAATTCTTCCATTTTATTTATCTCTTCCACTTTATGTAGCCAATCTGCTGCCGTTGGAGGTGTCTGTTTTTTCCAATAGAGTGGCACACAGGCCTTCGCGGCATTCACCAAGTGTCTCACTACCGAGTTTTGGTACTTTTTAAGTGGGATGTTAGATAGATTTAAAAGGAAGAAAGCAGGGTCTCTATTTATCCTATAGTCTGTGAATTTTTGTGTTACTCTTTGGACCATAGTCCAAAACCGAGATAATTTAGGGCATGACCAGAATATGTGCAATAAAGTTCCTCTCTCTTCCAGGCATCTCCAGCAACAATCAGTGGAGTCAGGGTAGTATTTATGTAAGAGCTGTGGTGTAAGATACCATCTTGTCAGGATTTTGTAGTTGGATTCCTGTATCTTTGTAGAAACTGATGATTTTAAAGTAAATCTTAATATATGTTGTATTTCGTCTAATGTAAATTTCCGTTCAAAATCTTGCTCCCACTTGTCTATAAATGGCAAGTGTGGCATTGCCACTGGACAATTCAGTAATGAATACATCCTAGACAGTGTCCGTGTTATGACCCCCTCCTCAGAACAGTATTCCTCTAGCTTTGTCAAGGGTCGGGTATAGCACCTGGGCTCTAGTAACGTGTCTAGAAAGTGTTTCAACTGAAATGCCGAAAAAAATGACAATCTATACGGCCCAGACTCCTCTCTCAGTTCCTCTATGGATAGCCACCTCTCCTCCCTTATAAAGTGGGTGACCCTAGTTTTCTCACCCTGTCGTAAGGCCCTAAAAGTAGGAAAGTCCAAACCTGGGTGGAAACTAGGGTTTCCCAAAACCGGAAACAATGGAGAGTCTGAGGAAGTAAGAGCGAACTGCTTGCTAACGTGGGATCCTATATATAACGTCGCCCCTATTATAGGGTGGTTTTTTAGTGCTATTTGAAGATGGTCATAACACCATAGAATCCCTGGTAGCAATACCTGTGTCTGGGCCTGTTCCACCTGAACCCATAGTTTTAGCTTGCTATGACGGCACCAGTCTACGATCCTGGCCAGGTGGATTGCTTGTTGGTATTTCCGCACATCAGGGAGGGCCAAGCCCCCATATTGTTTAGGTAACGTCAATACCTTAGATGAGAGACGTACTTTCTTATGTGCCCATACAAACTTCACAAAAAGTGAATTGACCTGTTTCAGGTATCCCGATGGGATGCTGTTACGCCCAGTATTGGATATAGCTCGAGGGCAAGGAGCTACATATCGTTGGGGATTTCCCCTCTCGGTAACTTTCAGGAGAGAACAGAGGTCTTTTTCCCTTCGCACGCCAGGAGATTTACCTGACTTTTTCTTTTTTATGGCGGCAGAGCCAGTACAGGTCCCGAACTGGCTACAGCTACTATCGCAGACAGGGAGACGCCTAGGGACAACGACAGCAGGACAGATCTCCCAGCCCCGTCGACAGAGAGGCGAGAGCGGAGTAAGAGGACAATCTCCAATGGGCTTGCGTGAGTCTAGCAAGTAATCTGAAGGTTGAAACCAGATGACTTGCTTTACATATTTGACACTTGTCTATTTATTATAATCTCTTCTCCCCAAAGGCTAGCTATACCCCCCTTTCACCCCCTTTTTTTTTTTTTTTTTTTCCGTTTTTGTTTTTGGCATTTTTTGGTATTTCTTTTCCCCTCATGGACCCCCTGCTTAGAAGGTGGGTGCTCGGTATACAGCTTAAAAGATGGTGGAGAAATCAAGACTTACTATTGAAACGTACTACAAATTAAACCTAAAATCTAGGAACTATAAAGTCACAGGACTATCCCCTTCCTATTATTTACTACCTATGACCTCACTTTGCGCTAAGAGAAAGAATCACCCCTCTCTCTAAGAAATTTTTCTTTTTTTTTTTTTTTTTTTTTTTTTTTTTGCTCTGCTTGAGAGATGAGTGATTAAGCGGTGCTAGGTGATAGATAGGAAGGCTAATATATGGAAAACTATGGTGACAGTGATGCTTTAAAGATAATGTTAAGAGACATATATATATGGTTATTTGGTACTGTAAATTTGCTCGCCAGTATGACTCTAATTTCTGAGGATTGATTTCGATAGACCATGATTAAGATTAAGTTTATGATAATATTTTGAAGTAGAATATAGAAAGTAGAGGATGGAATATAGAGAGCAGAATAAAAATCGTACTACTGGAGGGAGGGGGGGGGGGGGTTTATAATTTTCTATTAAATAACTATGATCAAGGGAGAGAAAGATAGGAAGGAAGAAGGAGCCCTAGATGAAGGACTTTAGGATATGTTGGCTATTGATATAGGCTATTTTGAATGGACAATCCCTGGTAGACAATTGATGATGGGTCATTGGCCAGGTTACACTTTTCTACCCATCTAAATTTATATATTTATTTTTTTTATTTTTATATATCAGGGGGGGAGGGGAAGAGGAGGGCAAAATAAAGAAAATATTTTTTTTTTTTTTTTTTCTTTTTTTTTTTTTTTTTTTTTTTTTTTTTTTTTTTTTTTTTTTTTTTTGTCTTTTTTTTTTTTTTTTTTTTTTGTCACGCAAACACGCAAACACGCTAATAGGAGGGAGAGGTGGAGGATGGGGGGGTGGAGGGAGGGGGGGTAATGTAGGGAAGGAGGAGAGGGGAAATCACAACAGGGCATGATTTATCTCTGTCTTTATTATCTTTTTCTTTCCCTTTTCCTCCTCCTTTTTTTTTTTTTTTTTTTCACGGGGGTTAACGGTTCACGGGGGTTAAAGGGAAGGGGTTAAATGAGTCACATGGGAAGGTGAAATGAAGGTGAAATGAGTCACATTGATAGAGTGAGGATTAAGAACCGTTCCTTTTTTTTTTTTTTAACATTTTTATGTGTCACGTAGAAGATTTATATGAGGGAATTAGTAATTACTAATTAGTAAGCACTATTAAACACTATTAATCACTGTTAATCACTAATCACTATTAATCACAATGAGACCCGCATACAATGGCGGATCCTTATTAGTCACTTATTTTTGCCTCCCTCCCCCCTCCCCCTCCCTTTTCCTTTTTTTTCTTTTTTGGGGATTTTATCACGATAAGAATGACCCACCAATAATTGTTTCGATTTTTGATTATATATGTATATGTAATATTAATAATGGATAAAATAAGAGATGCTATATATCACTATTGTCATGATGTGTAAGGGTAGAGGTTTCTCTCTCCTCCCTTTCTTTTTTTTTTTTTTTTCTCTCTCCCCCCCGGGGGGGGAAGTACTCACAAGACAGGGATATGCCGAATGTTTCCTTTATTTTTTATTTTTTTTTTTACTTTTTAGGCTGGGAGGATGGAGGGGAATACGGGAGGCCATTACGAGGTCGGCTCTAGCCACTTCCCCAAATAGGTTGACACATAGGCCCCCCGAGGGGATTAGGGGAGTATGTGTGTATATAAGGATTGATAGCAATCCACCTTAGATTGGGGGGGGGGGGACGCAGGGATTAGGATATAGACCGTCCCTGATAGCCCCCATCCCCATTTGTTTTTTTTTTTTTTTTTGGCTTTATTGTCTTTGTGTTTTGGTTTTTCCCTTTCCCCCTCTCTTTTTTTTTTTTTTTTTTTTTTGTTTTTTTATCCTCGTGTTTTGTGTTTTTTTTTTTTTTTTTTTTTTTTTTTTTTTTTTTTTTTTTTTTTTTTTTTTTTGGCTTTATTGTCTTTGTGTTTTTGTTTTTTCCTTTCCCCCTCTTCCTTTTTTTTTTTTTTTTTTTTTTGGTTTTGTTATCCTCGTGTTTTTGTTTTTCTTCTTGCCCCCCCTTTTTTTTTTTTTTGTTTGTTTTTTTTTTTCCTTTGCTTTTTCTCTTTTCTCGTCGTTGACAATGGGCAGTATCAGGGTGCTGTCGTTGAATGCGAAGGGTCTAAATATTCCCGAGAAAAGAAAGATGTTACTGCATGATTTGAAGACATCAGGTATTGATATTGCATTTCTACAGGAGACCCATTTTAGAGACAATAGACTACCGGTATTAAAAAATAGATTTTATCCAGTAACTTACCATTCTACTAACAAACTAGCCAAAACTAAAGGGGTGTCTATTTTAATCTCTGGTAAACTCCCGTGGACATGCAATACAACTATGCTAGATGAAGGAGGCCGTTTCCTGTTTGTAAAAGGATCGATGGGAGGGGTGAGCCTGACGTTGGCAACAATTTATGGACCCAATGAGAATCAGGATACTTTTATCCGTCAAACCTTGAATAAATTACTAGAATTTACAGAGGGTCAGTTAATCCTGGGCGGAGATTTTAATGTACCATTGAATCCTAGAGTTGATACATCCTCAGGCTCATCCTCGATCTCGATAAGTTCCCAGAAACGCATTACACAGTCTATATATAAAGCACAACTAATTGATGTGTGGCGACTTCAACACTCAGGAGAAAGGGATTATTCTTTCTATTCTTCGCCCCATAAGACCTATTCAAGAATTGATTATTTTCTGATCCCCCATGCCCAACTACATGCGGTTTATAAAACCTCTATTGGGTCGATAACATGGTCGGACCATGCTCCGATTCTATTGACATATACCTTATCACATAATATCATTCAAACATCAAGCATGTGGAAACTGAATGAAAACCTTCTTCGAATTCCAGAGGTAAGGGCGGAGATCGAGAGAGAATTACCCCTATACTTCCAGACAAACCGAACCCCAGATAGCTCTTTAGATATGGTCTGGGAGGCACACAAAGCAGTTATAAGAGGTATTTTTATTAAATATGGATCCAGATTTAAAAAAGAGAGAGAGAAGAAACTAAAATCATTGTTGACTCAGCTACAGACAATCGAAGCGAGGCATAAACATATACCCTCCATTGAGTTAGAGCAGGAACTTACTCGGATACGAGCTTATATTAATGATCTACTCCAACAAAGAGCCAAAGTGGCTCTACAGAGAGGTAGAAAGATCAACTATGAATTGGGAGATAAATGTGGGAAAATATTAGCTAGATCAGTAAGAGAGTATCGTCTTCAGTCATATATACCACATATCCTGAATTCAAAAGCTCAGAAAGTTACCTTACCGAAACAAATTACAGAAACCTTCCGAGATTTCTATGCATCACTATATAATTTACCTATCGCAAAGAAGGCTCAATCTTTAATAGACGAATACGTTCACTCCTCTAAGTTGCCTATGATCACACCTGAAATGAAAGCAGACTTAGATGCACCTATAAATCTAGAGGAGTTAAAACGGGCAATAGGTTCGACGAAGCCAGGTAAAGCACCTGGCTCAGATGGCTTTACTATTCAATATTACCGAATGTTATTCCCTATCTTAGGACCACATATGGTAGACTTGTTTAATGGATTAAGTAAAGATATTAATTTATCAAGAGACACTATGAAGGCACATATTTCCGTAATTCTGAAAGAAGGGAAAGACCCGACCCTATGCGGTAGCTATAGGCCAATTTCATTATTAAACATAGACCTTAAACTATTTACAAAAATTTTAGCAACCCGTATAGCTGAATATTTGCCCGGTTTAATTCACCTGGATCAGGTGGGTTTTATCCCCTCGAGAGAAGCCAGAGATAATACGACAAAAGTCCTAAATTTACTACATATAGCTAACTCTACCAAGACACCTAGTATTTTTCTTAGTACAGATGCTGAGAAGGCATTTGATCGTGTGAACTGGCAATACATGTTTACAGTTCTCAGACACCTAGGCTTTGGGGAAACAATGATGAATTGGATAACCAAAATATACTCACAACCCACAGCCCAAGTTAAAACTAATGGTGTCTTATCCAATCCCTTCTCTATATCTAATGGCACAAGACAGGGATGCCCACTTTCCCCGGTCCTATTTGCATTATCATTAGAGCCATTTCTGAATAGAATCCGCCTAAATCCGGATATACAGGGCGTAACGATTGGAGGGAAACAGTATAAAATTTCTGCTTATGCAGATGACCTTCTCTTCTCCTTGACAAATCCCGCTGTCTCACTCCCTAATCTCTTACGGGAGTTTAAAACGTACGGAGCATTCTCGAATATGAAGATAAATTGGGATAAATCAGAGGCAATGGGATGTGGGATACCAGCTAATGTATTATCTGGATTTAGAGCGAGTTTTAGTTTTAAATGGACGACAAAAGCTATAAAATATCTAGGCACATATGTCCCAGCAAACCCAAATCGGGTGTTCGAACTTAATTTTCCTCCATTGCTATCTGGAATTCGCTTACTCTTAGATACATGGAGGAGAGGCCTACATTCCTGGTTTGGAAGAATTAATTTATTAAAAATGATGGTATTACCTAAAATTCTTTACTTATTTCGAGTCATTTATTGAATTCAGTCAAGCAAGTCGCAAGTCCTCAAACAGGTGACTTAAGTCTGACTTAAGTCAAGTCATGTGACTCAAGTCCCCCACCTCTGCAGAATAGCTCCCGTAGCTGTCTCTGATGCATCCACTTCCAGCACAAATGGAAGGGCTGGATCTGAATGCATCAGGATGGGAGCGGACGAAAACAATTTCTTCAAAGTGTCGAAGGCTTCTTGTGCTTCCGGGGACCAATGGAATTGGGTACCTTGATGGGTCAACTTGGTGATGGGTGCCACTATGGAGGAAAAGCCGACAATGAACCTTTGATAAAAGTTTGCGAATCCAATGAATCTCTGTACCCCTTTCTTGTTCACTGGGGCTGGCCACTCCAGTATGGCTTTGACCTTCTGTGGGTCCATGGAGACCCCACCTGTGGAAATTATGAACCCCAAAAACTGCACTGTGGATTTCTCGAATTCGCACTTCTCTGCCTTAAGGTACAGTCTGTGGCTTCTGATAATGGTGAGAACTTGTTTCACGTGTACTCAGTGAAGTTCAAGGGAGTCTGAAAAGATAAGGATGTCGTCCAGATAAACGACGAGGAAGTCGTCGAGGTGCTTGTGGAAAATATCATTCACCAGGTGCTGGAAGGTTGCTGGGGCGTTACAAAGTCCGAAGGGCATCACCAAGTACTCATAATGCCCGAATCTGGATCTGAAGGCTGTTTTCCATTCATCTCCTGCCCTGATTCGGATGAGGTTGTAGGCCCCACGAAGGTCCAATTTAGAGAAGATTCTGGCAGACCTGAAGCGCTGAAAAAGCTCTGGAATCAAAGGGAGGGGAATACCGTTTTTTAATTGTGATTTTATTTAATTCCCTGTAATCGATGCAAGGCCTCAGGGAGCCATCTCTCTTTCCCACAAAAAAGATGCCAGCTCCGGCTGGTGGCGAGGAAGGGCGAATGAACCCCTTTTCCAGGTTCTCGTCAATGTAGGCCTTGAGGACCTTTAGTTCCACTTCGGACAGGGGGAAGATACGGCCAAAAGGGATCTCTGATCCAGGAAGGAGGTCGATGGGACAGTCATACGTCTGATGAGGCGGTAAGCAATCTGCCTGTTGCTTATCGAAAACATCTTGGAATTCCAAGTAAACTGGTGGTACATGAAGAAGGTTGTCTGGTATGGATGAAATAGTAGAACAGGTGGCCACAGCCTGAACGAAGCAATGTTGGGTGCAGTGAGGTGACAGGAAAGAAACCTCTTTCCTTCCCCAGTTGATCTGGGGTTCATGGATCTGTAGCCATGGAAGCCCCAAGATGATGGGGAACATTGGAGACGGGATAATGTCAAATTGAATAAGCTCCTGATGACCAGAGTCAGTAATGACACGGATGGGTTGGGTCTCATGGGTAATGAATCCTGAACGAGGAAGAGAGCCATCAGCCAGATGTACCTGTAGATTTTGTTTCTTCGGGACGAGAGGTAAGTGCAGTTTGGTGGCTAATGCCGCATCAAGGAAGCAGCTGCAGGCTCCGGAATCAATTATGGCTGATAGTCGATTTCCCGGTAGCTGTAGGGAGACAAAGAGGGCGACATAAGTCTGGGAGAACCCAGAAGATTGGTAGTTCATAATACATTGTCGGTAAGACTTACTCGGTCTTATGGGACAGGTGCTGAGGAAATGGCCCGAAGCCCCACAGTACAGGCATAGATTGGCTCGTCGCCTGCGAAGCCGTTCTTTGGAAATGAGGGGGGCACGGACCAGACCCAGCTGCATGGGTTCCGTCTCCTGGGTAACTACTGCTGGAGCTGAGGCGGTGGGTGAAGACAAGGTAGGTTTAGGACTTGCCAACTCATCTTTCAAAGTCTCAGATAACCCCTGGCGATACTGGTATTTAAGAGCTGGTTCGTTCCACCCGGTATCAGCTGACCACTTCCGGAATTCAACGGTGTAATCCTCCACCGGTCTGCGTCCTTGAAGTAGATTATGTAGCGTGGCTTCAGCTGTAGCCCCACATTGAGGATCATCATACAGTTGTGCCATACTGTCAAATTGAATAAGCTCCTGATCAACTCAGACAGGGTGGAGGCCTGGATAGTAGAGTTGACTGGATACAGACAGATGAGCTGGTTTGGTCAAACAGGCAGGATCAACAGAGCAGAATGGAACTGGACAGTTCAGCAGACTGGACAGCAGAGCAGGCTGGAACTGGACAGGTAAGCTGGGTCAACAGGCAAGCAGGATAGCAGAGCTGGCTGGATCTGAACAAACAGCTTAGCAGACTGGACAGCAGAGCAGGATGGGTCTGGATGGACAGCTTAGCAGACTGTACAGCAGAGCAGGCCGGAACTGGACAGGTAAGCTGGCTCAACAGGCAAACAGGATAGCAGAGCTGGCTGGATCTGGAAACAGCTTAGCAGACTGGACATCAGCCAGATGTACCTGTAGATTTTGTTTCTTCAGGCAAACAGGATAGCAGAGCTGGCTGGATCTGGACAACAGCTTCGCAGACTGGACAGCAGAGCAGGACGGGTCTGGATGGACAGCTTAGCAGACTGGACAGCAGAGCAGGCCGGAACTGGACAGGTAAGCTGGTTCAACAGGCCAACAGGATAGCAGAGCTGGCTGGATCTGGACAAACAGCTTAGCCAGCAGAGCAGGATGGGTCTGGATGGACAGCTTAGCAGACTGGACAGCAGAGCAGGCCGTAACTGGACAGTTAAGCTGGTTCAACAGGCAAACAGGATAGCAGAGCTGTCTGGATCTGGACAAACAGCTTAGCAGACTGGACAGCAGAGCAGGATGGGTCTGGATGGACAGCTTAGCAGACTGGAACTGGACAGGTAAGCTGGTTCAAGAGCAAACAGGAAGCAGGACCTTGGAACAGGCTGGATCAGTACAGGTGATCAGACTTGGTACAGGAAACAGAACCTCAGAACGGACTGGAGCAATACAGGTGATCAGGTTCATCACAGGGAACAGACTGCAGACCGGACTAGAACAATACAGGTGATCAAGTTCATCAAAGGAAGTCAGGTCAGGAATCAGACTGGTATCAAGGTACAAGGGATGAGGCAGAAGGATGGTCACAACTAGCCGAGGTCGGGTACAGGCAGATAGCTGGGTAGTCACAGGTAAGCTGGGTCAACAGGACAGAGGTATCAGGATCAGGTTACATACACCACAACGCTGTAGGGCAGACAGCGGGGACCGTCTGCTCAGGCCAAGTTTAAATAGGCTGACTGGCGCTAACCAGAGCGCGCGTGCCCGGGCGCGCATGTGCATGCGCAGTGGGATCTGAGGGCCAGGACGGCCTGGGTTTAAGTTTCTGGCAGGATCTTCATGACACATACTCTCAAAAAAGGTCTCCACCGCATTAAGTGCTGGGCTCCTCTGCTCCATCAGGCTATGGGCCCATGCCTGTGGCTCCTCAGCCAGGAGCGAGATAATGAAACCCACCTTTACTACTTCGGAAGCAAAAGTCCTGGGTTGGAGGGCTAGGTAAAGGGAGCAGGCATTTTTGAAGGCCCAGAACTTTTTACGGTCACCTGTGAAGTGCTCAGGGGTAGGAACCCTGGGTTCGGGGATGCCATGATCACGGTGGGATTAGCTGATCCAGGAGGAGCGGATATCCCACTGGTGGCGGCAGGAGCTGCTAAGGTGGGTGCTGCTAACCCGGATAGTTGCTGCAGGCGACTGTCCACTTGGGTGTACCCCTCTTGCAGTTTTTGCACAGCTTCAGTTAGTGCTGAGACTTGTTGGCACAAAACCTCAAGGGGTGAACGCACTCTGTCGGCCTCAGACATGGCTGGCTTGTACTATCAGGAGAGTACTTACCGAAGCCGAAATGCCGAGAGTGGTTCACCCTTGCAACTGAGCGAAGTCTGCCCCCTGGAGGTGAGACAGGGGATGAATGGCACAAAGAGGCACAGGCTACCAAACCAGGTGATGAGGACTGGAGCAGGTGCCAAGTTCTGGATCAGGAAGACACTGGAGAGTCCAAAACACAGGTGCAGGTACAGGGCTGAAGATAAGCAGGTCTGGGTCACAAGCAGAGATCACAGGGCAGGAGACAGAGGCAAATCCGGGTCACAAGCAGAGGTTCAAGGGGCCAGAGGCAAGCAAGCAGGTAAGTCCAGTACACAGTCCAAAGGTCAAGGGCAGGAGAAGGCAGCAAGGTCAAAGGCGAAATCCGGGTCAAAATCAGGCAATCAGATCAACAGGAAGCAGGAACAGAGCTTTGGCAGGAAGCTGAAGACAAGCCAGCGCTGGACTGGTCTCAAGCACTTCCTTAAATGGGCGGTGTGAGTGGTCATGTGACACTATTACGCACTGGGACACTCAGGCGTGCGCCAGTGCGCATGTGCATGCGTCGGAGCGCCGAGCCGCGAATGCGCATGCGCCGGAGTTCCGTTCCGCCGCACATGCGCACAGGCACTCGGCGCGCATCGCTAAACTGTAGATTTTCCTGACATTGGGATTGCCACCCCCAGAGGAGAAGGTTGAAGGACTGCCATTTGTCTTCGTTGCAGATGAGGCATTCGGTCTGGGTGACCACATGATGAGGCCATTCCCCCAGAGGACCCTCACCCCGGAGAAGAGGGTTTTTAATTACTGGCTGTTTCAAACAGCCCTAAATATGGGGGAATACAAACTGAACTATATCATTTTGAGCTGCTGCATCCTTCACAATTTTTTAAAAAGAAACAATGCTAATTTTGTTGCCACAGTTGGGCCTGAGGCCGGACTCATTAATGAAACACTGACGGCCCTGGAAGCGGGCCATCCTGGCTTGCCCCCCCAAAGCGCCCGCCAAGTGCAGCAAAAATATTTAGAATATTTTACGGGTAGGGGTGCCATTGCTTTGGCAGCACATTTTGAATACATTTTATATTTAATCAGATAAAATCTTGATTTTGATTTACTGCTTGTATTTCTTTTTGCTGTGTCCTAGTTTCTCCTAGTGCACTTGTAGTGCCAAGTGGTTTTTCCATTATTAAATAACACCCATTGTCACTGTAAACACCAACTTAACACAAAAACTGGTATTGATCATTGAAAGAAGAAGCCACACATTGAGTATAAAACCTTTTACTCCGTGCACATTCACATGTGTACAAAATCCAAAAATTTTGGTTAGAAAAAGTTTTACATGTTTTTTTATTATATTTTTTTTTTCGGTTACATAAACAGGCATGTTTCAAAACATAACATACACAACTCTGGAATTTACAAAGTTCAACATTGAAAAACTTAAGGCAAGATCAGACATTATATTGTCCAAAATAAGTTGATCTTGCCTTCAACAGATGGGGTGATGTCACCCCTGTAAAAGCCCAATTTTGAAGATGCACACTAATTGAGAGTCAAACTGGGGATTTCCCTCCTGATCCCATGCCTAATGTCAACATGTGCTATCTCCCATCATGGGGGATCAATTGATGTGTTTTGGGGGTGCAACCACTTCCTCTCACCTACTTGAGTTGTGAGGAAGGGGTTGCAGCCACAAAATGCATACATTGATATCCCCTGATGGCAGATAGCACATGTGTGCATCTTCAAAATTGAGCTTTTTAAATTTGTTAAAAAATTCACCTCTAAAATGGTGGCATTTTTAGGGTATTTATATTATTCCTAGTACATCAATCATGTTCTTTAGTTTGTGTTCTATTTCATTAGTTTTTTTGCTTGATAAAGTCTAAATTCCAACTACACAGCATTATGTCGTGGATTAGCCTTTGGGCACTGTCACTGGTGAAATGATGAGATTGTTCTTCCACAACCTGAACATCACCTAAAAATAAAAAAACAAACACCATGTATTATAAATATGCAGGCATACATCTCTTACCTGAATCTGTGGTGTCAGACACTGACCTGTTGTGGTGACAATCTCAACCACCTCTCCTTCCTCCACATCCACAGGTTGTGACCTCTGTTCTCCTTCTTCAGGAGGTGGGGGATCCCTGGTGTCCTCAGATGTCCAGAGTCTTTTCTCTCCTATGAGAATTAAACCAAAGGTATACTTAGCACACAGATATTTGAGGGCAGAAATATGAATATGAAACATTGCTTGGAAGTGGGGTACAATTGTCTGTTTTGGCAGAGTTCCAAGCTGAACACGATTTGTTCACTTACCAAAGCTGGAATACTTACCTTTTTTGGACAAGTTTCACACATGTAGACACCCCAAGTATCCACTGGAGCACCTCTGTGCGACACCCTAAAAAGTTTGTTCTTGTGTCCCACACTAGTGCACCTGAGTCCAGATGTTTAAACAGCTGTTGAGTGTCCTCTCCTTACATTACACTGAATCAAGTTTGCAATTCTTTCTAGGTTCAAACACAACTAGACAACAATGTCCTAAACTTCTTTTAATACAAATTATCATGACCAAATGTAGTTAACCCTGTATCTGTCAAAAACATTGTATTTATTTGGAAAACAAACCATGTTTACTACGACCGATTACCGTGCCCACGAACTTGAAAGTAGCCATTTTAAAATGTCCAACAGAAAAGAAAAGCACATGGCGCAGCATGCAAGTAATAATAATAATAGGAACACACGACAAGTACTTACCTTTTAGAAGAACTCTCTTGATCTTTCTGTACTGATCGTGCTCCCTCAATTTCAGGTCTGACCAGCGTTTCCTCAATTGCTCCTTGGATCGTTGTACCCCAAAATTCCGGCGCAGACTTCTCACTACTTTATTCATGATCTTGGCCTTTCTCATATTTGGGTTTAGGTACGGTCCATACTTCCCATCATAGTCGGCCCTCTTCAAGATGTCCACCATCTCCAACATCTCTCCAAAAGACATATTTGAGGCCTTAAATCTCCTTCTGGATCGTGACGTTTCTGGCTCCAGGCTTTCCTCCTCGTTACTGCTTTTTTGCACCTGCTGTGTCTCTGCCACGTTCCTCTCCCACTGCGAGGAAAGAGAAGGGGCGGGGAATATTCTAGAAAGAACGTCAGTGGTGGGCGACGTGGGTGGAGTTTCACGCATGCGCATTGTATATAAAGTAAACACGCGTGTGTCGTAACTACGTTCTGTGTGCGGATGAAGGAGGAACGGAATCGACAAATGTTATAACAAAGGTAAAATTTTAACTTGGGACATGAGCGGCCTATACTTCAGCCAGATGCGTTTTCTGGAAGACCAGATGGAAGCCAGGCACCCCTTCCCTCCACCCTTCCATCAACCCCCAGCTGAGGCTTCCGTGGACAAACCTGGGCCTTCCATCCAGGAAGAAATTGAGGAGCCCAGATGGAGCTAGGTATAGTATTTGTAAGCATATTTTTTGTGGTAAAATTATTGTTGGTAACTAGATGTTATTATTGCTCACAAATTAATTTTTTTTTTTATAAATCTTTTTTTAACAAAACATTTTTTACAATTATTCTTATCAAACATTTACAGATCCATTCTTTGTCCAACAATACAATCAGATTACTTTCTATCTTCACATAACCATGTTATCGAATACCTAACCTCTATTTGTCACTGACCGATTTATTATATTATATTAGTTCTGTAACCTGTGCATATTTTATCTCCTACGCATTCATACCCCCCCCCCCCCCCCCCCCCCCCACCACACATTCTTGCCATTTGCTCTCTACTTTCATACATCCTTGTCATTAAAAAAAAAAATATATATATAAAAAAAATAAAAATAAATAAAAGAGGAGAGAAAAAAAAGAAACCCCCCCCCCCCCCATTCCTCTCTCCTCTGTCTCTATTTGGGTTCTCCTCCTATATTTCTAACAATAGAGAGGATGATGCTCTGAATTCTTCCCACACTTGCCATGCTGCCCTTATTTGTTTTTTAAACCTTTTTCAATCGCCATCCTCTCTTCCAGGGAACGCATCTCGCTCATCTCAGCTATCCATTCATCTATCAACGGCGCTGCCTTATTTTACCATTTTCTAGCTATAACCGTTCTTGCTGCTGTTAAAAAATACTTTAATATACCTTTTTTTATATGTTTCACAGAACCTGGGATCATTGACAACATCGATACTAATATGTCAGGTTGCAAGTTGGTACCCGTCACCTCACGATATATTGTATATATTTTATTCCAGAATATCTGGACCCCTGGACAGAAATACCAAATATGTGACATTGGGCCTGTTGCCCCCCGACATCTCCAGCAGATGTCTTCATTGTCTGGATTAGGTCTATGCATATCTATCGGACATTCATACAATCTAACTAGTATTTTGTAATTTCTTTCCTGATGCCTGTTTGAGATTAACATCTTGTGTGTTAATATAATTGCATTCTCCCATTTAGCCCTGGGGCTAACCATGTCCAGCTCTTCCTCCATTTTTTTTATGTAGCTTATCTCTTGATACATATTATTCGAAATTAAATATTTATATACATTAGATAGGCTATGTGTTGGTTTCTGCTCTTGTAAAAATAATAGTTCCAATGCTGTCGGTAGTCTATCCAGTGCCCCCTCTTTCCTGAGGGAGGTTATATATTTTTGAAGCTGCCAGTATAATATCCATTTCCTCTCATGTTCCCTTCCCAGGGTTTCCAACAGGTGAAGTCTGTTGCCCTCCATTATCTGTACTAACCTTATATCATCCTTTTTATGCCATTTTAAAAAGGTTGTAGTGTCCCTTGCTGGTGGAAATTCAGGATTGCTGAAGAGGGGTGTCATTGGGCCTACATATGTGGACCCTATTCCCCTCTTCACCAATCCCTCCCATACTTTCAGTGTTGATACAACCAAGAACGGCATCTCTTCCGTACGGGACCTTTTTTCTTTCTTTATCCATGGCAGTGATTTCAATTTTATGTCTGCAATCTCCTCCTCCAGTTTCACCCACTGTTTACTCTCTGCACTATGAAACCAATCCACCATCCTGGCCACAAATATCACTTTGAGGTAAACCGATAGATCTGGGAGAGCCATGCCCCCATCCTTGTTTAGTCTAGTTAAGATTCCTCTATTAATTCTGGCAGGCTAACTTGCCCAAATGAAACTCCCAATGGCCTTTTTGAGGAGATTCAAGATATTTGTTAAGGGAAATGTTGGGATAGTCTGGAAAATATAAAGTATTTTGGGAGTATATCCATTTTTACGATATTTATACGACCCGTCCAAGAGAAAATCCCCTTGTCATATTTTTGAAGCGTCTTATTTATTTTTTGCATCATTGGGAGATAGTTATATTCCTGGAGCTTCTCCAGTTCTCTAGGTATGGATATTCCAAGATATTTGATTGCGTTTTTCTGGCACTTAAAAGGAAAATTATTTTTAAGGAGTTCAACAATATTCTCAGAGAGTGAAATATTCAATGCTTCAGATTTATTATAGTTTACTTTGAAATTGCTCAACTCAGCGCTTGACCTCCTTAATCAAATTTGGAATTGTCACCACTGGGTTTGTAATATATATTAGCAGATCGTCTGCGTATACCGACATTTTATATACCTAATTTCTCACTTCCTTGTATGTCTTGACTATTTCGAATCGCTATCGTCAAGTGCTCCATGGCTAATACGTATAATGCCGGGTTCCATTTGCTATATTAACTATGTCAGATACGTCTCCATTTGCCCGTATTCTGGCTGTTGGATTCTGGTATAAAACCATTATTTTTTCACAAAGCACAGGGCCCACTCCCCATTGTCTTAATGTCTCTTCGAAAAATTGCCATCCCACCCTATCGAATGCCTTCTCGGCATCGATTGCCAAAAGGCAGGATGGGATGGCCTGTTTCTGAGGATATTCTATTAAAGTCAGGGTCTTCAGGGTATTGTCCCTTGCTTCTCCTTCTCTATGAACCCCACTTGATCCAAGTGTATGTATCTCGGCAATTTCGGTGAAAGTCTATTAGCTATGATCTTTGAGTATATTCGAAGATCTACATTTGTCAGCGAGATTGGTCGGTAGTTTCCACACAGTGTGTGATCCTTCTCTGGCTTAGGTATAAGTGAAATATATGCCTGCATGCCCTGTGGAACAAATGGTTGAGAGATAGAGACTGAGTTAAAAGTCCGCTTCATAATTGGGGTTAGCAGATCTTTAAATAGCTTGTAGAACCGTGGTGTAAAACCATCCGGACCAGAACTTTTGCCTGGTATTAATGAGTTTATTACGTTTTCAATTTCAATCTCTGAAAATTATTTTTCTAGTTGCTCTATCTCTGCTAATGTTAGAGTTGGTACATCGGTGTCTTTTATATACTGTCGTATATTTTTCTGGAAAATTTCAGGATCACGCTCTGCTAGCTGATTAGGTATATTATAACGTTGAGAATAAAAAGTGTGGAATGTTTTCAGAATCGCTTTCGGATCATATACCATATCACCTGTTTCTGTCCTAACCTTAACAATGGATGTAGTGTTCATTCGCTGGCGTAGTGCTCTCGCTAGTAATTTCCCAGGTTTGTTTCCTTGTTGATAATATAAGGTACGATTTTTATCTCTAATACTTAATGTTTGTTCATTTAATAAGGTTCATAGTTCAACTTGTTTATCTGTTAATTTCATTAATGTCCCCCGTACTGAGTTTTGCTTGTGTTCCTTTTCCAACTGGGCAATTTCCTGTAAGAGCTGTACTGATCTATTTCCTTTTGCTTTTTTTAACCTGGCTCCGTGTTTTATAAAAAGACCCCTTACTATACATACCAATGTTTCCCATTGATTAGGAATAGAGGTAGTATCATTTACATGATCCTGTGTAAAGTTCGATATTGCTGTCCCAATCTCTGCAATACATGCCTCATCATATAGTAAATTGTCGTTTAATGTCCATGTACCTCTTCATACGTTACTACTTAACATGTCCATCACCATATATATAGGGGCATGATCCGACCAGAGAAAATTACCTATCTCTGATGAGGAGATCATAGCCACTCCCAATTGATTTATCAGAAAATAGTCTAATCTATGGTACGTACCATGAACTTTTGAGTGAAACGTATAGTCTTTCTCCATTGGGTGAAGTGCTCTCCATATATCAACTAAATGGTATCTATCGAGCATTTCCTTAAATTTCCTTTTATCCATACTCATCTGGGGCCCCGCTGGTGCTGTAGTATCCATGTCTCGGTTAAAGACAAAATTGAAGTCTCCTCCTACTACTACCACCCCCTTTGCTCTTTCCATAAGATACATTAGTAGTTGGGTACCTACTTTAATCTGATCTAAATTAGGTAAGTATATGTTAATAAATGTGTATTTTTTACCATATATATTTAGTTTTAGTAAATCTCGGTTCGTCCATTTTTCTATTACCTGATGGGGTATCGATTTATGAATTACTGTAGAGACTCCTCTAGATTTTGAGTAGGGATAAGTATCATACTGAATCTAGATATATATTGGGATAAGATTAGCCTGAGATTAGTGTTTTTGTCTTTTGTTTGGTCTTGCAGAAAAAATTAATCCATTTAAAGATCCCGACTTCCTGGGCGAATTCCTGGATAAATACATAGATATGGGGAATTTATGGGAGGTGAAAAACCCCTTATATCACAATTAAGGCATCGCTGGAGACACTGCTTGAATTTGTGAAGACTCGGGTCCCCAACACAGACATCAAGTTTGTGGAAAATAAAATTGGTAGCTTGAGAAGCACGCATAGGAAGGAGGTTCAGAAGTCCCTGAGGCCAGGAGCAGCAGCAGAGGATGTATATGTACCCAGTCTGTGGTACTTCAGCCAGATGTGTTTTCTGGAAGACCAGATAAAAGCCAGGGAATCGATTTCGACTCTTCCGGCACCCCTTCCCTCCACCCTTCCCTCCACTCGTCCATCAACCCCCAGCTGAGGCTTCCGTGGACAAGCATATTTTTGTGGTAAAATTATTGTTGGTAACTAGATGTTATTATTGCTCACAAATGAATGATTTAACAAAAAGTGTTTTACATATCAATAGACAGTAGGGGCCAAAAATGATTGTGACAAGAATGAAAAATGCTGGAGTCAGAATGATAGTCTTTTCTATTTATTAACATTCAATTTGCAACAGTCATGAGCTGAAAATTGTGTGTGATTGATGAGCAAAAAACTAAAACTATGCCCCTTTTTCATACACAGAAAGACCTCAGGACAAGGCTCTGGCAAGTGGCACACAGGAGGAGGCAGGGGGAAGTGTCAGCCAGGAGGTGGCGGGGCCCAGTCTCACCCAATCCCAGATGCCTCCCCTCCGCCTTCCACCCAAAAGGCCCAGGAACATGGATGAGGCAGCACTGGCCCTCATTAAGGAGGCCAATGCAGCCCTGAAAGCCCCCCTCGACACTGTAAAGGCCTATGGCATCTACCGAGCCTCAAATTTGCACCAAATGGAGCTAGGCCAACGCCGCAAATGCAAAAAAATAATTTTTGAGGCCATCCATAAGGGGTTGATTGGCCAAATGACGGATGACGTCCACCTGTGTGCGCTCCCCCATCCTCCTCCTCCTCCTGCCACAAGTCCATCTCCAGAGCCACAGCCTCCAGGGAAGGCTACAGGGAAGGCTGCAGGGCAGCGTGGAGGGAAGGCTGTACTGAAGAGTCAAAAGTGATTGCCTGGCTTCAGTCTGGTCTGACAGAACACGCAGCTTGTTGTAGGATCACAGCCTGGGTACATATATGTCATCTGCTGCTGTTCCTGTTCTCTGGGAGTCCTGGACCAGATTGACCTCCCTTCTATATGGACTTCTCAAGCTACCAAGTTTTTTAGCCACAAAGTTGATGTCTGCGTTGGGGGCCAAAGGCTTCGCAAATTCCAGCTGTTTCTCCAGCGTTGCCTTTTGTTCTAAAAATAATTGCCTATGTGTTTTTCTTGAAATAGGAAATTTGGGTGGAGAGTAGGCAGGTACATTTCAAAAATACAATGTCAAAATTAACAAGGGACACCAACACCAAGCAACCTCCTCGAGGTTTACAAATACAAGATAATAATGGTTTTGTGGAAACGTGAGATAAAAAAAAAAAAGGAGATCACGAGAAAATAATAAAAAAATAAAAATAACAGGAGATCTTGATAAAAAAACAATATGACTCTAAAAAAAAAAGGTAAACATTATTATGGAGATCTGGCTTTAATTAAAATAAAGATTATTCAGAAGATCACTAGAAATAATTAAGAAATTAGTTTCCGAGAATATTTGTGTGAATATCAGCAGCAAAACAACTTCATTCTTCTAGCATTATAAAGAAGAAGACAATGCGCGGCATTGAAAGATTTAAAAAATTGCAGAGTATTATGGAGCTGGGATTGTTTTTTTTGCAGGAGACACACCTATCTCATGAAACAAGGATAAGACTGTACTCTCAGAGGTATCCAATATGGTACTACGGGGACTCAATGTCTAATAAATCAAAAGGAGTGGCTATAGGTATAGATAGAGAGGTGTGTTTTTCTCTGGAGGATAGATTAAACGACCCAGAGGGAAGGTTCCTCTTTTTGAAAGGAAAATTATGGGGTAGGGAGTATACCCTGGCGAATATATATTGTCCGAACAGGCGGCCAACAACCTTTTTGAATGAAATTCTAAAAAAATTATGGGAATTTAAAAAGGGAATGGTGATCATTGCAGGAGACCTAAACTTCTGCATGGATCCCGAACAAGATAGTACGTCCCATGCACAGGGGATAAGGAACACCAAATTAAAAGCAATAAGGAATCAAATGCACCAATTACAGTTAGTAGATGCATGGAGAGTACAACACCCAAAGAGACGGGATTTTACGTTCTACTCCCCTGTGCATGGGACGCACACGAGGATCGACTACTGGTTGATAGAACATAGGATGCTTGACCAGGTAATAACTACAAACATAGAAATAACATCCCTATCAGATCATGTGCCAGTGAAAATTTAAATTAGAATCCCAGGGGTGCAAAAACAACCATTTTCCTGGAAATTAAATAAGGCTCTCTTAGATGAAAAGGGGGAGGAAACTATAAAAAGGGAGCTGGAATTATTTTTCCAAATTAATGAAACAGAGGAGATTGATAGTAACACTCTATGGGAAACCCATAAGGCTTACGTAAGAGGAATCTTCATTTCAATGGGGGCCAGGAGAAAGAAACAAAAAGAGAGAAGAACTAATTGGAGGACATTTTTAGATTAGAACAAGCCCAAAAAAAGAATAATAATAGTAGACAAGACCTAGGATTGCGGCATAAGCTAGTAGTTAAAAGGGATGAATTAAAAGAATTATTGGAGTTAGAAACAATAAAATTGCAAAAGAGAGATATCAGTGGTGGAATAAAAACAGCAAATGCTTAGCAAGGATACTGAGGAAAAAAAGATCGATTAATTACATAGAGAAAATGTCAAACAAAAACGGTAAGATAGTAAACAACACTAAAGATAAAGTAAAGGTGTTCAAGGAGTACTATGAGCAGCTATATTCGGTCAAAAAGAGACAGATAGGACAACAATACATGGATAGGAAAGATAAGATCAAGGAATATGTGTGGAGAGCTAAGGTCCCACAGATCTTGGAAGAGATGGTCCAGGCATTAGAACGCCCAATAACAATAGAGGAGGTAAAGCAGGTGATAAAAGAATCAGCAGTGGGCAAAAGCCCAGGGCCTGATGGCTTCATTATGGAGTATCTAAAAAAATTTTGTGAAATACTAACCCCTAGATTATGCACATATTTTATTGGGCTGGGCAAGAGATACGAGTTTAGTAAAGACGCATCAATGGCCACAATAACTACAGTTTTAAAGGAAGGGAAGGATAATAGAATATGCTCAAGTTATAGACCAATTTCGCTACTGAATATAGACACTAAGGTCTTTGCAAAAGTGCTGGCAGGTAGGATAAAGGATTTAATGCCGGAGCTAGTCCACCCTGACCAGGTGGGGTTCGTGACAGGGAGGGAGGGTAAAGATAATGGAGTAAGAACAATCCTTCTGCTCCAGAAAATGAGGGAGGGGGGAATCCCCAGTCTACTCCTCTCGATAGATGCAGAGAAAGCTTTCGACAGAGTAGACTGGGGATTCACGATTCACGATGGGTACTTTTGAGGGTATGGGTTTTGGGCCTAAAATGATGGACTGGATTAAGGCACTCTATAAGAGCCCAATGGTTTCTATAAGAATTAATGGGATATTATCTTCCCCTTTCAGGTTGTACAACGGGACCAGGCAGGGCTGCCCGTTGTCACCGCTACTATTCGTGCTGACATTAGAACCACTCTTATCGACGGTGAGAGGGAATGTGGACATAGGAGGAGTGGGGGTTGGAGAGGAGACCCACAAATTGGCAGCGTTCGCAGATGATGTTCTATTCTACGTCTCCAACCCCCGAATCTCCATGCCGAATTTATTAGGCGTTTTGAGGGAGTATGGAGAATTGTCTAACTTTAAGATCAATCCAGATAAAGCAGAGGTACTAAATGTAAACATCAGTTTAAAAGAAGAACAGAGCCTCCAACGGGAATTTAAATTCCCTTGGAAGAAGACAGAAATAAAGTATCTAGGGATAAAACTAACACCTTCCTTAGGAAAAATCTACCAAGCTAACTATATCCCATTGCTGGAAGAGTTAAAAGTGGAAATGAAGAGAATAGCAACACGACCCCTGTCCTGGATAGGGCGTATAAACGCATTGAAGATGATTATCCTGCCTAAAGTACTTTACAAATTTCAAATTCTCCCTATCTACATCCCCCCAGCCTATTTTAGAGTGATGAAAACCCTAATGACAAAATTAATTTGGCAGAATAAAAAACCTAGGCTAGCGCTAAGAACTTTGCAAACAGAGAAGGAACAGGGAGGATTAAGTGTACCGGATTTCAAAAAATATTATGAGGCAGTAATTTTAACAAGGGTGGTGGAATGGACAAAATTAAAGAGTCAAAAAAGATGGGCAAAGATAGAGCACAACATGGCAGGAACAAATTTGGAGAGTAATATTTGGACACCAACTCAACATAGATCACTAGGGGAAAACACACTTACACTGACGAGAAATGCAATAAAGGTATGGGATGGGGTGCACAAACAAAAAAAATGGAAATAGAACTCACCATTAATAGCTTTAAAAGAGAACAACTATTTCACACCAGGTAAAAGTACAATAGGAGGGAATTGGATAAAAAGAGAAAAAAACACAACTGAAACACATTTTACACAAAGGGAAAATATGCACATTACAAGAATTAAAAGAGAAAAAAGACCTCTTCCAGATGAGTGAATGGTGCTATCTCCAGCTCAGACATTTTGTTTCATTAAAGGGAAAGGTTAGAAGGGATAAATGGGATAGGTAGAGGTTTTATATTTGGTACTGTATGTTGGGGGGGGGGGGGGCAAATGGGCTCCACCCAATGGAAATGTTGATTTAATGTAAACTGTGAAATAAAGAATAAAAAAAATAAAAAAAGATTGAAAAATTTGCAGCGCAAAGAATCTATCTCCATTACGAACACTAGTTTTTCAAGACCGAGCGGTTCCGTCTTGTACTTGATTCTGAGCATGCATGTTTTTTTGCATGTCGGAATTGCATACAGATGAAGGGTTTTTCCAATAGAAACTTTTTCCGTCTGAAAAATAGAGAACCTGCTCTCAAGTTTTGCTGTTGGAAATGCCGCCAGCAAAAGTCCGATGGAGCCTACACACGGTCGCATTTTACAACCAAAAGCTCACATTGGTCTTTTGCTGGCAGAATTACCGATGCCACGTACATTACAGTACATTTGTTTTGAGTTTGACACAATTGGTTGATTTGTACATTTGACACAATTGGTTGATTACAGTACATTTGTTTTGACACAATTGCTGGATTTGTGTGATACACAATATACATTGTTCGGTACATAATCAGTACAGACAGTAAAAAAAGTCTCACACCATACTCAGGAGAAGTAGCAGAATGTGTTTTGGGGTGTAACTCTAATGCGGCGTACACACGTTTGGAATTTCCGATGGAAACAGTCCGATGGGAGCTTTTCATCGGATTTTCCGACCGTGTGTATGCCCAACGGTCTTTTTCTGTCGGAATTTCCGACGGACTTTGGATTGAGAACCTGTTCTCAATTTTTCCAACGGAAAACCTTTCTATCGGATTTTCCGATCGTGTGTAGGCAATTCCGACACGCCAAAAATCACGCATGCTCAGAATCCAGTACGAGACGGAACCGCTCGGTCTGGTAAAACTAGCGTTCGTAATGGAGCTAGCAGATTTTTCACACTGGAATTTTTTTAATTGTTCAATGCCGCTCATTCTCTTCTTTATAATGCTAGAAGAATGAAGTTGTTTTTCTGTATTTCTAGGTCTCTCCTGAATAATATTTATATTAGAATTTAAGCCAGATCTGCATAAAATATATATAATTTTTTAAAGTGCTTTTTTTTTCTTTAATAAGAATATTTGTATTATTGTATTATTTTCTCGTGCTGTCCTTTTTATTTTTATGTTATGTTTCCACAACACCATTATTATGTATTATTTGTAAACCTGCTTGTTGTTGGTGTCCCTTGTTAATTTTGACATTGTATTTTTGAAATGTGCCTGCCTACTCACCCAAAATAAATGTATTTGCTATTTGTAGAAAAACAGGCAAGTATTTTCTGAAACCAAAAATTTATTTAACATCATAATAACAAAATAAAGATAAAGGCAACGCAGGAGAAATTGCTTGAATTTGTGCAGCCTTTGGCCCCCAAGGCAGACATCAAAAAAATTGGTAGCTTGAGAAGTGCAATCTGGTCCAGGAATCCCAGAGAACAGGAGCAGCAGCAGATGGTATATGGACCCAGGCTGTGGTACTACAACACGCTGTGGGTTCTTTGAGACCAGACTGAAGGCAGGGGATCACTTCCTGGTCTTCCGTGCAGCCTTCCCTGCAGCCTTCCCTGCAGTCTTCCCTGGAGGCTGTGGCTCTGGAGGTGGACCCGTGGCAGGAGGAGGAGGATGGGGGAGAGAACACAGGTGTTCCTTTTTTACAGATTTCCCCACTCAACCCCTTGTGAATTGTATTAAAAATTAGTTTTTCACATTTCCGCCATTGGCCCTGCTCCATTTGTTGTAAATTTGAGGCTATGTAGATGCCATAGGCCTCTGTAGCATCGAGGGGGGATCTGAGGGCCTCATTAGCCTCCTTGATGAGGGCCAGTGCTGCCTCCTCTGTTTTTGTGCCCTTCCTGAGTCTTTTGTAGGGAAGGATGAGGGGAGGCACCTGGGATTGTGTGTTACTGGGCCCTGCCACCTCCTGGGTGACAATTCCCCCTGCCTCCTCCTGTGTGCCACTAGCCAGAGCCTCGTCCTGGCTGAGGTCATCCTGTGTATGAAAAAGGGACATAGTTTTAGTTTTTTGTTCATCAAACACACACTATTCTCAGCTCATGACTGTTGCAAATTTAATGTTAAAGAAATAGAAAAGACTATCATTGTGAACCCAGCATTTTTCCTTCTTGTCCTGATCTTTTTTGGCCACTTCTGTCTATAAAATATTTTAAACACTTTTTGTTACTTCATTCATTTATTAGCAATAATAACATCTACTTACCAACAATCTTTTTTTTTCACAGAAAAATGATGTATAAAAAACCTATACCTGGCTCCATCTGGGCTCCTCAATCTCTTCCTGTATGGAAGGCCCAGGTTGGTCCACAGATGCCTCAGCTTGGGTTGAGGGAAGGCTAGATGGAAGGCTGGTTGGAAGGCTGGAGGCAGGGCCAGTACAAGGCAGGGGCGGAAGGGGCACGTGCCCTGGGCGCTACCATTTGCTAAAGGGGGGGGGGCGCAGCCTGCAGGTAAAGTTCTGCCACGGCCGACGCCCACCAGTACAGTACTGTCACTTAGTAAGCAGGGCTTGAGTCCTGCGGGAACGGCGTCCTTGCACTTTTTTCACAGCAGGAACGCCGTTCCCTTTGCAGGACTAGAGCCGCTCGAGGCTCTAGCAGATAGCCGGCTGTTGGGCTCGGCTTAGGCTGAGGGAGGCTCTGTCAGCATGGAGGGGCGGGGCAGGGAGTTCCACTGACGCTCGGACCCTGCCCTGCCCCGCCCCATGTACTCTGTATGTGCCTCGGAGCACTGAGATCTCCTCCCCTAGACTAAGAAAATTCCCGCCCTTACCGATGTAAGCCCCCCCCTAGCGGCGTAAGCCCCGCCCCTATTGCAGAAAGCACACACAGTTACTAAACCCTCCCTGACAATGCTGTTATCCCCCCTGTATAGCTGTGCATTGCTGAGTTTAAATTTTAAAACTAGCTACTTGGTCATCTCCTGTAGTATGTCGCATTCGCAGTCTGGTCATCTCCTGTACTTTTTTTAGGGGGGGGCATAATTTTAGGGTCACCCATGGGCGTCCGCAGAACTTTTTTTAGGGGGGGGCATAATTTTAGGGTCACCCATGCACCGCCCCTTTTCGACAATGTCATTATCACATTATTATGGTCAGAGTCTGCAGACGTATTACAGTCCCTAGGATAATTAATGGGTAATGGCCAACAGGCTCTCTTACCAGAGCCAGCGAAACTACAGCAGTGATTAGGGTTGAGCAAACCCGAACTGTAAAGTTCGGGTCCGTACCGGACTTTTGGGTGTCTGGGACCCGGACCCGAACCCGAACTATTGGCTGTAAGTTTGGGTTCGGGTCCGGTGTTCGGCGCTGTATTGGCGCCTTTTTCACAGCTTTAGGCCAGCCAATGGATGATCGTTTTACTAGTGTGCCCTAGAAGCCATCACAGCCATGCCTACTAATGGCATGGCTGTGATTGGCCAGTGCAGCATGTGACCCAGCCTCTATATATAGCCCACACACAGCACACAGCGTCATTCTGTTAGACACACACTGTTAGGCAGGTTCCTGTGCTGCAGATAGATAGAAGATTTTAGGAGTTAGTGTGCTAAAGTCAGTCCACATTCCTGGAATTTTATTCTAATTAGTTAGATCAGTGAGCGATCTAGATAGCTAGAGTAGGGAGGGAGTTTCTTTATTTTGCAAAAGAAAGAGGCAGACATAATTATTGAAGAGATTCCTAAATCAATTGTACCCTGGCTGGGGTGCAGTGCACAGTCACAGTAACAGTGCCATGAGGCCAGTGCCAGACAAAATCTAAACGTTTTACCTTCAAGCTCAGTGCAACATTACTGCACTGCATATACTAAGAGATACACCACAGTCTGTGTGTATTCTGCTATTGGAAAAACATTGCATAAAAATTGAATTTTGCTTTTTATTTTTTTTTCCCAATAGCATTTTCTGCGTGTTCCTACATACACGCTGTAGATACTGTCCGTGTAGTCTGATATTGCAAAAACATTGCAAAAAAATATAATTTTGCAGTGTTTTTTTTTCTTCCCAATAGCATTTTCTGCGTTTTCATAAACGCTTTACATACTATCCGTGTAGTCTGATATTGCAAAAACATTGCAAAAAAATTTAATTTTGCAGTGTTTTTTTTTCTTCCCAATAGCATTTTCTGCGTTTTCATAAACGCTTTACATACTATCCGTGTAGTCTGATATTGCAAAAACATTGCAAAAAAATAAAATTTTGCAGTGTTTTTTTTTCTTCCCAATAGCATTTTCTGCGTTTTCATAAACGCTTTACGTGTACGTGTATTCTGCTATATACAAAAACACCCATTTAGGGCGAGATCATAAATTTTAAAAATATGAGGAGATCATCAAAAAGGGGACGTGGCCCGGGTCGTGGTGCTGCTGGTGGCGCTCCTGTTGCAGGGAGAGGACGTGGTCGATCTGTGCCAGCTACACGCACTAGTGAAACACCTTCCGCAGGTGCGAGTAGGCGACCAGAGCCTGCAGCAGTATTTTGGCGCGCCTAATGAGGCTGTACGAATGTCGGGGCCAGGACAAGTACAGGCGATAGTAGATTGGGTTGCTGCTGACAGTGCCTCCGGTTCCTTCACATTGTCTCCCACCCAGTCTCCTGATGAAAGTTCAGAGTTGGCACCTGCAGCCGATGTCCATCAGTCTTTCACCTCACCCCCTTGCAAATCAGCCAATCAGTCTGAGCCCCAAATCATGCAGCAGTCTCTTCTGCTTTTTGATGACTCTGTTAGCAGGGTTTCCCAGGGCCATCCACCTAGCCCTGCCTCAGAAGTGGAAGAGATTGTGTGCACCGATGCCCAACCACTTATGTTTCATGATGAGTACATGGGAGGACCAACGCAGCACGTCTCGGATGATGACGAAACACAGGTGCCAACTGCTGCTGCTTTCGCCATTGTGCAGACCGACAAGGAGGGCAGGGGTGAATTTTGGGTGGAAGATGACGTGGAGGATGATGAGGTCCTTGACCCCACATGGAATCAACGTCATGCAGGTGACCAGTGTAGTTCAGAGGAAGAGGCGGTGGTCGCACAGAGCCACCAGCACAGCAGAAGAGGGAGCAGGGTGCAAAAGCGGAGCGTCCGTCCCCTAGACAGTACGTCTGCTACTGCCCAACGCAGCAAGGGACCGAGCACACCAAACCCAGGTGCAAGGAGTTCCCTAACGTGGCAGTTCTTCAGACAATGTCCTGATGACAAGACACGAGTGGTTTGCACGCTGTGCAATCAGAGCTTGAAGCATAAACGTTCTCAACCTGAGCACAACCTGCATGACCAGGCATCTAAGTGCAAAGCACGAGATGCAGTGGAGTAGACAGCGCAAAAACCAAGAAAGGTCTCTGGCTCCTCCTGCTTCCTCTTCTGCTGCAGTCTCGGCCTCTTCATCCACCTCTGTAGTGACAGTGACACCTGCCGACCCGCAAACAGAGGATCTGCCAGGAACACTACCACCTGGGTCACCAACCATCTCCACAATGTCCCATGGAAGCTTTCAGCTCTCTATTTCCCAAACACTGGAGCGGAAGAGGAAGTACCCCCCTAGCCACCCGCGATCCCTGGCCCTGAATGCCAGCATTTCAAAATTGCTCGCCTTTAAAATGCTGTCATTCCGTCTGGTGGAGACGCAGAGTTTTCAAAGGCTGATGTCATTGGCTGTCCCACAGTACGTCGTGCCCAGCCGCCACTACTTTTCCAGACGAGCTATCCCTTCCCTGCACAACCAAGTGGGGGACAAAATCAGGTGTGCACGGCGCAACGCCATCTGTGGCAAGGTCCACCTAACTACGGATGCATGGACCAGTAAGCACGGTCAGGGACGTTATATCTCCCTAACAGCACACTGGGTAAATGTAGTGGCGGCTGGGCCTGAGGCGGATAGCACTTTGTCGCATGTCCTTCCACCACCGAGGATTGCAGGGCACTTCAGTTTGCCTCCTGTTGCTAACTCCTACTCCTACTCCGCCTCCTCATCCTCTACCGCCTCCTCATCCGGTCAGCGTAACACCTTCACCACCAACTTCAGCACAGCCAGGGCTAAACGACAGCAGGCAGTTTTAAAACTTTCCTGTTTGGGGGAAAAACCCCACACCGCGCAGGAGTTGTGGAGGGACATGGAACAACAGACCGATGAGTGGTTGGTGGCAGTGAGCCTGAAGCCTGGCCTGGTGGTGTGTGATAATGGGCGAAATCTCGTAGCAGCTCTGGGCCTTACCGGTTTGACGCACATCCCTTGCCTGGCGCATGTGCTGAACTTGGTGGTCCAGAGGTTCCTGAAGAATTACCCCGATATGCCAGAGCTGCTGCAGAAAGTGCAGGCCGTCTGTGCGCACTTTCGGCGTTCTCACCCTGCTGCTGTTCGCCTGTCAGCGCTGCATCGTAACTTCGGCCTTCCCGCTCACCGTCTCATATGTGACGTGCCCACAAGGTGGAACTCCACCTTGCACATGCTTGCCAGACTGTGCGAGCAGCAGCAGGCGATAGTGGAGTTTCAGCTGCAGCACGCACGCGTGAGTCGCTCTGCGGAACAGCACCACTTCACCGCCAATAACTGGGCCTCCATGCGAGACCTGTGTGCCTTGTTGCGCTGTTTCGAGTACTCCACCAACATGGCCAGTGCCGATGACGCCGTTCTCAGCGTTACTATCCCAGTTCTATGCCTCCTTGAAAAAACTCTTAAGGCGATGATGGAAGAGGATGTGGCACAGGATGAGGAGGAGGAAGAGGGTTCATTTCCAAGGCTTTCAGGCCAGTCATTTACAAGTTGGAAAAGGAGAAAAGCTGCCCATACACAAAATTGACTATATGAATAAACTTAAATTCAAACATCAACTCAGAACATAGTGAAATAACATTAGAAACTCTCTAACATAGTGTAAATAATGCAGATACACCCAGTGAGAAAAAAGAGTAAGTGTAAACAACCAATTACAAATAAATGTTCATATAAGGGCCAATGAAGGCCATAAATCACAAAAAAGTTACAAAAAAGTTCGATCGTGACTAGATGTGATCAAAAAAGAGTCCTGTGGTAGACCATTAGCAAAAACAAGAACCAAAAAAGTGAAAAAATATATTAGTGCGTCAATCTGGGATATTGGGCAATGGACGTCACACATCAGATCCTGTCCGACTTCTATTCAGGTGAATTTGTTTGCAAATACCACCACCAGACAAGGAGAAAAGGATGGCCCCTTACCGAAATAAGTTGACCCCCCCGTCACAGAGGGTCAAACAGGCTTGTGTGTAATTTATCTTTAAACGACCATCAGATGGACAACCCCCATAGACCTCCGGGACACTCCTGTTGCTTAAAGAGGACCTTCGATTCGTACTCGGGAAGTCAGGTGAACCATATATAGCATATAAAGAGATGGAAGACACTCCAGATAGTGTATTAACTCCAAAACTGATTTATTAAAAAGAAAACATAGCAACTCACATTTGTAAGTAGAGAAGAACAGCCAGGGAACGTCTGGTGCACCGGCCGGATACACTCAGGAACGAATTTGGCAAAGCACTTGGTATCGTCTAATATTGAGGTGGTGACAGTGCGTCGCTCGCCCGATGCATTTCGCGACAAATCGCGTCATCTAGGGACACGAGCGGCGCACTGTCTCACCTCCTAAATACCAATGACCCCCAATCAGCGTCACTCCGCGTGAGCATGCGCGAACCGAATCACGCTCCGACTGCGCAAGTGTGGATAAGCGTCATGACGCCACGACGCCTCCACATCTAAACGGCCCAACCTATCAGAGAGGTCAGCCGTCCCGCTCGCAATGTGCATGTGCGGACGAGCGCCGTGACGTCACGACGCCCCCACAGCTCTGGAGGCAAACACCAACATAGAAGTTAGGCGTCACTACGCTCACACGTCATCAGCTACCGCGTGTCCACATAATTGGTCGTCATCATGACAACAAAAACATGGGGCAAGTAACTTACAATGAGAGTACACTCAATTGCACATAGTTTCAAATCACCCAAAAACATAGGGCGAATCGAATTGGGAGTTGTTTGCAAAAACTAAAAGGGATTAGGTTTAAAGTAAAATTAAGAACATAGCTAAAAATTGATTCAAATTTAAAAATCAATCTATTAAAACAAAAACAAAAGGGAAAGTGAAGACTAACGTCAAATTTCCACAGAAGTTGCATCACACATTACTCTGCATGCGTGACAGTAAGGCCCAGGAACCACATGGACTTTGTCAAGCATGACAGAGAACTATGAACGCAGCCCTAATCATAAATTAGAACTTATGTTTATTATTATAATCTTTAAAAAAAAGGAGGAGGAGGAACAAAAAATGTAGTCCTCTCTCTCTCAGAAATTATGTTATATGTGCTAGATATGGGTGTTCCAATAGAGGTCACACATATGGGAGGCTAGATGGATCTGGCCTAGTTTAGAACGAACACGCGCATGATACAGAGAGGATGTTGCACACCCTTATATTAAAGGGGCTGCTCAATGGTCATGCACACCCGGAGTGAGTGACTGAAAGGTCAGTATAAAATGCACCTAAGAGCATAATTACAACATTCACAGTCGCTCAACTCATTCCAATATTGGTGTTGTCACACATATGTACAATAAGATACATAAAATAGTATAAAAAGGTTATATATAAATATAACATAAATAAAAACATATATATAGCAATAGAAAAAAGGAAAAAGAAAAAGAAAGAACTATGGTTCAAAAACAACATAGCCTAACCTCTCCTGTCATCACCTAGTTCGCTTGAATCAACGTTTGCATCTACATGACAGAGACCCCACTCAAAGAAGCATTCTAGGGGCAAAAAACAGCCATCACGCATTATTGATAAATGCGTTAACATCTGTGTCCACATTTAAACCATGTGGGGAGTATGTCTTCATTCTATAGATCCAGGCCATTTCGAGCTTCGAGATCTCTCTGACCAGAGAGCCCCCCCTCCAATGTGGTGTATATTTGTCTATCCCTACAAATAGGGTGTTGGAGGGGTCTCTCCTGTGCATCTGGTCATAATGTCGAGAGACAGGATGTTTATCAAAACCTCTTTTTATGTTCCCAATATGTTTGTTTAACCGTACTTTTAATGCCCGCTTGGTCCTCCCAATGTACTGAAGCCCACACGGGCATTGTAGAAGGTATACCACCCCTTCTGTGGCACAGGTGATAAAGGGCTCAATTTCATATGACCTGGATGTACTAGTAGACACAAAATGACAGATTTTTCTGTCTCTGCACTTATTAAGCCTACACACCTGACAGTTCTTACACCTGTGGTACCCCTTGAGGTTTTGGAAAAACACTCTATTTCTAGTAAGGGGATCTTGAACCGTGGGTGCTATCCTAGTGCTGAGGGACGAAGCACCTTTAAAAACCACCTTTGGCTTCTCTGGTAGGACTGCTCCCAACACCTGGTCACTCGCCAGTAAATGCCAATGTTTTTGTATGAGGTTTTTGACCTCTCTATGTTGGACTGAGAAGGTCGTTATGAAGGGAAGGTTGAATTGAGAACCTCCCTCCATATTACAATCTCGAGTGGCTAATAATGTTGTCCTTTCCCTATCCCTGGCTGTTTTGATAGCCCTGTCGAGGAGGGCACCATCATACCCCTTTTCTCGAAACCTCTCTGAAAGGATAGTAATCTCGTAGCAGCTCTGGGCCTTGCCGGTTTGACGCACATCCCTTGCCTGGCGCATGTGCTGAACTTGGTGGTCCAGAGGTTCCTGAAGAATTACCCCGATATGCCAGAGCTGCTGCAGAAAGTGTGGGCCGTCTGTGCGCACTTTCGGCGTTCTCACCCTGCTGCTGCTCACCTGTCAGCGCTGCATCGTAACTTCGGCCTTCCCGCTCACCGTCTCATATGTGACGTGCCCACAAGGTGGAACTCCACCTTGCACATGCTTGCCAGACTGTGCGAGCAGCAGCAGGCGATAGTGGAGTTTCAGCTGCAGCACGCACGCGTGAGTCGCTCTGCAGAACAGCACCACTTCACCGCCAATAACTGGGCCTCCATGCGAGACCTGTGTGCCTTGTTGCGCTGTTTCAAGTACTCCACCAACATGGCCAGTGCCGATGACGCCGTTCTCAGCGTTACTATCCCAGTTCTATGCCTCCTTGAAAAAACTCTTAAGGCGATGATGGAAGAGGATGTGGCACAGGATGAGGAGGAGGAGGAGGAGGAGGAGGAAGAGGGTTAATTTCCAAGGCTTTCAGGGCAGTCATTTACAAGTGGCTACGAGGGTGGGTTCCTGCACCAACAAGCGCCAGGTACACAATTGTCTGGCAGAAAGGGCACAGTTCTGGAGGATGACGAGGTGGAGGATGAGGAGGAGATGGAGGAGGAGGAGGAACCATGTTCACAGCAGGGTGGCACCCAGACCAGCTCATGTCCATCACTGGTGCGTGGCTGGGGGGATACAGAGGACACAGACGATACACCTCCCACAGAGGACAGCTTTTCCTTGCCTCTGGGCAGCTTGGCACACATGAGCGATTACATGCTGCAGTGTCTCCGCAACGACCGCCGAGTTGCCCACATTTTAACTGGTGTTGATTATTGGGTGGCCACCCTGCTGGATCCCCGTTACAAGGACAACGTGCCATCCTTAATTACCTCACTGGAGCGTGATCGTAAGATGCGCGAGTACAAGCGCACACTGGTAGACGCGCTGCTGGTGGCATTCCCACTTGGAAGCGGGGGTACGGTGGAAGCACAAGGCGAAGGCAGAGGAGGAGGAAGAGGTCGCCAACGCAGCCGGGGCACCGCCAGCACCTCGCAAGGCAGGGTTAGCATAGCCGGAATGTGGAAAAGCTTTGTCGGCACGCCACAACAACCAGCACCACCAGCTGAGATGGAACGTCTTAGCAGGAGGCAGCATTTCACCAACATGGTGGAGCAGTATGTGTGCACACGCGTACACGTACTGCATGACGGGTCTGCCCCCTTCAACTTCTGGGTCTCCAAATTGGACACATGGCCTGAGCTTGCCCTTTACGCCTTGGAGGTGCTGGCCTGCCCTGCCGCCAGTGTATTATCTGAACGTGTATTTAGCACGGCAGGGGGCGTTATCACAGACAAGCGCAGCCGCCTGTCCAGAGCCAATGTGGACAAGCTCACGTTCATTAAAATGAACCAGGCATGGATCCCACAGGACTTGGCCGTACCTTGTGCAGAATAGACAAATATACCGGTGTTCTGACGAAAACTGTCTTGCCATCGGATAGTGTCCGGCCACTTACTGCGCAGGTGCAGTGCTTGCGCAGTACGGAGGACAAGGAGATTCACAAAATCTCCAAAGATGAACGTCGCCTGCGCAGTAAGTGCAGGTTCAAGCCCGACCATCCAAGTGGACATACGGTAGCACATAGTAACAGGGCCCCTCATGGGCTCGCTTGGCTAGGCTTCAACCTCGGATGATGTGGCTTGAACCTGGAGTCACCGCGCATCGTCTTCGGAGAGTTTCAAAATCCCCTTGTCCTACGTACTGAGCAAGCGCAGTACAGGGCGGACACTATGCGACGGGGGACAGAATTCGACACATCATTCACCACTAGCCTTACCCAGCCATTGTTGTATTTTTGAACCAGTGTTGGCTACCTCGTCCTCCTCCACCGCTGCTTCCACCTACACCACCACATCCACTGCCACCTCAACCTCCTACTCCATTTGAATTTCGTCCTCCTAGGTCAAGATTATAATTTTTTCATTTTTTTTTTATTTCCAAGTATTTTATTTTCCCACTATCTTATCCATTAAATTGAATAATTTTTTCCAGAAAGTGCGTATTCTGGGGTATTCCCACCATATGTGCGGCATCGTGCCATTGAGTTTCTGAGGTTCTTAATGACTTCCTGTACCTCTTCTGCTGAGAAGGGGGCCTCCAGCATTTTTTAAATTTTTTTTATGTTATTTTAAGTTATTTCCCTATCCACATTTGTTTGCAGATCACTTGCCATGCTCTTAACAACATTTTGTTGCCATTTGCAGCCCTCTAGCCCTTTCCATAACCTTTTTACAGCCATTTTAGTGTTCAAAAGTCCGGGTCCCCATTGACTTCAATGGGGTTCGGAGTTCGGGGTCAAGTTCGGGCCAAGTTCGGTCCCGAACCCGGACTTTTTTCCGAAGTTCGGCCGAACCCGCCGAACCCGAACATCCAGGTGTCCGCTCAACTCTAGCAGTGATCACTCCGGCTGGATGATCGTTCACTCTGGGTTCCCCGGGGGCAACACTGGTCAGTAGTGTAGCATGTCTGTACCCTGGTAGTGGCTCAGTCTTTCTCTCTCTGGTGGTGCTGGCCAGTGTGGCTCTCTCTCTGGTGGTGCTGGACAGCATGACTCTCTTTTGTGGCCCTGGCAGGCTCTCTCTCTGGCTTCCGCCCAGCACACTCCTCGTCCTGTAGCACTCTCTCCCTCAGCTTCTTTTCAGGCTGCAGTCTCTCAATCTCTCTCCTCATTGAGCTGTAGCCTCCTCCCTGTGGAAAATGGAGCCGCCAATCTTTTGGGACTACCTGTCCCATGAAGCTTGCCTCTCCTAGTCGCCTTTGATTGGCCCTCAGTTATGGCCAATAGGGAAGGAACGGAGCAGGGCAGGAAGCTGGGTGGGGAACCTGGTGAGAGCCGCAGTCTCTTCTCCCGGACAGAAGAATGGGTGGGGCGAGCGGTGGAAACCTCTGATAGCCCACAGCTCGCCATTCTTCCGTCACAGCACCGCCAAGTTCTCTGCTGGACTGAGCAGGGAAAAGAGCCCAAAGTCACACTACACTTGACAGCACCTTAATGTGTCACCCCACTGGTGGGTGGCACCCGGGTGCGGCACCTCGATAGAGACACAACTGTGCTGAATTTAAGATCCGATCCCTGATTCCAGGGGGGGGGCACTTGACCCCCCTTGCCCCTACCTGCGGACGCCCATGGTCATCTCCTGTAGTATGTCGCATTCGCAGTCTGGTCATCTCCTGTAGTTGCATTCGCAGTCTGGTCATCTCCTGTAGTCACATTCGCAGTCTGCTCATCTCCTGTAGCATGCCGCATTCGCAGTCTGGTCATCTCCTGTAGTATGTCGCATTCGCAGTCTGGTCATCTCCTGTAGTATGTCGCATTCGCAGTCTGGTCATCTCCTGTAGTATGTCGCATTCGCAGTCTGGTCATCTCCAGTAGTATGTCTCATTCGCAGTCTGGTCATCTCCTGTAGTATGTCGCATTCGCAGTCTGGTCATCTCCTGTAGTCGCATTCGCAGTCTGGTCATCTCCTGTAGTCACATTCGCAGTCTGGTCATCTCCTGTAGCATGCCGCATTCGCAGTCTGGTCATCTCCTGTAGCATGTCGCATTCGCAGTCTGGTCATCTCCTGTAGCATGTCGCATTCGCAGTCTGGTCATCTCCTGTAGTATGTCGCATTCGCAGTCTGGTCATCTCCTGTAGTATGTCGCATTCGCAGTCTGGTCATCTCCTGTAGTATGTCGCATTCGCAGTCTGGTCATCACCTGTAGTATGTCGCATTCGCAGTCTGGTCATCTCCTGTAGTCACATTCGCAGTCTGGTCATCTCCTGTAGTCGCATTCGCAGTCTGGTCATCTTCTGTAGTCGCATTCGCAGTCTGGTCATCTCCTGTAGTATGTCGCATTCGCAGTCTGGTCATCAACTGTAGTATGTCGCATTCGCAGTCTGGTCATCTCCTGTAGTCGCATTCGCAGTCTGGTCATCTCCTGTAGTATGTCGCATTTGCAATCACTATATTTTCTGTGAAATATATATGCATATGAGCGTATCATTTTTTTTTGGTGGGGGCGTGGATCTTGGGTGGGAGTTCCCACACTTTTTTCCCCAGGACTTGACCCCTGTTAGTAAGTCACCACTGTACCAATTGTGTGTGCCGCCGAGTGCGCTCCGCTCCTGCATCCTCCCTTCTCTGCTTCCTCCTACGGAGGAGTCTCATAGTACCTGCCAGCGGCGTGACGTCACTCACGGCCGGAGGCGAGGTGGGAGGACTCAGGAGTGCAGGGAGAACTAGGCGCGCTGTGACCTAGAGGAGCAAGGAGCGAGGAGCTGCTGCTGCCTGCCTGCTAAGCTAGAGGAGAAGACAGTCAGTGTGTGTGACAGAGTGTGCTGTAGCTACAGTCCGGCCCATAGGTACTCTTTTTTTTCTTTTTTTACATGACAGAGACAGACAAGAGACATGACACAGACTTGCTTAATAAGTGCCTCTCCACTTTATGTGCATCTGTGTTAATGTCAGCAATTTAACAAAAGTTTTCATTTCTGTAAATTGTAAAATGTTAATTTCTGAAAATAAAAGTGCAAAGTGTTCAGTGATTGTGGCGGAATGTACAGTACAGGACTAACAAATCTTAACTGGTTGCTGACCGCCGGCTGTCTATTGACAGCCAGGTGGCACAGCTCTCATGGCGGGAGGGTGTCATATGAAGCCTTTGCCTTTTTGGCCCACCAGGGGGCGTGCGCGTGCGTGCCTGCCGTGTTACTAGGGACTCGATGCGCATGCCCGGCGATGTCCGCCGGGCACCCGCGATTGCCCGGTAACACATCGGGACCGTGGATCTGGTATGTAAACACACATATCCACGGTCCTGTCAGAGGAGAGGAGACCGATGGTGTGTTCCTAGTACAGAGGAGCACTGATCGGTCTCCTTCCCTTGTCAATCCCCTCCCCCTACAGTTAGAATCACTCACAGGTAACATATTAACCCCTTCAGCGCCCCCTAGTGTTAACCCCTTCCTTATCAGTCACATTTATACAGTAATCAATGCTTTTTCATAGCACGGATCGCTATATAAAAGTGAATGGTACCAAAAATGTGTCAAAAGTGTCCGATACAGTGGTGTGAAAAAGTGTTTGCCCCCTTCCTCATTTCCTGTTCCTTTGCATGTTTGTCACACTTAAGTGTTTCAGAACATCAAACCAATTTAAACAATAGTCAAGGACAACACAAGTAAACACAAAATGCAATTTGTAAATGAAGGTGTTTATTATTAAAGGTGAAAAAAAATCCAAACCATCATGGCCCCGTGTGAAAAAGTGATTGCCCCCCTTGTTAAAACATACTATAACTGTGGTTGTCCACACCTGAGTTCAATTTCTCTAGCCACACCCAGGCCTGATTATTGCCACACCTGTTCACAATCAAGGCATCACTTAAATAGGAGCTGCTTGACACAGTAAGGTCCACCAGAAGATCCTTAAAAGCTACACATCATGCCGAGACCCAAAGAAATTCAGGAACAATTGAGAAAGAAAGTAATTGAGATCTATCAGTCTGGAAAGGGTTATAAAGCCATTTCCAAAGCTTTGGGAATCCAGCGAACCACAGTGAGAGCCATTATCCACAAATGGCGAAGACATGGAACAGTGGTGAACCTTCCCAGGAGTGGCCGGCCGCCCAAAATTACCCCAAGAGCGCAGCGACGACTCATCCAAGAGGTCACAAAAGACCCCACAACAACGTCCAAGGAACTGCAGGCCTCACTTGCCTCAGTTAAGGTCAGCGTTCATGCCTCCACCATCAGGAAAAGACTGGGCAAAAATGGCCTGCATGGCAGAGTTCCAAGGAGAAAACCACTGCTGAGCAAAAAGAACATCAAAGCTCGTCTCAATTTCTCCACAACACATCTTGATGATCCCCAAGACTTTTGGGACAACATTCTGTGGACCGATGAGACAAAAGTGGTACTCTTTGGAAGGTGTGTGTCCAAGTATATCTGGCGTAGAAGGAACACTGCATTTCAGAAAAAGAACATTATACCAACAGTAAAATATGGTGGTGGTAGTGTGATGGTCTGGGGCTGTTTTGCTGCTTCAGGACCTGGAAGACTTGCCGTGATAAAAGGAACTATGAATTCTGCTGTCTACCAAGAGATCCTGAAGGAGAATGTCCGACCATCTGTTCGTGTACTCAAGCTGAAACGAACTTGGGTTCTGCAGCAGGACAATGATCCTAAACACACCAGCAAGTCCACCACCGAATGGCTGAAGAAAAACAAAATGAAGACTTTGGAGTGGCCTAGCCAAAGTCCTGACCTGAATCCTATTGAGATGTTGTGGTATGACCTTAAAAAGGCCGTTCATGCTCGAAAACCCTCTAATGTAACTGAATTAGGACAATTCTGCAAAGATGAGTGGGCCAAAAATCCTCCAGGACGCTGTAAAAGCCTCATTGCCCGTTATCGCAAACGCTTGGTTGCAGTTGTTGCTGCTAAGGATGGCCCAACCAGTTATTAGGTTTAGGGGGCAATCACTTTTTCACACAGGGCCATGATGGTTTGGATTTTTTTTCACCTTTAATAATAAACACCTTCATTTACAAATTGCATTTTGTGTTTACTTGTGTTGTCCTTGACTATTGTTTAAATTGGTTTGATGTTCCGAAACACTTAAGTGTGACAAACATGCAAAGGAACAGGAAATGAGGAAGGGGGCAAACACTTTTTCACACCACTGTATGTCCGCCGCAATATCACAGTCACGATAAAAATTGCAGATCAGCGCCATTGCTAGTAAAAGAAAAAAAATTTGAAATGACATTGATTCTTTATTAAAAACGGGGGGGGGGGGGGGGGGGGGCGCCCTTTGTCATCTTCGCCCTGGGCACCAAATGGCCTTGTCCCAGCACTGGCTGGAGGGAAGGGGTGCCGGAAGAGTGGAAAGGGATTCCCTGCCCTCAATCTGGTCATCTATAAACCGCATCCTGCTGTAGGTACCCCTGCTGGGTACATACACCTTATCTGCTGCTGCTCCGGACCTCAGGGACTTCTGGACCTTCTGGTACTCCTTATAGGTGCTTCTCAAGCTACCAATTTTTCCTTCAACAAACTTGATGTCTGCATCGGGGACCCGGGTCTTTACAAATTCAAGCAATTTCTCCAGCGTTGCCCTCCTAGCTGGTTTATTGTGATACAAGGGGTTTTTCACCTTCCAGAGATTTTTCATCTCCCGATATTTGTCAATGAATTCACCAAGGAATTCTGGGTCCTTAAATGGCAGCATTATGTCTGCAAGACCAAACAAAATACAAAAATAAACATCTCAGTATAATCTTTCAACACAATATTGGCCTCAATCTAGATTCAGTATAGGCCGCACATGAATCCAAAATTAAAATCTTACCTTCGTTCTAACGTTCGTCGTTGTTCGTGGTGTCTGTTCCTCTTTCCTCTGCACACAGAACATAGTTACGACACACACGTGTTTGAAGCTTTATATACACTGCGCATGCGTGAATCTCCGCCTGCTTCGCCGGCCCCTGACGTTCTTTCTAGAATATTCGCCGCCCAGTCTCTTTCGTTGCAGTGGGAGCGGAACATGACGGAGACACCTGCTGCCTCCGTCACCTGCATAAGAGCAGTAACGAGTAGGAGGAAAGCCCGGAGCCTGAAACGTCACGATTGAGGAGGAGATTTAAGGCCTCAAATATGGCCTTTGTGGAGATGTTGGAGATGGTGGACATCTTGAGGAGCAACGACTATGACGGGAATTATGGTCCATACCCCAACCCAAATATGAGAAAGGCCAAGATCATGAATAAAGTTGTGAAGAGTCTGTACAGTAATTTTGGGGTACGACGATCCAAGGATCAACTGAGGAAACGCTGGTCGGACCTCAAATTAAGGGAGCAGGATCAGTACAGGAAGATCAAGAAAGTTCTTCGCAAAAGTAAGTATATGTCGTGTGTACCTATTATTATTAATATTGCATGCTGCGCCATGTGTTTTTCCTTAATAATGTCTTGTACACTCCAAAATGGCTACTTTCATGGTCATACGCACAGTAATCGTTCGTTGGAAACCTCGTTCGTTATCCAAAATACGATGTTTTCACAGATAAATGATTAAATACATTTGTTGCTTCAATTTTTTTAATTAATCCAAAAGAGTTTTTAGGACATTGTTGTCTAGATGTGTTTGAACCTAGTAGGAATATCAATCTTCATTTAGTGTAATGTATGTAGAGGACACTCTGCAGCTGTGTACACATCTGGACTCAGGTGCACTAGTGTGGGACACCAGAACAAACATATTAGGGTCTCAAACACAGGTACTCCAGTGGATACTTTGGGGTGTCTCCAGGTGGGAAAATTATCCAAAAAAGGTAAGTATTCCAGCCTAAGGAATTAAGGGAATAAATCATGTGTTCAGCTTGGAATTCTGCCCAAACAGACAATTGTCCCCCACTTCCAAGCAATGTTTATCATTCATATTTGTTGGCTTAAATATCTGTGTGCTAAGTATACCTTTTGTTTTATTCTCATAGGGGAACAAAGAATCGGGAAATATCATGTCCCCAGGGACCGCCCACCTCCTGAAGAAAGGGAACAGAGGTCACCACAAGATGAGGATGTGGAGGAAGGAGAAGTGGTCGAGATTGAGTCCACAACAGGTGAGTGTCTGACACCCCAGATTCAGGTAATCAGACATGTATCCCTGCCTATTTATAATACATGGTGTGTTTTTTTTTATTTTTAGGTGAAGTACAGGTTGTGGAAGAACAGTCAGATCATTTCACCAGTGACAGTGCCCAAAGGCTAATCCAGGACATCATGTGGTGTAGTCAGGATTTAGACATTATTCGAAAAAAAAACTAGGGATATTGAAGTTAAACTTAAAAACATGATTGATGTCCTTGGAAGAATATAATTTTCACAAAAATTGTAAAATTTATATTTATTTTTAAATTGTACAACATTTTAAAAAGCCTAATTTTGAAGATGCACACAGTATGTCAACATGTGCTATCTGCCATCAGGGGATATCAATGTACGCGTTTTGTGCCTGCAACCCCTTCCTCAAAACTCAAGTCAGTGAGAGGAAGGGGTTGCACCCCCAAAACACATACATTGATCCCCCATGATGGGAGATAGCACATGTTGACATTAGGCATGGGATCAGGATGTAAATCCCCAGTTTGCCTCACAATTTGTGTGCATCTTCAAAATTAGGCTTTTACAGGGGTGACTGCACCCCATCTGATGAAGGAAAGATCCACACATTTTGGACAATGTAATGTGTGATCTTGCCTTAAAAAGTTTTTCTACGTTGAACTTTGTTAATGCTCCAGAGTTGTGTATGTTGTGTTTGGAAACATGGCTGTTTATGTAACGTAACCCCAAATTTTTTGGGGTGTAAATGCAAAACTTGTTATTTTTGTACAAAAAAAAAAAAAAACATGTGAATGTGTACGGAGTAAAAAAAGTATTTTTTGCTCAACAATGTGTGGCTTCTTCTTTCAATGATCAATAACAGTTTTTTGTGTTGAAATTGGTGTTTACAATGACAATGGGTGTTTAGATAATAATGTACAAACCACTTGGCACTACAAGTGCACTAGGAGACCCAAAAAAGAAACACAAGCAGGAAATTCAAAGCAAGATTTTTAAAGATAAATAAAGGTAAAATGTATTACAAAAGTGCTGGCAAAGCAATGGCCTCCCTCCCCAAAAAATATTCGGAATAATTTTTGCGCACTTCACGGGCGCTTTGGGGGGGCAAGCCAGGACGGGCCGCTTCCAGGGACGTCATTGATTGCAGTCCAGCGTCAGGCCCAAGTGTAACCACATAATTGGGGTTGTTCCTTTTTAAAAAGTTATGCAAGATGCAACACGATACCACAATGGTGTTAAGTTTGTATTCCGCCATATTAATGGCCGTTTGGAACAGGCGGAACCGGCTGGCCAGAATACCAAACGCATTCTCCACGACTCTTCTGGCTCTGGCCAGCCGGTAATTAAATACCCTCTTCTCCGGGGTGAGGCTCCTCTGGGGGAATGGTCTCATCAGATGGTTTGCCAAACCAAAAGCCTCATCTGCGACTAATACAAATGGGAGTCCCTCGACATTCTCCTCCGGGGGTGGCAATCCCAAGCCACCACTCTCGAGACGTTGGTAGAACTCGGTCTGGCAAAAGACTCCTCCATCCGACATCCAGCCATTCCTCCCCATGTCCACATATATGAACTCATAGGTCACCGACACCACCGCCATCAACACGAAACTATTGAATCCCTTATAATTAAAATAGTATGACCCCAAATGGGGTGGTGGGACGATGTGGACATGCTTCCCATCGATTGCCCCTCCCCAGTTAGGAAAATCCCACCGCTGGGCAAACTGGGAGGCCACAGTCTGCCATTCCTGTGGCGTGGAAGGAAACTGTGGAGTCAAACAAGAAAAATATAATTAGTACATTTGATAATAAACATTACAAGCAGATTATACAGAAACATTGTTGGCAAACATCAGTATAACATTTCTTGTAGTATTTAAAGGCTAAAATATAAGGTCCACTTATCAGATACCTCCCCCCTCTGATGGCCCCTTGTAAATATTTTAGGGGGAGGTATGTTTTGGACAGCTAACCCTCTCCACTACGTAATGGAGTAACAAAGTAATGTGTGTTAGTATGGCCAGCCCCTCCTTCATTACACTATTGGCAGCCCACTGGCCAGGTAAGAAGAAGTGGCCTAAAAAAAAAGGAAAATGGAAGCAAATTTTTGGATTCAGCAATTACCTATCACAATAATAACAGGAGAAGAAAAATTAAAACAGTAGAATTTGAAAGTATTGAGGTAGGCCCTGGCACTACATGCTTTGAAAAATTAATCCATAAATATGACCACTAAAGAGGTAGATATAGTGTGTATTGGGTTTGGCAAAGTCAGCAGATAGAGGATTGGTATCAGCTGACTGAGCAGTTGGGGGAGGGGGGTTCCCAAAAGATTTTGGGCACCACAAAACAAAGCCTCAGGCACTCTGAATGAATTTAAGGACAACTATAACATTTGTACACATTTTAGGGGGTGTTTAGGGTAAAGCATTACAATGGAGCTGTCAAAATACATTGTTAAGTGACTAGACTATAGGAGTATATGGGCCCCGGATAGCATGCTGGGGGGGTTAGTGAAGGCAAATATGCATGAGGACAAAATGGCACAGCATATTACAGCATATTGAAATCCTGATAATTAGGGAACGAGGAAATAAATACAATACATTAGCAAACAGTAAAAACATAGAATGTGATGTTAAAGAATACAACTTACCCTCATATAGTCCTTCTGCAGGACCTGGATGATGGCAGAACAGGTCTCTGGAATGATGATCCCCAGGGCCTGGGGGGAGATGCCTGTCGAGAACTTGAGGTCCTGAATGCTTCTCCCTGTCGCCAAGTACCTCAACGTGGCAACTAACCTCTGCTCTGCAGTGATGGCTTGCCGCATGCAGGTATCCTGCCTGGTAATATAAGGGGACAGCAAAGCCAACAGACGGTGAAAAATGGGGTCCGTCATCCTGAGATAATTCCTGAAATCATTAGGGTTATTCTCATGGATCTCACGAAGCAGAGGCATGTGCGAGAATTTGTCACGCTGGAGCAACCAATTCTTGGTCCATGAACTCCTCCTCGCCCTGTTCATGGACTGGGCTTGTGTCAAAGTAAGTACCCCAACAACAAGCCCCCGCACAGCACGAACTCTACGACGAGTACGTACACGCAGCATCGCTTCAGCAAGGCCTGAAAGAACGAAATGCAAATCAAGCAACGAGCGGACAATAAGCACTGAAAATCAAAGCGTACTATATATAAATATATAGGCCGCAAAGACAAACAAATGCGAACTGACTACACGCACTGATAAGCAAATACGCACCGACAAGCACAAACTGTAGAGCAGGAACGATCTGAAGCACAAGTCTGAAAAGCACGAATCGTCTATAACGAAACTTCTACTAACACGCGATAAACACGAGATCAGCAGAAGGAGCCCAACGGGTGCCGGACATGGTGCTGAACTTTCCTTTTATGGTCTCGTCGTACGTGGTGGACGTCACCACGTTTTTGGCGGTCGGAATTTGGTGTGATCGTGTGTAGGCAACACAGCTTGAGCGGAATTCCGTCAGAGGAAAAACCGTCAGAGTTTTTTCCAACGAGAATTCCGATCGTGTGTACGCGGCATAAGTATGCCCAAGCTGCATATGAGAAACATCTTACTAAATTGCCAACTTTGATTAAAAAAAAATAATTTCCTTTCTGCATTTTCCAAAAACTTGTAGCAATATAAAAAAGTATTTAACCATTTGCCGATAGGGATGAGCTTCGAGTTCGAGTCGAACTCATGCTCGACTCGAACATTGCCTGTTCGCCTGTTCAGCGAACAGCGAACAATTTGGGGTGTTCGCGGGAAATTCGAAAAGCCGCAAGCACCCTGTAAAAGTCTATGGGAGAAATCTAAAGTGCTAATTTTAAAAACCTATATGTAAGTTATTGTCATAAAAAGTGTTTGAGGACCTGTGTCTTGCCCCAGGGGACATGTATCAATGCAAAAAAAAGTTTTAAAAACTGCAGTTTTGTCTCCTGGTTGTTTTCAGCTGTTTCTACTCTGTGTCCCAGTTCGCAGATCTCCTCTCTGATGCCCTCTACAGCTTGCTGGCAAGATTGCTCTACTGCTGATATTAACTGTTGAATATCTGTTTTGGTGGGTAGTGCTTTGAGAAGATCTCTAAGTTCTCTAATGTCCTTCTCTAAGCTTTCTGCTTGTCTCTCGGGCCTTGAGGACTTTTTACCTCCATCCCAACCTATATTCAGAGTTTGTACTGCCATATTTTGGGGGTTTATGAGTTTTTTTCCATTAGGGCTTAGCACCGGGTTAGGCATTATTCCTGATTCCCCATTTCCTTCTCTTTCTGCCACCGCGTTTTCGGTTGGTTCAGTGTTAGCACTATGGAGGTTCCCTCTGTCCTCCGATACTACTCCTTCTCTCCTCTCCATTGGTATCGCTGGGGGGGGTGCATGTTGCAATAGTGGGGGACATAGGAGATGTAGTAAATATCGGTGGAATTTGACCACTTTCCTGTATATCCACCTCATATTCCTGATTCCTTAAGGGGTTCCCTCTGTCACTACTTTCCCTTTTCTCTTGTCCCTGAGTTTGTCCTGTTGATAGTGGTAGTGTTAAAGCTTTTTGTTGCATCTTGCCCATCACGTTTTGTCTTTTCTTATCGCCCTCTTCCTCTACTGGAGTGGAATTGCTCTGAATTGGGCTGGTATTAAGATTTCTGCTGTTCACCATTATCCGGCCTCTACCCATCCCTGGAGAACCCCGCTTTTTAATCTGGGTGCCCCTGCCAGGTGTCAGGGATCAATGTTCTGGTTTGGTTGGATTAGATATACTACTACTACTACTTATACTTCGTTCTGGTGTCCTTTCCATAACGGGACGAGATTTATTTGCCTCCAACATATCTCGTTTCTGTCCTCCACTTACAATGCGCGGGGAGAGGTATGCTTTTATCGCGCCTGCTTGTTGTGCTGCTTGTCTACGTGTCGGCATCACTCTCCCCCCCCTTTCTTTTGCCACAGCCCTCCACCTATTTGATTTAGTTTCCTTTCTTGACCCCCAGAATGTGTGGGGGGTTGATAATGGAGTGGTCAGATGGGGGGTAGTTATACGTATTCAGTCCACTGTCCTTTTTAAATATATTTACTTTCTCGACCACCAACGATGTTTGGAGGTGGGAGTTGAGTATTGATTTAAATGATGGTATAATGGAAAAGTGGGGGGTAAGGTGGGGGGATATACATGTTCAATCCACTGTCCCTAGGTTAAATAAGCTATGCAATTTACATAATCTGTGCCACTTTTAATCTTGTGCAGTGTTGCTCTGTATTACTCTGTTTTGCTATTTATGATGAGCAATAGTATGTATTTTTTTATTTTTTTGGCTGGAAGTTATTTAGCTTATATTTGATGTTAAGCTTGATAACATAGTTTGTTTTTGTTTTTTTCATTTATTTTTTCCATTTAGTAGTAACATCCATTGTACAGTCTACAGTCTATATACACTCTTTATACCTGTATCTATGCACACAGTACATTCTTTACACTTTGTAGAGTCCGTATGGCATTTATATATATAGCAGGTTTATAGCAGATTTAATATGTCAGTCCATCCATTCAATGACTCACCCCTATTGTCGATGCTGCTCCCCAGCCCGTTGTTTAATTCACCATTATTCCAGGATTGAGGCAGGATAGAGGTAGGACAGAGGAGAGAGGATAAAGGCAGCTTATGGTAAGTATATTTTGGGGTATATTTTGGGGTTCCTCATCGGCTTTACTGCATCAGTGCTTTGAATTTCAGTCCGTCACTCACTCTGTCTCTCCCGGCGCGGAACTCCAGGCACAGGGCTCTCCCAGGTCCCGGATTCACAAGCGCTGTGTCTTCACAAGTATGAGTGCGGGATACACCGCAATACACTGCCGTCCCGGGCGCGGGGCTCTCCCCAGTCTCAAGTCCCGGTCTCCACGGGTCTCCACGGCCTCAACAGCTGCAGCGTTTGCAGCGTCAGAGAGGTCTCCGGCTCCGGACTCAGACACGCAACGGGCAGGTAGCGGTGAGTGAATCAAACAGTCCCGGACAGTAGCCGCCCGCACTGCACAGCTTGCATCACGCTATCCCGTAGCTTAACATGGGGATCTCTTGTGCACGGCTCACGAGTCAGGCTTCAGGTCGGCTCCCAATTAGCTTCCAATTAGCTCAACATGCTGGGGGGAGGCTCCAGATCATTTCCCCTTACGTCCACCGTCACACACCGCTCCCATGAGCGAAACGCATTACAAACAGTCGCGGATATACAAGACACAGTAAACTATCAAGAAGAGCTTTTAAACTCCTATAAAGATCAACTAGACGATTATGAAAACAGGGAACGAAGACAAAATATCATAATAAAAGGAATACCAGAAGCGATTCAGAGAGCAGAACTACTTCCTGTAATTCAGCAAATATTCCATCAAATAATGGGAGATGAAGCACCAGAAACCATTGAGGTAGATAGAGTCCATCGCATCCCATCATATATTAGGCCAAATGCCGAAAAACCAAGAGATATAGTGTGTAAGCTTCATAAATTTACAGTAAAGGAGAATATAATGAAGCTTGCACGCGGAAAGATGGAGATTGTCTATGATGGAGCACAGATATCATTATATCATGATTTATCAAATCGGACTCTAATGCAAAGACGGAATGTAAAGCCAATACTGGAAGCCCTTCGCGCAGCGGAAGTTAAATATCGCTGGGGATTTCTATTTAGTCTCACAGCCACTCGAAATGGCAAAACAGCAACCCTTAGATCTAAGGATGATATGCAGTCGTTTGTAGAGACACTCGAATTACCCCCAATAGAATTCATAGACTGGAGAAGAATCGACATAAGAAAATCCCTACAACGCCCAGAACAATGGCAACAGATCCCCCCCCAAAATCTTCATAGGAATAGAGACAGGGGGAGGGAGGGGGGGAGGGATGGGGGGGAGGCTATAGAGGAAAATGATGGACAACTTGAAACATATTATTGGCAGTTCACGAGGTGGGGGAAGGGGGGGACGGGGGGGGAGGTTATAGAGGAAAATGTTGGATAACTTGAAACGTACTGTTGGCAATTTACGGGGGGGAGGGAGGGATGGGGGGGGGGATGGGAGGGGGGTGAGGGGATGGGAGAGAGTGGGAAGATAATGATTTTGGGGGGGTTTTTTATACATAGAAGAAGGGGGACAATGGAAATAAGACACAGGAGGAGAAACACACATACATTTTTTTTTTTTTTGTGTGATGCAAAGTTTTACATTGGGAGATTTTAAAGTATATGGTGGAAGGGCACTATAGTTAAAAGGGGAATACACAAATCACTAACAAGAATGGGAAGACAGAGGGCAAGGGGCTTAAGGGGAGGGGGGAGGGAAGGAGAAGATATTGAAGGGGAATACACAGAAAAGAAATATATATCTTTTTTAAAAAAAAAATTATTTTTTATTATTACTCACTTATTTTTGATGTAAAGTTACACAAAGGGTGTATGTACAGATATATGTGGTAGAAAGGACAGATTGTTTTTTTTTTTTTTTTTGTCCCCCCGTCTGACTTTGAAGGGAAGAGTACAACTAACAAAAGCAAGAACTTTATGTATGTACAGATATATGTGGTATAAAGGACCGACTTGGGTTTTTTTTTTTTTTTTCTTTTTTTGGACTGGTATAACAGTCCAAAGGAGGTTCATTAATAATAATAACAACAAGAACATTATGAAAATGTAGATATATGTGGTATAGTGAACCGATGGGGTTTTTTCTTTTTTTTGTTTTAGTATTTTTGTCTTTTTCTCTCTCTCTCTCTCTCCCTCTCTCTCTCTCTCTCCCCTCTCCCCCTCTCCCTCTCCCTCTCTCTTTCCCTCTCTCTTCTCTTCCTCTTCCTCCCTCCCTCCCTCCCTCTCTCTCTCTCTCTCTCTCTCTCCCTCCCTCTTTCCTAAGAGGACTTAATGCAAAATAAAGAGTGGAGATAGGGGGGGAAGAGGATAGGCACAACTGGGGGGGATATGGGGGGAGGGAGGGTCGAGGCTAGTGAGGGGGGAAGAGCAGTGATGAATAAAGAAACAACATAAGGTATTAAGTAAGAAAATAGGGGGGAGGGGGCTTCAGATCAGTGGGGTGGGTCACAGAGTTTATAAACTCAATAGGTTAGGTCCAATACACGGGAAAATTGCAATCTTGCAAAAAGGTCAGAGAGGTTGAAGAAGGGGGCTTAGCCTCCCTCTAGACGTCACTGCCCAATTAGATAATAACCCAGAATGGATTTCTGGGTTATGGGGAGAAGGGTTTTTTTCACTTCTTGAAAGGGGACATACCAAATATGCCAACATACGAATTCAATCAGTGGTTCCATGCCCCTTCCCCGATTGCCAGGGCAAGAGGAGTAACAATAACATTTAGAAAAACTTGCCCGATAATAATGGAATCTACCCAGATAGATCCAGAAGGTCGTTATCTTTTTGTGAAAGCTAGATTAAACGGTCACTGCTATACCTTTGCCGCAATATACGCGCCAAATATAGGAACAGTGAATTTTTTGATAAAAACTCTGAAATTACTAGAAAAATATAGAGAAGGTTTTCTGATTTTGGGGGGAGATTTTAATTTAGTTTTGGATCCAAGTATGGACACCTCAACAGGTAAAACTAACATATCTTTTAAAGCACTAAAACATATAAAACAACTTATGAGGTCTGCACATTTGATAGATGGATGGCGGGTAAAGCACAATGGGGATAAAGATTACAGTTACTTCTCCAAAACACACAATATGTACTCGCGCTTGGATCTTTTCCTGGTGGATCAGTACCACCTGGAAAAGATCCGATCATGTACGATTGAACCAATAACAATTTCGGATCATGCCCCCATCACGATGACCATCTACCCTATGGCAGGGGGCTATAGGGAACGAATATGGCGGCTGAATGAGACACTGTTAGATGATAGTCGTATAGTGGAGGAGATAAACAGTAAAATAAAAATGTATTTTGAGATGAATATTCCAGGAGAAACGTCCGAACAGGCGGTCTGGGAGGCTCATAAATTGGTGATTAGGGGTGAACTGATAGCTCAGGGGTCAAGGATTAAAAAAGAAAAACAAAAAGAGATAACAGAGTTATTAGAAGAAATTAATGAATTGGAAAAAAAACATAAAAGACCCCTAGACCCAGCAGATGTCGAGAAACTGGAAATCGCAAGGGGTAAACTAACACAATGCTTAGACTATAAAACTAGAAATAAATCTAGGTATTTTGCTCATAGGTTCTATAAACAGGGCAATAAATGCGGCCGCCTCTTAGCAAGACAGCTTAAAAAACAACAGGAGTCTAGACACATTCATAAATTAACAGTTAAAAATAAAAAGATAGTAGAAACTCAGGCAATAGCGGCAGAATTTCATAGATATTATGAAGCTCTTTATAATATTCACCCCAAACCAACAGGTGCTAAGGAAGAGCAGCATCTGAATGAAACTAGAGACTATATAAGTGATGCGGAGATGCCAACGCTGCCGACAGAAGTAATAGAAGAGATAAACAGACCAATAACGATCGAAGAAGTAAACGGAGTGATAGCAAATCTGGCATTGGGGAAAAGCCCAGGGCCAGATGGCTTCACAAATTCATACTATAAAAAATTTGCTAAACATTTGGTAATACCGATATGTAATTATTTTAATTCGATCAACTCATCAAACCCCTTACCACCAGAAGCCTTATTAGCGTATATTACAGTGCTTCCAAAGCCAGGAAAGGACCCCCAGCAATGTGCAAATTACAGACCAATCTCCCTGCTGAACGCAGATACTAAACTCCTAGCAAAAATTCTGGCTCTTAGGCTACAAGATCATATAGCTAAAATAGTTCATCCCGACCAAACAGGCTTTATGAAGGGCCGTGAGGCTAGAGACAACACCATAAGGGCCTTGCATATATTACAGTGGATAAAAAATGGCCCAGATATAGCCCCTAGAGTGATAGTTTCCATGGATGCCGAAAAGGCTTTTGATAGGGTAAACTGGTGCTTTATGACCGAGGTCTTGAAGGAGATGAAAGTGGGGGAACGTATAATGGGCTGGATAGCGGCACTATATTCAACACCAAGAGCAAGAGTAAAGGTGAACGGTACATTGTCAAAATATTTCCAGATAAATAATGGCACTAGACAAGGATGTCCCCTGTCGCCTTTATTATTTGCAATAATATTAGAACCCTTTTTATGTAAAATAAGAAAAAATAATGAAATTCAGGGGACTTGTATAGGATCAGAAGAACATAAGGTCTCGGCATATGCCGATGACCTGCTATTTTACCTGTCAGCACCCCAGTCCTCACTATCCGCTCTGATGGTAGAAGTATCAAAATTTGGCGCCATATCGAATTTTAGGATTAATTTTGAAAAGTCTGTAATCCTTCCCTATCATATATCTTTAGAAACAAGTAGGATACTGAAAAGATCATATTCCTTTATATGGGAAAAAAAAAAAAATCTCTTGTCTATCTAGGAACACATATAACAGCAGACCTTAAACTCCTATACGACCTGAACTACAAAGTTTTAATGGAAGGGGTAATAGAGGATCTGAGGAAGTGGAAGGGGCAAACCCTAACCTGGTTTGGAAGGGTAAGTGCTATAAAAATGAGCATCTTGCCTAAAATTATCTATACCTTATATACAGTGCCAATTCCACTCCCTCAGATCTTCCTCAAAAACATACGGAGGGCCTTTACAACCTTTGTATGGAATAATAAACATCCCAGACTAGCATATGATATATTATGTAAGGGGAAGTCAGAAGGAGGCATGGGACTACCAGATTTAAAACTATATTATAAAGCAATGGCCCTAGTACGCATCTTAAACTGGAGTCATGACCAAACAGAAAAAATCTGGGTGTCTTTGGAACAGAACATGGCAGGAAGGAATCTAAAGGGAATCCCTTGGATCCCAAAGACAGACAGGGGTTTATCAAAATTGACATCATTGTTAACTAAGAACACCTTAAAAATATGGGACCAACTGAATGAATATGGAGACTATGCCCCACAGATGTCACCGCTAACCCCATTGGAAGGATTCCCATGGTTCTTACCAGGGGAAGAAATGGGATCAATGGGGAAATGGGGGAACGATGGGGATATGACATGTGGTAAATTTGCCCCGACGGGTACATTAATAACACTAACAAAATTAATACAAAAAATGGGAACAATCCCATTGATGGAATGGAAGTACCTCCAACTAAAAAGCCTTTTTAATAAGCTGAAGACCACGATGAGACCCTTGAACTCACTTACTATATTCGAAAAGAAAAATGCAAAGATGACGAAACCCAGACATTTACTGTCCCAAATGCACTCACTAATTTTAGGGACCAGGAAAAACATAACACCATATTATATTAAAGAATGGGAAGGGGAATTAAAATGCAACTCAAAGCTCACATATTCAGGAAACATCGTATAAACTCCTGACCAGATGGCCAAACTGGCACAGATATACCTGACAGCAGATTTCAGATGCTGGAGAGGTTGTGGCCAGAGAGGTACTCTATTTCATCTATGGTGGACATGCCCCAAGATAAGAAGGTTCTGGCAAGAAATTGCCCCTTGGATAGAGAGACTATCACAAGATCAGATAGAATTAACACCTTTAAACGTTCTATTCCATGGGTCAATGAAGACACGCAAGAAATACAAGAATAGCATTTTACCATACTTATTAAACGCAGCTAAATTACTGATACCGAGGTTATGGAAACAGCCTAAATGCCCAACTACTCTGGACTGGAAGAAGGAAGTGGAATTAATAATGGAGGCCGAGAGATGGATACATAAGATTGAAGGTAGAAAAGAGAGGTTTGAGCAAATATGGACCGAATAGGAGCTGTGTAAAGCAGACATTGAATAATTAAAATAATAACAACCGAACCCGGAATGCCTTGGGGGAGAGGGGGGGAGGGGGCAGGGGAGCGAGGAATTGCATTTTTTTTCTCCCCTCTCCTACCTTACCCCCCTCCGCATTGAAATGGGAAGTATATTATGGATTAAATTATAAACACAAACCGCACGTAGACTTTAGTGAACCCCCCTTTTTTTTTGTTTTTTTGGATAGAAGTGTAAGGGCATATATGATATCATGGATTAAATTATAAACACAAATCACTTGGTGATTTTTTCCCCTTTTTTTTTTTTTTTTTTTTTGTAGACATATGGATAGAAGTGTAAGTGAATATATGAGAATAGATGTGCGAGGGGGGGAGGGAGAGAGGGGAGGAACATAAAATTTCTTTCTTTCCCTTTTTTTTTTTCTTTCCTTTCTTTTTTTTTTTTTTTCCTCTCTTCTTTTATGTTTTTGGGGGGAGGGGGGAATAAGAGATTAGAATAATTTTGATGTTATAACGTGTGTATAAATGATACAAGATGACTTTTTTTAATGGAAATGTGAAAGAAAAACCAATAAAATTTGATAATAAAAAAAAAAAACTGCAGTTTTTTCAGGAGCAGTGATTTTAATAATGCTTAAAGTGAAACAATTAAAGTGTAATATTCCTTTAAATTTCGTACCTGGGGGGTCTGTATAGTATGCATGTAAAGGGGCGCATGTTTCCCGTGTTTAGAACTGTCCCTGCACAAAGTGTAATTTTTGCAGGAAAAAAAGCTATTTAAAATCACTCGCGGCTATAATGAATTGCCGTCTCCTGTAATACAGAGAACAGTCATTCATTAAAGGTCATTGATAAAAAAATAAAAAATAATAAAAAAAAGCGTGGGGGTTTCCCCAAATTCAATTACCAGGCCCTTCAGGTCTGCTATGGATATTAAGGGGAACCCTGCTTCAAATTTTTTTTAAAAAATGATGTGTGGTCCCCCCCTAAATATCCATACCAGACCCTTCAGGTCTGGGATGGATTTTAAGGGGAACCCCACACCAAAAAAAAATGGCGTGGGGTCCCCCTCAAAATCCATAGCAGACCCTTATCCGAGCACGCAACCTGGCAGGCCGCAGGAAAAGAGGGGGGACGAGAGCGCCCCCCCTCCTGAACCGTACCAGGCCACATGCCCTCAACATTGGGGAGGATGCTTTGGGGGTCTGTGACCCCTCAAAGCACCATGTCCCCATGTTGATGGGGACAAGGGCCTCTTCCCCACAACCCTGGCCATTGGTTGTGGGGGTCTGCGGGCGGGGGGCTTATCGGAATCTGGAAGCCCCCTTTAACAAGGGGACCCCCAGATCCCGGCCTCCCCCCCTGTGTGAAATAGTAAGGGGGTACAAAAGTACCCCTACCATTTCACCAAAAAAGTGAATTTTTTTAAAAAAATTACAGGAGACGGTCTTTGACAATTCCTTTATTAAAATCTTCTTTCATCTTCTTTCTTCTGGTCTTCTTCCTTTCTTCACCCTTCAGTTTCTTCATCTTCTTCTTCTTCCATCTTCTTCCTCCGATCCACTTCTTGCTCTGGTCTTCTCGTCCGGCATCTTCCTCCACGGCGTCTTTTCTTCTGTGTCGGGCCGCTCCGCGCAATGGGAGGCTCCTGCTGTGTGAGGCTTCGCTCCGTCTGAAAGCTCTTTTATAACGGAGGGCGGACCACCTGGTGACCCCACCCCCCTGACGCACGGGGCCCCGCCCCCCGCTGGCATCATGGGGAAAGCCATAGGGAAGTCCCCATGACGTCCTCCATTATAAAAGAGCTGCCAGATGGAGCGAAGCCTCACACAGCGGGAGCCTCCCATTGTTCGGAGCGGCCCAACACAGAAGAAAAGACGCCGACGCCGTGGAAGAAGATGCCGGACGAGAAGACCAGAGCAAGAAGCGGATTGGAGGAAGAAGAAGATGGAAGAAGAAGATGGAAGAAGATGAAGAAACCGAAGGATGAAGAAAGGAAGAAGACCAGAAGAAGATGAAAGAAGATTTTAATAAAGGAATTGTCAAAGACCGTCTCCTGTCATTTTTAAATTTTTTGTCACTTTTCTGGTGAAATGGTAAGGGTACTTTTGTACCCCCTTACCATTTCACACAGGGGTGGAGGCCGGGATCTGGGGGTCCCCTTGTTAAAGGGGGCTTCCAGATTCCGATAAGCCCCCCGCCCGCAGACCCCCACAACCAATGGCCAGGTTTGTGGGGGAGAGGCCCTTTTCCCCATCAACATGGGGACATGGTGCTTTGAGGGGTCACAGACCCCCAAAGCATCCTCCCAATGTTGAGGGCATGTGGCCTGGTACGGTTCAGGAGGGAGGGGGGGCGCTCTCATCCCCCCCTCTTTTCCTGCGGCCTGCCAGGTTGCGTGCTTGGATTAGGGTCTGGTATGGATTTTGAGGGGGACCCCACACCATTTTTTTATTTGGTGTGGGGTTCCCCTTAAAATCCATCCCAGACCTGAAGGTGGTTAAAACCTTTATTAGGTAGTATATGGGGGGTATAAAAAGCTGACGGTGAACCTAAAAAACGAACAGGCTAACTAGCACTTATACGGCGAACAAGGGGAAAAATGATCGATTAGTGTCACTGGCGATCAAGGGGTTAAACCTTTGTTAGGGGGGTACCCTAGACCTAAAGGGGCCTACCACTAACAGCACTAACACTTATAACAGTCACAAATGACACCAATGCAGTGATCAGTAAAAAGTTAAAACTGCTATTGGTGTCACTGTGACAGGGGGTGCAGGGGGGGGGGATCAGGGGGTGGCTGGGGGGGGGGGGTTTATAAACCCCCACCCCCCCATCACCCCCTGATCCCCCCCCCTGCACCCCCTGTCACAGTGACACCAATAGCAGTTTTAACTTTTTACTGATCACTGCATTGGTGTCATTTGTGACTGTTATAAGTGTTAGTGCTGTTAGTGGTAGGCCCCTTTAGGTCTAGGGTACCCCCCTAACAAAGGTTTAACCCCTTGATCGCCAGTGACACTAATCGATCATTTTTCCCCTTGTTCGCCGTATAAGTGCTAGTTAGCCTGTTCGTTTTTTAGGTTCACCGTCAGCTTTTTATACCCCCCATATACTACCTAATAAAGGTTTTAACCACCTGATTGCCCCCTAGTTAACCCTTTCACCAGTGATCACCGTATACACCCTGTTCCAAATTATTATGCCAATGATATTTTTGTCATTTACCTAAATAATTGATGTAAACAACAGTCAGCATAATTCTCATGTTATCAACTATTAAGAGTACAATTCAAATTTTATTGAACAAACCTCCTAATGATAACAGTTTTTTTTTTCAAAATAAAAAAAGTTACAATGCACTGTTTCAAATTATTACGCACAGAAAGTTTCAAAACACTTTATAGGTTGTAAAGAACTGAAAATTTTCATTTGTTGTGTTTGCAGCATATTTACTGAAATCAAAAGCTATTTCAATCAAACTTTGAACAACATTTTAACTTTATAAAGAGGAAGTAAACCCTGATGTGTGTTAGTTCCTCTTTGTTTTCCTGCAAAGGTAAAGCATAATGGGCTACTATGCATCGGATAGTAGCCCATTATGTGACACTTACCTGCAGGAAAAGCCCGCAATGTTCCCGTCTTCCTCGCTAGCTAGCTAGCCGCGAACTCCGGCTCTGTGACTGGCTGGAGTTGGGTGACGTCACTCCCGCGCGGGAGCTGCCATTAACCAGTTCACGACCGGCGCTGCACATTTTTTCTTTTTATAATTATCACAGGTGTCCGAGATTGTTTTCATTGATCAAAAGAGCCCAATGCAATTCATGCACAATGCAATCCATGAGTTAAACTGAAAAACAAAATATTTAATCTTTGTGACACTGTTCCAAATTATTATGCAAATTATATTACAGTGTGTAAGTTTTACGGGTGACGCTGGTTAGTTAGTTTGTTTTTTATACCAGCCGTTTATTACCCAATAAAGGTTTAACCCCCTGATCGCGTGGCAGGTGACATCAGTTAGGTTTTAGGGTCTGCGTCGCCCCAGGCAGCGTCAGATTAGTGCCAGTACCACTAACACCCACGCACGCAGCATACACCTCCCTTATGCCCCATACACACGGTCGGAAATTCCAACCACAAAATCCGTCTGATTTTTTCCAACGGATTTTGACGGACACTGGTGTTGCATACACACGGTCGGACAAAATTGTCAGAAAATCTGATCATTCTGAACGTGGTGACGTTCGTTGCGTACGACAGAACTACGTAGAGGCTAGTAGCCAATAGCTTTGGTCTTGTAATTTGATCTGAGCATGCGTGGCACTTTGTCCGTCGGAATTCACTACACACGATCGGAAAAAGTCCGATCGGACTTTGTCGGAAAATTTGAGAGCAGGAGATAAAACTTTGTCCGTCGGAAAATCCGACGGAAAAAGTCCGATGGAGCCTACACACGGTCGGAATTTCCGACAACATTGTCCGATAGGTACGGGGCATTAGTGGTATAGTGTCTGAACAGATCGACATCTGATCAGATCTATGCTAGTGTCCCCAGCAGTATAGGGTTCCCAAAAACGCAGTGTTAGCGGGATCAGCCCAGATACCTGCTAGCACCTGCGTTTTGCCCCTCCGCCCAGCCCAGCCCACCCAAGTGCAGTATCGATCGATGACTGTCATTTACAAAACACTAAACACATAACTGCAGCATTCGCAGAGTCAGGCCTGATCCCTGTGATCGCTAACAGTTTTTTTGGTAGCGTTTGATACAGTTGCTGACAGCCTAGGAGCTTTTTTACCTGTGAGCCTCACTAGTGTACCAGTAAATTTAGAGGCCAAAATGGCAAATCGAAGGTACACTATTGAAGATGCCTACACGTTTCTGAGCATGACAGATAGTGAAGAGGAAGTCACTCATCTGTCAGATTCAGGCTCAGAATACGATCCTGTAGACCACAGCGGCTCTATGACAGATGGCTCTGACGACGGAGTTGTGGTCCCTGCCAAGGTCAGATGTACCAGACGCGATCTTCTTCTGCTATTGTTGAGGTGCAAGAATCGCAGGGCTCTCGTATGGAGCAGAGAAGTACTAGTACCACTCATCCTTCTGGTGAACTGGCAATCACCAGCGGCCTAGTACACCCTGGTCGCAGTCAAACCAGCACTGCAGTAACATGTGGTGACGTGGCGAGTCCCAAACGTGCAGTTCAAGCTGGCGAGGTGGCAAGCACAAGTAGTGTCCCATTGCCACCAAGAAGACAAAGACAAGCCCGTCGAGCCCATATTGCCCTTCCTGTTGCATTCACCAATTCTAATTGGGAACCCATCACTTCTGCAGCACCCATACTTCCCCCGTTCACTGGCCAACCCGGAATTCAGGTGGAAACAATTGATTTTACGTCACTTGATTTTTATTTGCTGTTTTTCACTGAAGATCTCTATAGATCTATTGTGGACCAAAGTAATTTGTATGCTGGTCAATTCATCGCCGCTAATCCCCAGTCCTCCCTTGCCAGAGATTGGAAACCAATTACAGTACGGTTTCCGAATTTAAGACCTTTCTGGGCCTATCCCTCGACATTGGCATGGTTAAAATGAGTATGTTGCGGTCATATTGGTCCACTGACCCAATTTACCATATGCCCGTGTTCTCTGCCTCCATGACCAGGGCACGATATAAGCAGATCTTGCGGTTCATGCATTTCAACAACAATAAACTCTGTCACCCTCATGGAGACCCTGGATATGATCGGCTCTACAAAATTCGGCCCCTCGTAAACCACTTCAACCAACGTTTTGCAGACTTGTTTACTCTCCATCAAGTTGTCTGCGTTGATGAGTCCCTGATTAAGTTTTCTGGCCGCTTGTCTTTCAAACAGTCTCTTCCCAGCAAGCGTGCCAGATACATTGTCAAGATGTATAAGCTCTATGACAGGGCCACAGGCTATACATGTAGTTTTATGGTTTACGAGGGAAGAGATAGTCATGTAGAGCCGCCAAACTGCCCAGATTACATAGGGAGCGCTGTCAAGATTGTGTGAGACTTGGTGTCACCCTTATTCGGAAAGGGGTACCATTTGTATGTGGACAATTATTACGCGAGTTTGCCACTTTTTAGTCACTTGTTTGATCATCAGATTGGTGCATGTGGCACTGTGCGATCTAACTGCCGGGGCTTTCCCCAGCGGCTTGTAGATTCCCGTCTTAGGCTGGGGGAGAGAGCCTGCTTGAAGTGTAATAACTTGCTCGATGTGAAGTGGAGGGATAATAAGAATGTTTTCGTTCTTTCCTCCCTTCATGCAGACACGACGGTCCAAATTCCTACGGCAACTGGTGTTGTGGAGAAACCCCTCTGTGTCCACGAATATAAGCGAAATATGGGAGGGGTGGACCTCAAAGACCAGTTGTTGGCGCTGCACCTAGTTGCCCGTAAGGCCAGACGCTGGCACAAAAAAGTGTCTGTTTATGTATTTCAATTGGCTTTGCTGAACGCTCATGTGCTATACAGAGCTTCAGGACGGACTGTATCTTTCCTTAACCACTAGGCATCCGCGATATAGCCGAAAGACGGCTGCAGCGCGGACGCCAATTGCTGGGAGGGTGTCCCTGGACGTCCTCCTGTTTACTTCCGCAATGCGCGCTCCTGCGAGCGTGCATCAGGGAAGTTCTGTGCTGGCCATGTCCCTTGGACACAGCCAGTCACAGATCGCTGTAAATGGCCAATCACAGCGGCCGTTTACATCGTATGTAAACATATGAGATCATCGCTAGACATGAGCACAACAAAAAAAATTGTTTATTTTCGTTTCGTTTTTTTTGTTTCCGTTGATTCGTAACGATTCGTAAATTCGTAAGTCGTCGGTGTTCGTATTCGTAACGATTTGTAAATTCGTAAGTCGTCGGTGTTCGTATTCGTAACGATTCGTATTTTCGTAAGAGTTATTTTTTCGTTGATTCGTATTTCCGTAAAATTTTCGTTTATTCGAAATTCGGACGCATTCGTATTTATTCGTACATTCGTAACATTCGTAGATTCGTAATCGGAGCATAATTCATAATGTTATGTAATGTGTATGCTATTATTACATTTTAAGAGACACGGAAAATTACGAATCGAAAAAAAAAGTTACGAATTTACGAATTTTTTCGTTGAATCTATCCGAAGCACGTTAAGCAACGCCATTGTAAGAGACACGGAAAATTACGAATCGAAAAAAAATAAAAAAGTTACGAATTTACAAATTTTTTCGTTCAATCCATTCGAGGCACGTTAAGCAGCACCATTGTAAGGGACACGGAAAATTGCCAATTCAACAAAAAAACATGTCATCAGTGCCACATATCAGTGCCATCTGTCATCAGTGTCAAGTGTCATGAGTGCCACGTATTAGTGCCACGTATAAGTGCCATCTTTCATTAGTGCCACGTGTCATCGGTGCCACATATTAGTGCCATCTGTCATCAGTGTCATGTGTCATCAGTGCCACGTATTAGTGCCATCTGTCATTAGTGCCACGCCAGTGTCATGAGTCATTGTCCTGGTACTCCAGGGCCCTCAAAAGTGTAATAGGTAGTCAACAAGTTAGAGGTGTAATTTATGCTCCTAGAACACTTGATGGCGCTCCCTGCATGTTGGGCCTCTCTATGTGGCTAGGCTGTGGAAAAGTCCCACACATGTGGTATCATAATACTCAGGAGGAGTAGCAGAATGTATTTTGGGGTGTTATTTGTGATATACACATGCCATGTGAGAGAAATAACCCATTAAAATGACAATTTTGAGGGGGAAAAAAATCTTAATTTTGCAAAGAATTGTGGGAAAAAATGACATCATCAAAAACCTCACCATGCCTCTTACTAAATGCCTTGGAATGTCTACTTTCAAAAAAATGGGTCATTTGGGGGTTATTTGTACTTTCCTGGCTTGTTCGGGTCGCAAGAAATTAAATAGGCCGTCAGTTCACCAGGTGTGATTATTTTTTTATGATTTGCACCACAGCTTGTAGACTCACAAAGACCAAATAATATCCACTAATTTGGGTTATTTTTACCAAAGATATGTAGCAGTATAAATTGTGGCCAAAATTTATGAAGAAACATTTATAATTTTTGCAAAATTTTATCACAGAAATAAAAAAAAATTTGTTTTTTCAAAATTTTCGGTCTTTTTTCATTTATAGAGCAAAAAATAAAAAACCCAGAGGTGATCAAATACCACCAAAAGAAAGCTCTATGTGTATGAAAAAAATGACAAAAAATTAATTTGGGTACAGTATTGCATGACTGAGAAATTGTCATTCAAAGTGTGAGAGCGCTGAAAGCTAAAAATTGGTCTGGTCACGAGGGGGGTTTAAGTGTCCAGTTGTAGTTAAATTCCAGGAAAAGATCGTCAGAGCCCTTCTGTTTCCAGATGGTGCTCCACCTCACCTTCCCAATCCAAATGCAGTAAGAGAGGCATTTTTCGTATGTCCTCCTGAGTACCCCTACCCAACGAGCCCCCCAAAGAAGATGTCATGTCTGCAGCAAGCGCGGATATAGGGGTGACACACGCTATTATTGTCCCTCCCGTCCTGACAATCCTGGTCTTTGCATTGGTGAATGTTTTGAATGCTACCATACACTAGTTGAGTATTAGCGTAGGGTACAGCACTGCACAGACTAGGACACACTTTCACAGGGTCTACCAAGATGCCATCACATTTTGAGAAACCCCAACCTGGAACTGTTACAGTTACAACCGTTAGGCCCCTTTCACACGTGTGGACCGTATGTCCGTATTTCGTCCATCCGTTTTCCCTATGGGATAGCGGGTGTCAGCGGGTGAACATCCGCTGACACCAGATATCATCCGTCTCCGCTATGGTCCGATTCTGCAGAAGGATGAAAATCCTATTTTTCTATCCGTCTGCAGAGCGGATCGGATGAACACGGACAGGCGGTCCGTGTTCATCCGATCCCCCATATAGGAGAGCGGAGATCATACAGGGCGGTCCCTGCATAGTGTGCAGGGACCGCCCTGTCATCAACGGAGCGATCCCCGCTTAGCAAGTGGATGTTTACGGGGCGGATCATTACGGATCTGTCCCGTGTGAAATGGGCCTTACAGTTACAAAAAAAAAGTGTAAAAAAAACACAAAAAAATATAAAAAATAAATAAAAATAGTTGTCGTTTTATTGTTCTCTCTCTCTCTCTCTATTTTCTCTCTATTGTTCTGCTCTTTTTTACTGTATTCTATTCTAGAATTTTTAATTTTATTATGTTTTTTCATGTTTGCTTTTCAGGTATGTCATTTTTTTATACTGTTTACTGTGTTTTTTTGTTACAGTATATACTCGAGTATAAGTCGAGTTTTTCAGCACATTTTTTTGTGCTGAATGTGCCCCCCTCAGCTTATACTCGAGTCAAGCACTTTTCTGCAGCAGAGAATGACATTTTCTGACCCGACTTTGGGGCCCCAAAGTCGGTCAACTGTGTCCATCTGCAGCAATGTCATTTCGGGACCCTTTGGGTCCAGAGACCTCAAAGCTAGGGGGCATCTAGAAATCCTTAACTACCAAGTTTGAAGTTCGGGGGACCCATGGCTGCAAATGGGCACAGTGAGGCATGCAAATGGGCACAGTGAGGCTGCAAATGGGCATTGTTGACCCTCTTTTCCACTTACAGTAGCTGCGTATTTCTCACCCTAGGCTCATACTCGAGTCAATAAGTTTTCCCATTTTTTTGTGGTAAAGTAGGTGCCTCGTAACCATTTTTTTGTTTTCAGGTACGCCATTCAGGTGCAGCATGGATTTATTTATCTTGACAGCAACAGCGTTTGCTCCCACGATACATAAAGCCGTGACTCCAGCGCTGTAGGAGGTAATTTCACCACCACAGTTAAAAAGAGCATACTGTATATACCGAAGCATGGGGGCAGCAGGGGTGGAGGAGCAATTTGCAGATGCGCCCACGCTTCGGCGTATATATATTTTAAGCACAGATTGCATTAAATAATTTTTTACTATGTTTTTTTTGTATTTGCTTTGCAGGTATGGTATGTCTTACTGTTATACTGTAATGTTACTTTGTTTTATTGTTAACCATCATTTGCTTAGCAGGTACGCCATTCAGTTGCAGCACAGATTTATGTATCTTGACAGCAACAGCGTTTGCTCCCATGATACATAAAGCCGGGACTCCAGCGCTGTCGGAGGTGATTTCACCACCACAGTTAAAAAAAAGAGCATATATGCCGAAGCATGGGGGCAGCAGGGGTGGAGGAGCGATTTGCTCCTAACTTTTGGGGCGGATGCCCCCATGCTTCGGCCTATATTTTTTAGGCCATTCAGCCGCAGCATTGATTTATTTATCTTGACAGAAACAGCGTTTGCTCACACGATACATAAAGCCATGACTCTAGCGCTGTAGGAGGTGATTTCACCACCACAGTTAAAAACAAAATGGTGCATGTATGCCCATCATTAGAAGTGGGTGGATGAAGGGAGGTATTCTAATGGTGGGCATACCCACGATCAATCTCTTTTTTCGATCAGCCCACAGGCTGCATGAAAAAATTGATTACTAGAGTGTGCATGCGCGGGACTTCCGGGAAGACGCTCTGAACGGGAGCTCCGCACCGCTCCGGCCCTTCTCAACCCCCTGAGCGATCAGATCGAGCAGGATCCAGCCGGCCTCCAGCCCATCGTTCCCCGAGGGTGCCAGGCACACGCTGATATGTCCATTGGGACACAAAAGAGCGAGTGTCAGGAACGGTGCTATTACCTGGATCGCCTGCTGGTGTCACTGTTTCCTTCAGCATCAAATGGTGCAGTTCTGGTGGCCACCAGCAGGGGTCTCCCAGCCGATGGACATTGTCAGGAATGGTGTTATTACCTGGATCGCCTGGTGGTGTCACTACTTCCTTCGGCATCAAAGGGTGCAGTTCTGGTGGCCACCAGCGGGGGTCTCCCAGCAGATGGACATGCCAGTAATCAAGCTGCACCTGTTGAACTGCTGAGACTATATAAGCCTGTCCTTCACTGAAGCTCAGTGCTTCAGTATTCCTTCCTGTAGCCTTGTCTTTGCCTGTTCTGAAACCTGATCCTGATCCTGTAACCTGTAACCTGAAACCTGATCCCTGATCCGCTTCCTGCCCTGGATGTTGTCCCCCTTACCTGGTTCCTGAGACCCGTCCCCTGATTCCTGCCTTGATTTTCCCTTGCTTCCTGTTTCCCCCTTGGTCTCTTCTCCCAGCCTTGTATATATATTTATGTTCCATTTTCTTGAGTGTATTGTTAGTTAGTTAGTTAGATTAGGGCTTTGGGGTTTGCTGTGTTATTTGCATTCTTGCTTGTTTGTGGTTGCTGTGTTCACGTGTGTCTTTATTATTTAATAAATATATATCTTTATCACTACCTTTGGAGCCTGATTCCTTTAGCGCAGCCCATTGATCTGTTCACTTGTGTTGGATGCCTGTGTTTAGGCTCCTCTCCTGACAGCGAGGTTAGCCGCCAGCTCGTCTACAACCTGGCGACCCCTGCCTCGGCCGCAGCATGAGGCAGCATGGAGGATCGGGACTCCATTGCGGATCCACCAGTCCACCACCAGCACCACAATAGCCTGCTAACAATTCCTGTGAGTACCTGCAACCCCCATGGGATCTCCCCAGCCTCCACAGCATCTTTGCTGAGCAGGACATTTGGCGATCTCCCCCACACTCCATCACAGAGATCCCCCTTGGGCCTAGAAGACTCCCATCATTATCCCCCCTGCAACCGGCCCACTCCACTGACATGCAACTTATGTTGCAGCACTTCTCTGAAATGCTGGCTGCAGGCCTGGCTCAAAACGCCACACAAATCACTGCCACTATCAAAGCAGACCTGCAGAGCCTAGGGGCCCGCATGGATGTTATTGAGCAAGCCAGAATACCACATGCATCCAAACCTTACAAGACCAACTAGAAACAGCCCTCTCCAAAATTGACGATTCGGAGAACAGAAGCAGAAGGTATAACTTCCGCATAAGAGGAATCCCTGAGTCTGTCACTGATGTCCCCAGCACAATCAAAACGTTCATTAAAGAACTCATGCCTGACATCCAAGAACACAGATTGGAACTTGACAGGGCACATAGAGCCCTCCAACCCCCCAGACAAGACGGCCTCCCAAGGGATATTGTGGTCAAACCACATTACTATAGTGTCAAAGAAGACGTCATGAGACACACACGCAACCTTGATAACCTAACCTTCCAAGGCAACAGGATCCAAATTTTTGCAGACATCTCACCCGCCACGGTTCAGAAACGCAGATCCCTCAAACCCCTTCTGGAGGTCCTCATCCAAAACTCCTCTGGTCCTTTCCGTTCCGGCTCCAATTCCACTTCAAGGACAGATCCTACGGATTCTCCTCCTTCCATGATGGCGAGCGCCTCCTGCTCCAACTTGGACTTATCTCCCATGATCTGGCCCCCCACCAAGCTACAAGCAAGCCAGGCTCCTCCAAACGTCCACCACCAGGCAGTCCCCTGACCCCGCTGTGGAACAAGCAACAGACAAAGAGGCATTTAATTTTTAATTCATAATTTTTCTTTCTCTTTTTTAGTAGCTAACCTAGCTCCCTCCAAGGTTCAGGGGAAGACGGACCCACTAAGCCCTGATTGTGCCTAGTCAGGCCTGGGTCCCTTCTGGTCTGGGTAGGGCCCCATTAGCCCTACTAATGGCTATATGGGTCACCCTCCCTCATACGTTACTCCCACCTGGGAAAAGGTGGGTAATTAACTTGATTGTAATCCATGTTGAATTTGAGAAATGCCGTTTACAGTTTCTCCACAATGTTAGGCCCAATAGCCTTCCCCTGCCCTACCCCCTTACTGGACATCTCCCCCTTCCCCCTGCAGGTACCCCTACCTCCACTAGTTTTATGCTGCCTATTTTGCTCATCGCACACACGATCGGAATTCTCGTCGGAAAAAACTGTGTCGGTTTTTTTCCGACGGAATTCCGCTCAAGCTGTGTTGCCTACACACGATCACACCAAATTCTGACCGACAAGAACGCGGTGACGTCCACCACGTACGACAAGACCATAAAAGGAAAGTTCAGCACCATGTCCGACACCCGTTGGCAGGGCCGGACTGGGAATAAAATTCAGCCCTGGAAAAAATTTCATACCAGCCCCACAGCATTATTATACCAGCGCAACAGCATAACGTCATTATTTTCTTGTTCATGAAAGGGAAAACCATACATTTTAAAGCACATTTAAAGAGTGTATTATATACAGAAAAGGCAGATATGAACTCACATAAGGCTTTATATATATATGTAAGCAAATTACAGTTAAAAGTGGTCAATCATCAAGGGGGACCCCAGAAACTCAGAACGTGGGGGGGGGACCACCTTCCGCAGAAAGAATACACTAAGGTAAGGGGGGGGGTTACTGATATAAGGGGGAAACCCTTTATATCAGTGCCCCCTTACATTATTGTACTCACTCCCCCCTTACATCAGTGACCCCCCTTCAGACTGTCCTGGTGGTGCTGTCACTGACCTCCTCTCAGGGGCACCAAGCAGGGCTCAGTCAGTCAGCTCCAGCTTGGTGGCTCTGGTTTTATCCTATAGTCTCCTCTCCACAGTCCCCACACGTCTGATTTCTCCCATGACCCCCATCCTTGACTCCTCTTCAGACTTCCTCAGAGACTGCAGACATGATACAGGAGATGGTCAGAGGCTGCAGACATGATACAAGAGCTCAATGCAGCCTCACCAGTGCCTATCAAATGCAGCCTCACTGTGCCCATCAAATGCAGCCTCACTGTGCCCATCAAATGCAGCCTCACTGTGCCCATCAAATGCAGCCTCACTGTGCCCATCAAATGAAGCCTCACTGTGCCCATCAAATGCAGCTTTACTCTGCCCGTGAATGCGGCCTCACTGTGCCCACCATTGCGGCCTCACTGTGCCCACCATTGCGGCCTCACTGTGCCCATCAATGCAGCCTCACTGTGCCCATCAATGCAGCCTCACTGTGCCCATCAATGCAGCCTCACTGTGCCCATCAAATGCAGCCTCACTGTGCCCACCATTGCAGCCTCACTGTGCCCATCAATGCAGCCTCACTGTGCCCATCAATGCAGCCTCACTGTGCCCATCAATGCAGCCTCACTGTGCCCATCAAATGCAGCTTTACTGTGCCGTGAAAGCAGTCTCGCTGTGCCCATGAATGCAGCCTTACTGTGCCCATTAATGCAGCCTTACTGTACCTCACTGTGCCCATCATTGCAGCCCCTCCTGTGCCCCATGACTGTCCCAGTCTGCAGTCCCTGTCTGTGGGAAGGTGTGTTGTTGATGCTCGGTACAGTACCTTGCATGCCAGCAGGATATCCATGATGGCCAGCAGCAGGCAGGGGCTGTTCTTGTTTTGGATGGGGACAGTGATCCTTCCAGAGGATCTGTTTGCTGTGAGTGGTCCCGGGCCACCTGCACCTTCTGGCCCCAGTCAGCCTGTCCTCTGGTCCTGGGGAAGTGGAGAGCACTGGGTGGGAGCTGGAGAGAAGGGGGAGCAGAGAGTACTGACGGGGTTGGAGAGCACATGGGTGGGGGCAAAGAGCAGGGGGGAGTGGAGATCACAGGGGTGGGGAGTGCAGAGCACTGGGGGGGGCAAAAATAACAGGGGTGGAGAGCACGGGGGCTGAGGAGCACTGTGGGGGGTAGAGAGCACTGGGGTGGGGAGTGCAGAGCACTGGGGGGGGGCAAAAATAACAGGGGTGGAGAGCACGGGGGCTGAGGAGCACTGTGGGGGGTAGAGAGCACTGGGGTGGGGGCAGCATGGTGGAGGCTGGAGAGCACTGTGGGGGGTGGGGAGCACTGTGGGGGGCTAGAGAAGGAAGGGGAGAGCTGGAGAGCAGAAAGAACAGGGGTGGAAAGCACAGGGACTGGAGAGCACATGGGTGGGGGCAAAATGCAGTGGGGGCTGGAGAGCACAGCAGGGGGTGGGGAGCATGGTGGGGGCTGGAGAGCACTGTGGGGGCTGGAGAGCACTGGGGTGGGGGCTGGAGAGCACTGCGGGGGGTGAGGAGCACGGTGGGGGCTGGAGAGCACTGTGGGGGGTGGGGAGCACTGGGGTGGGGGCTGGAGAGCACTGCGGGGGGTGAGGAGCACGGTGGGGGCTGGAGAGCACTGTGGGGGGTGGGGAGCACTGGGGTGGGGGCTGGAGAGCACTGCGGGGGGTGGGGAGCACTGGGGTGGGGGCTGGAGAGCACTGCGGGGGGTGGGGAGCACGGTGGGGGCTGGAGAGCACTGTGGGGGGTGGGGAGCACTGTGGGGGGGCTAGAGAAGGAAGGGGAGAGCTGCAGAGCAGGGGGGGGCAGAAAGAACAGGGGTGGAAAGCACAGGGACTGGAGAGTACATTGGTGGGGGCAAAATGCAGTGGGGGCTGGAGAGCCCTGCAGGGGGTGGGGAGCATGGTGGGGGCTGGAGAGCACTGCAGGGGGTGGGGAGCATGGTGGAGGCTGGAGAGCACTGTGGGGGGGTGGGGAGCACGGTGGGGGCTGGAGAGCACTGATGTGGGGGCTGGAGAGCACTGCGGGGGGTGGGGAGCACGGTGGGGGCTGGAGAGCACTGGGGTGGGGGCTGGAGAGCACTGTGGGGGGTGGAGAGCACTGGGGTGGGGGCTGGAGAGCACTGGGGTGGGGTGGGGAGCACGGTGGGGGCTGGGGAGCACTGGGGTGGGGGCTAGAGAAGGATGGGGGGCATAAAGAACAGGGGGGGGCATGGGGGGCTGGAGAGTACTGTGGGGGTGGGGAGCACTGTGGGGGTGGAGAGCACTGGGGTGGGGGCTGGAGAGCACTGTGGGGGGTGGAGAGCACTGGGGTGGGGGCTGGAGAGCACTGGGGTGGGGTGGGGAGCACGGTGGGGGCTGGGGAGCACTGTGGGGGTGGGGAGCACTGGGGTGGGGGCTAGAGAAGGATGGGGGGCATAAAGAACAGGGGGGGCATGGGGGGCTGGAGAGTACTGTGGGGGTGGGGAGCACTGTGGGGGTGGAGAGCACTGGGGTGGGGGCTAGAGAAGGATGGGGAGAGCAGGGGGGGGCAGAAAGGACAGGGGTTGAGAGAACTGTGGGGGGGGCTGGAGAGTGTGGTGGGGGAGGAGAGCACTGGAGGGGGGGGGCAGTTAAAAAAAAGTTGGATAGGAGAAGCAGGGGGGCGGCATATAGAGGAAATGAGCTTTCTATATTCCTCCATGCAGCCGCTGAATGCTTGATTCTCCTCCTCTCCCTCCTCCAAGCATTCAGCGGCTGCATGGAGGCTGCATGGAGGCATAGAGAAAGCGAATCTCCTCTATATGCCGCCCCCCTGCTGATCCCCCTATTCAGGCAGTGCACACAGAGGGCGGTACTCACAGGAATCTTCTCCTGTGTTTTCACGGAGCTGGCCGGGTCTGTGTGTGTAACACGGTCCCGCCCCCCTAGCCGGCATGTGTGATAGGTGGATTCTATCTACTATCACATGAGCTGGCTTAGGGGGGCGGGACCGCGTTACAGCGCGGTGCGCGGCCGCCGAACACAGACCCGGCCAGCTCCGTGAAACACAGGAGCAGAAGACGGAGCACTGCAGCCGCAAAGCGGCCCCAGGGCAGGCAGCCTACCGGAAAATATCCCAGTATCCCGGTAGGCCAGTCCGGCCCTGCCCGTTGGGCTCCTTCTGCTGATCTCGTGTTTATCGCGTGTTAGTAGGAGTTTCGCTATAGACGATTCGTGTCTTTTTAGACTTGTGCTTCAGATCGTTCCTGCTCTACAGTTTGTGCTTGTCGGTGCGTATTTGCTTATCAGTGCCTGTAGTCAGTTCGCATTTGTTTGTCTTTGCGGCCTATATATTTATTTATATTTTTTTATTATAGTACGCTTTGATTTTCAGTGCTTATTGTCCGCTCGTTGCTTGATTTGCATTTCGTTCTTTCAGGCCTTGCTGTTTATCAGTGCTTTCTTTAGTCCGTTCTGATCAGCCGACCATTTAGAAGCGATGTTACGTGTACGTACTCGTCGTAGAGTTCGTGCTGTGCGGGGGCTTGGTGTTGGGGTTCTTACTTTGACACAAGCCCGGTCCATGAACAGGGCGAGGAGGAGTTCGTGGACCAAGAATTGGTTGCTCCAGCGTGACCAATTCTCGCACATGCCTCTGCTTTGTGAGATCCGTGAGAATAACCCTGATGATTTCAGGAATTATCTCAGGATGACGGACCCCGTTTTTCACCATCTGTTGGCTTTGCTGTCCCCTTATATTACCAGGCAGGATACCTGCATGCGGCAAGCCATCACTGCGGAGCAGAGGTTAGTTGCCACGTTGAGGTACTTGGCGACAGGGAGAAGCCTTCAGGACCTCAAGTTCTCGACAGGCATCTCCCCCCAGGCTCTGGGGATCATCATTCCAGAGACCTGTTCTGCCATCATCCAGGTCCTGCAGAAGGACTACAGTGGTGTGAAAAAGTGTTTGCCCCCTTCCTCATTTCCTGTTCCTTTGCATGTTTGTCACACTTAAGTGTTTCGGAACATCAAACCAATTTAAACAATAGTCAAGGACAACACAAGTAAACACAAAATGCAATTTGTAAATGAAGGTGTTTATTATTAAAGGTGAAAAAAAATCCAAACCATCATGGCCCTGTGTGAAAAAGTGATTGCCCCCCTTGTTAAAACATACTATAACTGTGGTTGTCCACACCTGAGTTCAATTTCTCTAGCCACACCCAGGCCTGATTATTGCCACACCTGTTCACAATCAAGGCATCACTTAAATAGGAGCTGCTTGACACAGTAAGGTCCACCAGAAGATCCTTAAAAGCTACACATCATGCCGAGACCCAAAGAAATTCAGGAACAATTGAGAAAGAAAGTAATTGAGATCTATCAGTCTGGAAAGGGTTATAAAGCCATTTCCAAAGCTTTGGGAATCCAGCGAACCACAGTGAGAGCCATTATCCACAAATGGCGAAGACATGGAACAGTGGTGAACCTTCCCAGGAGTGGCCGGCCGCCCAAAATTACCCCAAGAGCGCAGCGACGACTCATCCAAGAGGTCACAAAAGACCCCACAACAACGTCCAAGGAACTGCAGGCCTCACTTGCCTCAGTTAAGGTCAGCGTTCATGCCTCCACCATCAGGAAAAGACTGGGCAAAAATGGCCTGTATGGCAGAGTTCCAAGGAGAAAACCACTGCTGAGCAAAAAGAACATCAAAGCTCGTCTCAATTTCTCCACAACACATCTTGATGATCCCCAAGACTTTTGGGACAACATTCTGTGGACCGATGAGACAAAAGTGGAACTCTTTGGAAGGTGTGTGTCCAAGTATATCTGGCGTAGAAGGAACACTGCATTTCAGAAAAAGAACATTATACCAACACTAAAATGTGTACAAATGTTTTATAGTTGTCCTTAAATTAATGCAGAGGGCCTGAGGCTTTGTTTTGTGGTGCCCCAAATCTTTTTTGAACCCCCCTCCCCCAACTGCTCAGTCAGCTGATACCAATCCTCTATGTGCTGACTTTGCCAAACCCAATACACACTATATACCTACCTCTATAGTGGTCATATTTATGGATGAATTTTTCCAAGCATGTAGTGCAAGGGCCTGCCTCAATACTTTCAAATGCTACTGTTTTAATTCTTCTCCTTCTATTATTGTGATAGGTAATAGCATAATCCAAAAATGTGCTTCCATTTTCCTTTTTTTTACCTGTCCAGTGGGCTGCCAATAGTGTAATGAAGGAGGGGCTGGCCAAACTATCACACATTACTTTGTTACTCCATTACGTAGTGGAGAGGGTGGTTACTTGTCCAAAACATACCTCCCCCCTAAAATATTTACAAGGGGCCATCACAGGGGGGAGGAATCTGATAAGTGGACCTTATATTTTAGCCTTTAAATACTACAAGAAATGTTATACTGATGTTTGCCAACAATTTTTGTGTATAATATGCTTGTAATGTTTATTATCAAATGTACTAATTATATTTTTCTTGTTTGACTCCACAGTTTCCTTCCACGCCACAGGAATGGCAGACTGTGGCCTCCCAGTTTGCCCAGCGGTGGGATTTCCCGAACTGCGGAGGGGCAATCGATGGGAAGCATGTCCACATCGTCCCACCACCCCATTCGGGGTCATACTATTTCAACTATAAGGGGTTCAATAGTATCGTGTTGATGGCGGTGGTGGCGGCGAACTATGAGTTCCTATATGTGGACGTGGGGCAGAATGGTCGGATGGAGGATGGAGTAGTCTTTTGCCGGACGGAGTTCTACCGACGTCTCGAGAGTGGTGGCTTGGGATTGCCACCCCTGGAGGAGAATGTCGAGGGACTCCCGTTTGTGTTCGTGGCAGACGAGGCGTTTGGTTTGGCTAACCATTTGATGCGACTGTTCCCCCAGAGGACCCTCACCCCGGAGAAGAGGGTATTTAATTACCGGCTGGCCAGAGCCAGAAGAGTCATGGAGAATGCGTTTGGTATTCTGGCCAGCCGGTTCCGCCTGTTCCAAACGGCCATAAATATGGCGGAATATAAACTGAACACCATCGTGGTATCATGTTGCATCTTGCACAATTTTTTCAAACGGACAAACCCCAATTATGTGGTAACACTTGGGCCTGACGCTGGACTGCAATCTCTGACGTCCCTGGAAGCGGCCCGTCCTGGCTTGCCCCCCCAAAGCACCCGTGAAGTGCGAGAAAATTATTCAGACTATTTTTCGGGGAGGGGGGCCATTGCTTTGCCAGCAGTGATTGAATAAATTTTACCTTTAATTATCTTTAAAAATCTTGCTTTGAATTTCCTGCTTGTGTTTCTTTTTTGTGTCTCCTAGTGCACTTGTAGTGCCAAGTGGTTTGCACATTATTATCTAAACACCCATTGTCACTGTAAAACACCAATTTAAACACCAAGAAATGGTATTGAAAGAAGAAGGCACACATTGTTGAGCAAAAAATATATTTTTTACTCCGTACACATTCACATGTTTTTTTTTGTTTTTTTTTTACAAAAACAACAAGTTTTGTCTTTTCACCCCAAAAAATTGGGGTTACGTTACATAAACAGCCATGTTTCCAAAAATAAAATATACAACTCTGGTGCATAACAAAGTTATACGTAGAAAAACTTTTGAAGCCAAGATCACACATTACATTGTCCAAAATGTGTGGATCTTGCCTTCATCAGATGGGGTGAAGTCACCCCTGTAAAAGCCTAATTTTGAAGATGCACACCAATTCTCTGGCAAACTGGGGATTTACATCCTGATCCCATGTCTAATGTCAACATGTGCTATCTCCCATCATGGGGGATCAATGTATGCGTTTTGGGGGTGCAACCCCTTCCTCTCACCGACTTGAGTTTTGAGGAAGGGGTTGCAGGCAAAAAAACGCATACATTGATATCCCCTGATGGCAGATAGCACATGTTGACATACTGTGTGCATCTTCAAAATTAGGCTTTTGAAAATGTTGTAAACTTTTAAACAGCAAAAATAAAAGGTTGGACATTTTGTGAAAAATTTGATTCTTCCAAGGACATCAATCATGTTTTTAAGTTTAACTTCAATATCCCTAGTTTTTTTCCGAATAATCTCTAAATCCTGACTACAAAACATTATGTCCTGGATTAGCCTTTGGGCACTGTCAGTAGTGAAATGATGTGACTGACTGTTCTTCCACAACCTGTACTTCACCTAAAAATAAAAAAAACACACCATGTATTATAAATAGGCAGGCATACATGTCTTATTACCTGAATCTGGGTTGTCAGACACTCACCTGTTGTGGTCTCAATCACCTCTCCTTCCTCCACATCCTCATATTCTGGTGGTGACCTCGGTTCCTTTTGTTCTGGAGATGGCCAGTCCCTGGTGACATGATATTTCCCGATTCTTTGCTCCCCTATGAGAATAAAACAAAAGATATACTTAGCACACAGATATTTGTGCCAACAAATATGAATGATAAACATTGCTTGGAAGTGGGGGACAATTGTCTGTTTGGGCAGAATTCCAAGCTGAACACATGATTTATTCCCTTAATTCCTCAGGCTGGAATACTTACCTTTTTTGGATAATTTTCCCACCTGGAGACACCCCAAAGTATCCACTGGAGTACCTGTGTTTGACACCCTAAAAGAGTCCAGATGTGTAAACAGCTGCAGAGTGTCCTCTACATACATTACACTGAATGAAGATTGATATTCCTTCTAGGTTCAAACACATCTAGACAACAATGTCCTAAATAACTCTTTTGGATAAATGTTAGAAATTGAAGGCCCTACAGTATTTAATCATTTATCTGTGAAAACATCGTATTTTGGATAAGGAACGAGGTTTACAATGAACGATTACTGCGTATGACCATGAAAGTAGCCATTTTGGACTGTACAAGACCTTATTAGGGGAAAACACATGGCGCAGCATGCAATATTAATAATAATAGGTACACACGACATAATATACTAACTTTTTCTAAGAACTTTCTTGATCTTCCTATACTGATCGTGCTCCCTTAATTTGAGGTCCGACCATCGTTTCCTCAGTTAATCCTTCGTTCGTCGTACCCCAAAATTACTGTACAGACTCTTCACAACTTTAGTCATGATCTTGGCCTTTCTCATATTTGGGTTGGGGTACGGACCGTAATTCCCATCATAGTCGTTGCTCCTCAAGATGTCCACTATCTCCATCATCTCCACAAAGGACATATTTAAGGCCTTAAATCTCCTCCTCGATCGTGACGTTTCAGGCTCCGGGCTATCCTCCTCCTCGTTACTGCTCTTATTATGCACCTGCTGTGTGTCCGCCATGTTCCGCTCCCACCTCAACGAAAGAGACTGGGCGGCGAATATTCTAGAAAGAACGTCAGGGGCGGGCGACGCGGGCTGAGATTCACGCATGCGCAGTGTATATAAAGCTTCAAACACGTGTGTGTAGTAACTACGTTCTGTGTGCACGGGAAGGAGGAACAGACACCACCAAGAACGTCGAACAACGACGAACGTTACAACGAAGGTAAGATTTTAAACTTTTTGGAGTCATGTGCGGCCTATACTGAATCTAGATTGATGCCTATATTGTGTTGAAAGATTATCCTGAGATTTTTATTTTTGTATTTTGTTTGGTCTTGCAGAGAAAATGCTGCCATTTAAGGACCCCGAATTCCTTGGGGAATTCATAGATAAATACAGGAATATGAGAAATCTCTGGGAGGTGAAAAACCCCTTGTACCACAATAAGCCAGCTAGGAGGGCAACGATGGAGAAATTGCTTCAATTTGTGAAGACCCGGGTCCCCGATGCAGACATCAAATTTGTTGAGGCAAAAATTGGTAGCTTGAGAAGCACCTATAAGAAGGAGTACCAGAAGGTCCAGAAGTCCCTGAGGTCCGGAGTAGCAGCAGATAAGGTGTATGTACCCAGTCTGTGGTGACCAGATGGAGGGTTAGGGAATCACTGTCTACTCTTCCGGCACCCCTTCCCTCCAGCCTTCCAACCAGCCTTCCCTCCAGCCTTCCCTCTACCCAAGCTGAGGCATCTGTGGACCAACCTGGGCCTGCCATACAGGAGGAGATTGAGGAGCCCAGATGGAGCCAGGTATAGGTTTTTTTATATCTAATTTATATGTGCAAAAAAAAGATTGTTGGTAAGTAGATGTTATTATTGCTAATAAATGAATGCAGTAACAAAAAGTGTTTCACATATTTATAGACAGAAGTGGGCAAAAAAGATTAGGACAGGAAGGGAAAATGCTGGGCTCACAATGATAGTCTTTTCTATTTATTAACATTAAATTTGCAACAGTCATGAGCTGAAAATTGTGTGTGTTTGATGAACAAACAACTAAAACTATGTCCCTTTTTCATACACAGGATGACCTCAGCCAGGCTCTGGCTAGTGGCCTCACGAGGCTCTGGCTAGTGGCACACAGGAGGAGGCAAGGGGAAGTGTCACCCAGGAGGTGGCAGGGCCCAGTCACACACAATCGCAGATTCCTCCCCTCATCCTTCCCTACAAACGCCAGAGGAAGGGCACAAAAGCAGAGGAGGCAGCACTGGCCCTGATCAGGAAGGGTAATGAGTCCCTCAGATCCCCCTTTGATGCTACAGAGGCCTATGGCATGTATATTGCCTCTAATTTGCAACAGATGGAGGGCCAACGGCGAAAGTGTGAAAGAATAATTTTTGATACTATACACAAGGGGTTGAGTGGGGAAATGTCGGACAACCAACACCTATGTTCTCTCCCCCATCCTCCTCCTCCTCCTCCTCCTGCCACAATGCCACCTCCAGAGCCACAGCCTCCAGGGAAGGCTGCAGGGAAGGCTGCACGGAAGGCTCTACGGAAGACCAGGAAGTGATCCCCTGCCTTCACGTCTCAAAGAACCCACATCCTGTTGTAGGACCACAGACTGGGTACATATACCATCTGCTGCTGCTCCGGTTCTCTGGGACTCCTGGACCTCATAGTACTCCTTTTTCTATGGACTTCTCAGCTACCAGTTTTTTTGATGTCTGCCTTGGGGACCCGGGTCTTCACAAATTGAAGCAATTTCTCCTGCGTTGCCTTTATCTTTATTTTGTAATTATGATGTGAAATAAATTTTTATTTTGTTTTCAGAAAATACTTGCCTATGTGTTTTAATACAAAGAGCAATTCTATTTATTTTGGGGGAGTAGGCAGGTACATTTCAAAAATACAATGTCAAAATTAACAAGGGACACCAACAACAAACAGGTTTACAAATAATACAGAATAATGGTGTTGTGGAAACATAACATTAAAAAAAAGGAGAGCACGAGAAAATACAATAATACAAATATTCTTATTAAAGAAAAAAAAAACACTTTCAAAAATTATATCTATTTCATGCAGATCTGGCTTAAATTCTAATATAAATATTATTCTGGAGAGACCAAGAAATAAAGAAATACACTTGTAAAAACTCTGTGTGAATATGAGCAGCAAAACCACGTCATTCTTCTAGCATTATAAAGAAGAGAATGAGCGGCGCATTGAAGAATTAAAAAAAAAACAGTGTGAAGAATCTGATAGCTCCATTACGAACGCTAGTTTTACCAGACCGAGCGGTTCCGTCTCGTAGTGGATTCTGAGCATGCGTGATTTTTGGCGTGTCGGAATTGCCTACACACGATCGGAAAATCCGATAGAAAGGTTTTCCGTCGGAAAAATTGAGAACAGGTTCTCAATTCAAAGTCCGTCGGAAATTCCAACAGAAAAAGACCGTTGACCATACACACGGTCGGAAAATCCGATGAAAAGCTCCCATCGGACTGTTTCCTAAGACTCGCCTATGTTCATGTTGTTTTTTTTTGTTTTTCTTTTCCTTTTTTTTTTTTTGGCCGACCGGTAACATTTTACTCCACATTGGGGGCCCTACCGGCCGGAGCGGCGCTTCTTGCCACTCCACCTGTTGTGACGCGGAGGGTACCCACTCCCTCCGGTGACACCAGACAGACAACCCTTTTGAGGTTGCACCCTCTCCAAGGGCTCTCCTCGGTGAGCTCTTGGACCTGGACCTGGTTCGCCGGCCTTTTTTGCACTATGATGGAAACATTACAGATGTTTGTATTTTGTTGTTTGTGTGAATTTACCATTCACCTTGTTATTCTCTTTGCTCTCTTCTCCTCTCTCTCTCCATTTTCTCTTCCCCTCACTTTTCCTCCCTTTTCTATTCCCTCTCTCCCTAGTTTTCAGGGACCCTCATGGAGAAATCCCACAATCCTCCCATCAGGATCAGAACACTCAGGGACTTAACTCCCCTTCTAAACGCCGGAAAGCCTTCCAGAGCTACCATGCCAGAAGCCTTGACATCGTCTTACTCCAAGAAACCCACTTCCCAGCAAGCTACACCCCTTCCTTTCTCCACCGCAACTTCCCCACCCTCTACCTCGCGAACGCGCACACCAAACAGAGGGGAGTAGCTATTCTACTGTCCAAACGAATCCCTTTTGTTCACACTCACACGGTCCAAGACGAAGACGGTAGGTTCCTCCTGATTAAAGGGCTTATTGAGGGGGAATTGTTGTCCCTCGTCTCCTATTATGCCCCCAACCAGGGCCAAGCGCACTTCTTTGCATCCATGCTCTCTACCCTCTCACACCTAGAAGGCAGAATCATAGTGGGGGGAGACTCCAATACCACTTTCGACCATGCCCTAGACAAATCTTCCCAGGACAGACCCCGTCTTACAAAACCCCCCAAACAGAGCCTCAGAATAGCCCGACTATTCCACGAATTGGGCCTGATTGACACATGGAGGGAATTAAATCCTGTAGCCAAAGACTATACTTAATAGTAGAATAGACCATATCTTTATTCCCAACTCGGACATCCACACAGCGACACATTCTTCAATACACGTCATGTCTGACCACTCCATAGTGACTCAAAATCCACAGCTCGCTTTCACCCACCGGTCCCCCCCAATGGCGCCTAAGTAAATCCCTCCTGTCCAACCCTGTTCACTGCACTATGCTAGCACAAGACATTAAGGAATTTTTTCGTCTTAACGACACAGGGGACACGTCCCCTAGTACTCTTTGGGGTGCCCATAAGGTAGTAATAAGAGGGAAAATAATTAAATTATCATCCAAACTTAAAAAAGAACATAAAGTTAATGTGGAGAAATTGGAAAAAGACTTGAAACTTCTCAGTAAAGCCCATAAGACAAAACCCACCCCTGCCAGCCTTGCCCAGCTAGAATCCTCTCATGTTGCCTTAAATTTGGCCCTGACCACTAATGCCGACAAACACCTGCATTGGCTAAGCGGCAAGTATTATTTATAGGCCGATAAAATTGGTCCAAGACTAGCGATGAAACTCACCCCCAAAATGAAAAACATCACACTGCCCAAGATAAAAACGATCTTGGGGTCTCTCTCCCAGAATATCCAAAAAAATCTCGAAACCTTCCAAGCTTTCTACTCTGATCTTTACTCCACTACAGCCTCTACTGATACAGCCCCCCTAGAATCCTTCCTAGAAAACATTGAACTCCCAAAGCTACCAGAGTCCCACAGGTCCATGATGGATGCACCATTTAGCACAGAGGAAGTCCAGGATGTTAATAAAAACCTTAAGACAGATTCTGCCCCAGGGCCGGATGTTTTTTCCGCCTACTACTACAAAACTTTCTCCGAAATCCTCTCTCCTCGTCTGGTCCGCCTCTTCAATTCCCTACGTGATGGCTCCTCTCTTGAACCAGCTGCTAATCTTGCATTTATCTCAGTGATACTTAAACAAGGAAAAGATTCTAGTGAAGTAAGCAACTACAGGCCAATTTCGTTAATTAACGGTGACCTTAAAATCATGACCAAAATCTTAGCTAACAGAATGGCCTCCTTTATCGCTTCCTATATCCACAAGGATCAAGTAGACTTCATTCCTGGGAGACAGGGCCCGGACCAGATTAGGAGAGCAGTGGATTTAATATCCCTCATGCATTCCGCCTGGGATGGCGGCCCCACACAATTGGGTTACATACTTTCCATTGACCTCCAGAAGGCCTTCGATACAGTCACCTGGCCTTATCTATTTACCATTCTACGCCGCTGGGGCTTCGGCCCAGACTAAATGTAAAAGGGAATACTGCGCCAAACAAAAAATATGTCTAGCTGCTAGCATGGCAATCAGACTCAATTGTGCAAAACGTAAAAATTATTAAAACGTGCAGCGCTTATATGGATCAGTATATCGAAAAGATATGAGAAAGATAAATGTCCCTGTTTTGCACAAAGCGACACAGGAGATTGAAAACCTATGAGCGGCAATGCATGACAGGTATATCTTATACTGAAAAATCACTCGTGTTTCGTGAGTGAGAAAAAGGGGGATTTAGCAACCTATTTCCATGAGACGATCCAACGGCGAGAAGGGTCGCAATCTCATAAGGTGCAAATCCAAATAAAACGTGGTAAACCAAACTAACATAGACAGTGTGAATGTCTAGTGCATAATCACATCTCACAGTTCTAAACTGTATTCCCATAAATCATGTTGTGATGCAATGTTGTATACAAACCAGCAAAAATGCTCATGCGATTCAAGATTTAGACGTGAATGTGTTAAATAAAATAAAATAAAAATAAAATAGAAAACACATGGAAAGGACGGACTATTACACCGTCCTATTATAGTGGTGCAATATAGTGAGTGTGTACATTCAAAAGAATATAATTCTAATGTGATTAGCGTCAGCCTAAACAGTTGTGCAAAACTGTGCTAATGTTTACTTGGAACTCAGCGTCTATACAATAGACCATGCAGTCATAAGTTCAAATAGGCACCAGATAATTTCTTATAAAGAGTGCAGTTATCGGATGTAAAACAGTTAGGCTATTTGTTTTTGTAAAAAATCGCATCAATGCAACAAAAGTTACAAATGTGAATATCAAGGTGAAAAAACAATAAACTGCAATTAAATGGTTTATGTAAATGCCCAGTATACTCCCAGGAGGGGTATAATTTTCGACTTGAATATGCAATTTCAAAAGTCGCAAGACATAAAAATGCAGAGAAATTAAGGAAATAAGAAAAAATGGAAGGAAATAGCAAGTATATTGAGTGGAACACTGTCCTCTGGGAGAAAACTCCTCGGATCTGTGGTCAACCGAGCTATAATATATACAGAGGTATACGGTTTAAGTCCACAAAATAAAAAGGTAAAATTCCACTATTAGTACTGCATTAATCCATTATATTTCACAAGTAGTGCTACATTAGTCCAAAGAAGGTCATATCAATGGCATTAGTGTAAAGTTCTATCAAGAGACCACAGAGTGATAGAAAACACTGTAATGATACAGTCCCCAGAGACTCCCAAGTGGTCGTAATAGAATATGCCTTCAAGCTGGTTCACTCTTCTCTAAGACAATTTTTCCTTAGATATATAGACATGAAGTGGTGAAGGTACCCTTACCAGATCAGGTGGACTCACAGACCTCTCGGTGGTGAGTCAAACGAGCATGTACCGGATCCACCGGATGTTTTCTCCCAGAGGACAGTGTTCCACTCAATATACTTGCTATTTCCTTCCATTTTTTCTTATTTCCTTAATTTCTCTGCATTTTTATGTCTTGCGACTTTTGAAATTGCATATTCAAGTCGAAAATTATACCCCTCCTGGGAGTATACTGGGCATTTACATAAACCATTTAATTGCAGTTTATTGTTTTTTCACCTTGATATTCACATTTGTAACTTTTGTTGCATTGATGCGATTTTTTACAAAAACAAATAGCCTAACTGTTTTACATCCGATAACTGCACTCTTTATAAGAAATTATCTGGTGCCTATTTGAACTTATGACTGCATGGTCTATTGTATAGACGCTGAGTTCCAAGTAAACATTAGCACAGTTTTGCACAACTGTTTAGGCTGACGCTAATCACATTAGAATTATATTCTTTTGAATGTACACACTCACTATATTGCACCACTATAATAGGACGGTGTAATAGAAAACACACGGAAAGGACGGACTATTTTATTTTTATTTTTTTTATTTAACACATTCACGTCTAAATCTTGAATCGCATGAGCATTTTTGCTGGTTTGTATACAACATTGCATCACAACATGATTTATGGGAATACAGTTTAGAACTGTGAGATGTGATTATGCACTAGACATTCACACTGTCTATGTTACTTCGGCCCAGACTTCCTACAAACATTATCCTCCCTATACTCCTCCCCAAAAGCCCAGATTAAGTTGCAGGGTCACCTCTCCAACCAAATCCCAATTCTGAAAGGTACTAGACAGGGCTGCCCTCTTTCTCCCATCCTTTTCGCCATAGCGATAGAAACCCTATCATTGGCAATTAGACAAGACCCCGATATCAGTGGGGTTGTTTGCGGCAATCAGACGCACAAATGTGCTCTCTTTGCGGACGATGTCCTTCTTTTCCTCACCTTCCCCCTTACGTCGACTCCTAAGGTTCTTAACCTCCTCAACACCTTCCGATCGGTCTCACAATTAACATGTCAAAATCATTGGCCCTTAACATTACGGTCCCCCAAGGCGTAGTTGATAGGCTCAAAGCCAAATTCCCTTTCTCCTGGTGCTCCTCCTCCCTTCCCTATTTAGGGGTCTTCCTTACCCCTAAAGTAGACCTCCTATACCAACATAACTATACCCCCATGCTGAAAAGACTCTCAGATGACTTAGGGCAATGGTCTCTCTACAAATTATCCTGGCTGGGCAGAGTCAATTCAGTGTAGATGACCCCTTCTCCCCAGACTGTTGTATCTTTTCAGGTCTCTGCCGATTCCCGTTAAAAAGCGGTATCTGGACAGATTCCAACCCACCATTATTAGGTTCATCTGGGGGGGGCAAGGGTCATCGACTCTCACAAAGTGCTGTACAGAGCAAATAAAAAAGGGGGGCTAGGCCTTCCAAATCTTCGGAAGTATTACCAGGCCGCTCAACTCTGCCAATTCTCCACAATTTATTCCAGGAGCCCAAAACCTGACTGGGTTGAGATTGAAAGACAGGCTACCCCCTGCCACACTCTGGACTACCTAGTCTGGAGAACACGCAAAGATCGCCCGGCGATCCTATCACCCACCCTATCACACTCAATGTCCCTCTGACTCCCTTCACAAACATACCTCACTAACATCCCCCTGGCATCCCCTTGCTCACATCTTCCACAACCCCCAATTTCAACCGGGATTGAACATCAAGGCTTTTGCATGGTGGCTCGATAAAGGTCTGTACAGGATTGGACAATACTTTAATAACGATGGCCCCATCTCACTCAAGTATTGCATATCTAAGTTAGAAATGCCCCCTTCAGAAACTTACCGATACTATCAGCTACTACACTTCTTACGTAAGGTCTGGAACAGCTCAGATAACCCACTCTCGGTCACTCAATACGAACTCTGGTGCTCCTTATCCACGGGCGTCAGGGGAGGTATCTCCCTTATCTACTCAGCGCTAGCTGAACCACAGGGCAAAGCGAACTATATGTTGAGGTGTGAGCAAGACCTCCAGTTCGAATGGGACTTGGACACTTGGCACATGAACTTTTCACGTTCATTTAAAGGTATCTTGAATACCTCCCTTATGGAAGCTGACATTAAGGTAATCTCTAGATGGTATCTGGTCCTTACATGCCTTTCCAAATTTTATACACAGTCCTCTCCCTTCTGCTACAGGGGATGTGGCCTCCTAGGTTCTCTCCTACACACTATCTGGGAATGCCCTAAAATCAGGGGCTTTTGGAACAAAGTTTTTAATCTCATCCGTAGGGTTACGGGCCACAAAGTACCGCAGGACCCAACCATAGCTCTCCTCAACAACGTTATCCCACAGGTCCCTAAATTGACCCGCTTGCTCATCCATTTTATCCTCCTGGGAGCCAAGATCACCATAGCTCACGCCTGGAAATCGCCCTCAGTCTCATTCCGCCGAGCTAAACAATAAAGGTTGTGGATAATGTCACAGGAAAAAAATCGCCAATACCTTACTAGACTCAGCAGAAAAATTCCACCTCATTTGGGAACCTTGGGCTCAATATGTGGGTATCTCACTAATTTTCATATGAGAAGGTGCTGACAATCCCTTTATTGGAGTAGCACAAGTTCCTCATCTCTTCTCTGCGAGGGTCTCAAAATGAACCCTCCCTTCCTCCCCTCCCCTCCTCCCCCCCTCTTTCTATACCTCTTCTCCTCTATTACTTTCCTTTATCCTCTTCTGTCTCTCTCCTCTCTCCTTCAACTTTGACTTGAAGGGTCCTGGCTCGCACAGGGACCCAGTTTAGTTAAATATGTTTAATCTGTTTTGATGTTCGAAGGTACAGAAGGGCAGCCTGCTTGGTAATACAGTGGTGTGAAAAAGTGTTTGCCCCTTCCTCATTTCCTGTTCCTTTGCATGTTTGTCACACTTAAGTGTTTCGGAACATCAAACCAATTTAAACAATAGTCAAGGACAACACAAGTAAACACAAAATGCAATTTGTAAATGAAGGTGTTTATTATTAAAGGTGAAAAAAAATCCAAACCATCATGGCCCTGTGTGAAAAAGTGATTGCCCCCCTTGTTAAAACATACTATAACTGTGGTTGTCCACACCTGAGTTCAATTTCTCTAGCCACACCCAGGCCTGATTATTGCCACACCTGTTCACAATCAAGGCATCACTTAAATAGGAGCTGCTTGACACAGTAAGGTCCACCAGAAGATCCTTAAAAGCTACACATCATGCCGAGACCCAAAGAAATTCAGGAACAATTGAGAAAGAAAGTAATTGAGATCTATCAGTCTGGAAAGGGTTATAAAGCCATTTCCAAAGCTTTGGGAATCCAGCGAACCACAGTGAGAGCCATTATCCACAAATGGCGAAGACATGGAACAGTGGTGAACCTTCCCAGGAGTGGCCGGCTGCCCAAAATTACCCCAAGAGCGCAGCGACGACTCATCCAAGAGGTCACAAAAGACCCCACAACAACGTCCAAGGAACTGCAGGCCTCACTTGCCTCAGTTAAGGTCAGCGTTCATGCCTCCACCATCAGGAAAAGACTGGGCAAAAATGGCCTGCATGGCAGAGTTCCAAGGAGAAAACCACTGCTGAGCAAAAAGAACATCAAAGCTCGTCTCAATTTCTCCACAACACATCTTGATGATCCCCAAGACTTTTGGGACAACATTCTGTGGACCGATGAGACAAAAGTGGAACTCTTTGGAAGGTGTGTGTCCAAGTATATCTGGCGTAGAAGGAACACTGCATTTCAGAAAAAGAACATTATACCAACAGTAAAATATGGTGGTGGTAGTGTGATGGTCTGGGGCTGTTTTGTTGCTTCAGGACCTGGAAGACTTGCCGTGATAAAAGGAACTATGAATTCTGCTGTCTACCAAGAGATCCTGAAGGAGAATGTCCGACCATCTGTTCGAGTACTCAAGCTGAAACGAACTTGGGTTCTGCAGCAGGACAATGATCCTAAACACACCAGCAAGTCCACCACCGAATGGCTGAAGAAAAACAAAATGAAGACTTTGGAGTGGCCTAGCCAAAGTCCTGACCTGAATCCTATTGAGATGTTGTGGTATGACCTTAAAAAGGCCGTTCCTGCTCGAAAACCCTCTAATGTAACTGAATTAGGACAATTCTGCAAAGATGAGTGGGCCAAAATTCCTCCAGGACGCTGTAAAAGCCTCATTGCACGTTATCGCAAATGCTTGGTTGCAGTTGTTGCTGCTAAGGGTGACCCAACCAGTTATTAGGTTTAGGGGGCAATCACTTTTTCACACAGGGCCATGATGGTTTGGATTTTTTTTCACCTTTAATAATAAACACCTTCATTTACAAATTGCATTTTGTGTTTACTTGTGTTGTCCTTGACTATTGTTTAAATTGGTTTGATGTTCCGAAACACTTAAGTGTGACAAACATGCAAAGGAACAGGAAATGAGGAAGGGGGCAAACACTTTTTCACACCACTGTATGCTGTAACCATAGCTTCAACAGGCTACTTCTCATCTTCTCCCCTTTAGGTGGGAGACCAAAAGCTGGTCCACTGCGGCATACTCACCCCAGTTAGGGGTTAGAATCCCGTTCGAGGGAGCAGTGACTCCAACCTCTCACACTGGTACTACCTGAGGCGCTGGTCCCTGACCGTCCCACGCACAGCAAGATCCCTCTGGGGGTCTGTGGGGCGTTGGGAAACAGACGCTGATTCTATGTCACCTGATACTTAACTTAGAGTTATTCAATTCCACCCAGTGGAAACAGAGTCTAGGTCAATAGAGTATTTAACACCCTCCTATTCACTCTACAAGTGACCACGTTGCAGAATACATCCCTCCAAGCGAATTACCGAATGCTTTTGTCTGTAAACTGTCCTCTGTACTGACCCTCTAGGGGGTAACTTGTTTTTTTTGTTTACCTTTTATAATTTTGTATTGTTACTATCTCCAATAAAAAATGTAAAACTTAAAAAGAAAAAATAATAATAATAATTGATTACAATATATGCCCAACAAGGACCAGCAACGTACTAGTATGTTGCTGGACTTTGAGTGGTTATACCAGAATGATGCCTGTGGGTTTAGGTATCATCTTGGTATCATTCTTTTCAGCCAGCAGTTGTCTTTCATGTAAAAGCAATCCCAGCAGCTAATTAGCCTCTAGACTGCTTTTACAAGCAGTGGGAGGGAATATCCCTCCCTCCCACCATCTTCCATGGTTTTCTCTGGATCTCCTGTCCCAACAGGGAACCTGATAAAGCAGCCGGTGGTTCCTCCAGTGTGACCATAGAGCTGATCAGAGACCAGAATGGCTCCAATCATCTCTATGGCCTAAGAAACTGGAAGCTATGAGCATTTCATGACTTAGATTTCGCCGGATGTAAACAGCGCCATTGGGAAAGCATTTTATCACACTGATCTTGGTGTGGTCAGATGCTTTGAGGGCAGAGGTGAGATCTAGGGTCTAATAGACCCCAATTTTTTTCAAAAAAGAGTACCTGTCACTACCTATTGCTATCATAGGGGATATTTACATTCCCTGAGATAACAAAAAAAAATTATAAAAAAAATAAAATAAAATGAAAAGGAACAGTTTAAAAATAAAAGTAAAAAGTAAAATAAATAATAATAAAAAAAAAAAAAAAAAAAAAGCACCCCTGCCCCCCCCCCCCCCCCTGCTCTCGCACAAAGGCAAACGCAAGCATCGGTCTGGCATCATATGTAAACAACAATTGCATCATGCATGTGAGGTATCACCGCAAAGGTCAGATCGAGGGCAGTCATTTTAGAAGTAGACCTTCTCTGTAAATCTAAAGTGGTAACCTGTAAAGGCTTTTAAAAATGTTGTGCATGTTGTGCTTGGTATCCATGTACTCGGCCTAAGATCATCTTTTTTATTTCACCAAACATGATGGTGACATAAGCTTCTAAATTTGTGCATAACATGCCAGGACAGTTCAAACCCCCCCCCCCCCAAATGACCCCATTTTGGAAAGTAGACACCCCAAGCTATTTGCTGAGAGGCATGTCGAGTCCAGTTGCGGGAAAAAGACAATTTTTTTGTATTTTTTTGCACAAAGTTGTCACTAAATGATATATTGCTCAAACATGCCATGGGCATATGTGAAGTTAAGCCCCAAAATACATTCTGTTGCTTCTCCCGAGTACGGGGATACCACATGTGTGAGACTTTTTGGGAGCCTAGCCGCGTACGGGACCCTAAAAACCAAGCACCGTCTTCAGGCTTTTTAAGGGTGTAAATTTTTTATTTCACTCCTCACTGCCTATCACAGTTTCAGAGGCCATAGATTGCCAAGATGGCGCAACCCCCCCCCCCCCCAAATGACCCCATTTTGGAAAGTAGACACCCCAAGCTATTTTCATTTGGGGGGGGAGGGGGGGGGGTTGTGCCATCTTGGCATTTTATGGCCTTCAAAACTGTGATAGGTAGTGAGGAGTGAAATCAAAAATTTACGCCCTTAGAAATCCTGACGGCGGTGCTTGGTTTTCGGGGGCCGTACGCGGCTAGGCTCCCAAAAATCCCCACACATGTGGTATCCCCATACTCAGGAGAAGCAGCAAAATGTACTTTGGGGTGCAATTCCACATATAACCATGGCATGTGTGAGCAATATATCATTTAGTGACAACTTTTTTTTTTCTGTCATTATTCAATCACTTGGGACAAAAAAAATGTAATATTCAATGGGCTTAACATGCCTCTCAGCAATTTCCTTGGTGTACTTACCAAAATGGGGTAATTTGAGGGGGGGGGGGGGTTGTACTGCCCTGCCATTTTAGCACCTCAAAAAATGAGATAGGCAGTCATAAACTAAATGCTATGTAAATTCCAGAAAATGTATCCTAGTTTGTAGACGCTATAACTTTTGCGCAAACGAATAAATATATGCTTGTTGACATTTTTTTTACCAAAGACATATGGCTGAATACATTTTGGCCTAAATGTATAAGAAGAATTAAGTGTGACCTCTTGTGGTAGAAAATAAGGATAAAATATAAGAACTTGTAGCATCATCCAGAAGTCATGTGGTATAGAGCCTAATCCCCAACTAGGCTACCAGGGGAAATGGGGGCAGTTTGGACTATTGCGGTACAATAAAAGTGGTATGAAGAATAGTATAACGAAAATATAAATAAAACATTACAGATGATTTTATTGATGCCAAAATACAAATCATTTACATGTTAAAAACATAATGGCGGTACATATGTAAATCACCAATAAGTAGTTAAAATCAAACAATTGATCACAGATGTCAGATGTCATTTTTCTCGACCAGTTTCGCGGTCATTTACCACTTTATCGGGAGATTATCTGTGATTAAGTCAAAAGAATCAATATAATGATCAGAAAAATGAAGAACATAAAGCATAAACATACAGCATCCTGATGGGGGAAATCTTTTGCGCATAAAGCGGGGAGAAAGCGACACAGCTTACCTGTGCTCTAGCAGGCTAACAGCTCACAGTGCTACCACCTAATAGATGGTCCCCCGCGGCAACTCGGGGGAGCTACAGTGTGGTGATTGGAATCTAGATGGATAAGGTAGAAATAATAGGTATGATATCAGCTTCTGAAGGCAAGGCTAGTGGAATCTGTGAACAAAATATATGATACACCTAAGTGAGTGTGATAAGGAAAATGTGAAAGGGTGCCTGAATTTGTAAAGGAAGTGGGGAAAAAAGGACACCGAAAGTGAAAATTAAGGGGCAATGTGAGAAGAGACATCAATTGGGTAGAAAAATAAGTGGGGGTAAGAATACAGGATCACTGTGTTTAGAAGATGTGGGGTGAAAAGAAAGGAAAGGGAAGCAGATGGAGGGAGAAGGGAAAAAGAGGTGGAAACCTAAAACAGGGCAAGAAGACAAGGGAAGAAGAAAGTGAGAGGAGGAAAAGAAGGGAAGATCTTTTTCCCTTCTCCCTCCATCTGCTTCCCTTTCCTTTCTTTTCACCCCACATCTTCTAAACACAGTGATCCTGTATTCTCACCCTCACTTATTTTTCTACCCAACTGATGTCTCTTCTCACATTGCCACTTAATTTTCACTTTCACCAATATTCCGTTGTCCTTTTTTCCCCCACTTCCTTTACACATTCAGGCACCCTTTCACATTTTCCTTATCACACTCACTTAGGTGTATCATATATTTTGTTCACAGATTCCACTAGCCTTGCCTTCAGAAGCTGATATCATACCTATTATTTCTACCTTATCCATCTAGATTCCAATCACCACACTGTAGCTCCCCCGAGTTGCCATCTATTAGGTGGTAGCACTGTGAGCTGTTAGCCTGCTGGAGCATAGGTAAGCTGTGTCGCTTTCTCCCCGCTTTATGCTCAAAAGATTTCCCCCATCAGGATGCTGTATGTTTATGTTTTAAGTTCTTCATTTTTCTGATTATATTGATTCTTTTGACTTAATCACAGATAATCTCCTGATGAAGCGGTAAATGACCGCGAAACTAGTCAAGAAAAATGACATCTGACATCTGTGATCAATTGTTTGATTTTAACTACTTATTGGTGATTTACATATGTACCGCCATTATGTTTTTAATATGTAAATGATGATTTGTATTTTGGCATCAATAAAATCATCTGTAATGTTTTATTTATATTTTCGTTATATTATTCTTCATACCGCTTTTATTGTACCGCATTAGTCCAAACTGCCCCCATTTCCCCTTGTAGCCTAGTTGGGGGATTAGGCTCCCAATCTCTATACCACATGGCCTAAATGTATGACTAAAATTTAGTTAATTGGATTTTTCTTATAACAATTTTTTTCCGTTTATATCACAAAAAATTAAAATTGCAGAGGCAATCAAATACCATCAAAAGAAAGCTCTATTTGTGTGAACAAAAGGACGCAAATTTTGTTTAGGTACAGCATTGCATGACCGCGCAATTACCAGTTAAAGCAGCACAGTGCCAAATTGTAAAAAGTCCTCTGGTCTTTAGGCAGCCAAATGGTCCGAAGTGGTTAAAAGACTCATCATGCCTCTTAAAAATACATTGGGGTGTTCACTGTCTGAAATGCAGTCATTTTGTGGGTGTTTCTACTGTCCTGGTGTTCCAGGCCTCCAAACATGTGATAGGTAGTCAGGAAATTAGATGTGTAAATTATGCATACTTGGATTTTGGGTCCTTTTATATGGCTAGGGTGTAAAAAAGTCTCACACAGGAGGAGTACCAAAATGTATTTTCAGCTGTATTTTTAAGTATGCCTATGATGTGCGTTAGAAATATCTTATTAATTAATAACTTTTTGTAAAAAATACATTTTTATTTCCTTTCCTCCATTTTACAAAAACTTGTGGCAAAAAAAATGAAAATTGTATACTCACCTTCCCGTAATTTTCCTTTCCTGACGCATCTTCATGGCAGCACACACTGGGTCAGGGGAGGGCTGGCAGCCTTAGACCTGGGGGGCAAGTCCAGTCAAGTGGCCCATTGAACCACCGAATCAGCTTATCATCCATCTGCACCACATTGCCCGCAGAGAGAGAGAGAGAGGGAGACTGCTCCACATTGCCCCAGAGAGAGACCACTTGACACTGCCTGCACAGGGAGAGAGAGACCGCTTGACACTGCCTGCACAGGGAGAGAGAGACCGCTTCACACTGCCTGCACAGGGAGAGAGAGAGCGCTTCACACTGCCTGCACAGGGAGAGAGAGACCGCTTCACACTGCCTGCACAGGGAGAGAGAGACCGCTTCACACTGCCTGCACAGGGAGAGAGAGACCGCTTCACACTGCCTGCACAGGGAGAGAGAGACCGCTTCACACTGCCTGCACAGGGAGAGAGAGAGACCGCTTCACACTGCCTGCACAGGGAGAGAGAGACCGCTTCACACTGCCTGCACAGGGAGAGAGAGACCCCTTCACACTGCCTGCACAGGGAGAGAGACCGCTTCACACTGCCTGCACAGGGAGAGAGAGACCGCTTCACACTGCCTGCACGGGGAGAGAGAGACCGCTTCACACTGCCTGCACAGGGAGAGAGAGACCGCTTCACACTGCCTGCACAGGGAGAGAGACCGCTTCACACTGCCTGCACAGAGAGAGAGACCACACTGCCTGCACAGAGAGAGAGACCGCTTCACACTGCCTGCACACAGAGAGAAAGCTTCACACTGCCTGCACACAGAGAGAGAGACCGTTTCACACTGCCTGCACACAGAGAGAGAGACCGCTTCACACTGCCTGCAGAGAGAGAGAGAAACCGCTTCACACTGCCTGCACAGAGAGAAAGACCGCTTCACACTGCCTGCACAGAGAGAGAGACCGCTTCACACTGCCTGCACACAGAGAAAGCTTCACACTGCCTGCAAAGAGAGACAGAGACTGCTTCACACTGCCTGCACAGAGAGAGAGAAAGAGACCGCTTCACAGTGCCTGCACACACACACACACACACACACAGAGAAAGAGACCACTTCACACTGCCTACACAGAGAGAAAGAGACCGCTTTCCACTGCCTGCACAGAGAGAGAAAGAGACTGCTTCCCACTGCCTGCACAGAGAGGGAGAGAAAAAGACCGCTTCACACTGCCTGCACAGAGGGAGAGAAAGAGACTGCTTCACACTGCCTGCACAGAGGGAGAGAAAGAGACCACTTCACACTGCCTGCAGAGAGAGAGAGACTGCTTCACACTGCCTGCACAGAGAGAGAGAGACTGCTTCACACTGCCTGCACAGAGAGAGAGAGACTGCTTCACACTGCCTGCACAGAGATAGAGACTGCTTCATACTGCCTGCACAGAGAGCGAGAGACTGCTTCACACTGCCTGCACAGAGAGAGAGACTGCTTCACACTGCCTGCACAGAGAGAGAGACCGCTTCCCACTGCCTGCACAGAGAGAGAGAGAGAGAAAGAGACTGCTTCCCAATGCCTGCACAGAGAGAGGGAGAGAAAAAGACCGCTTCACACTGCCTGCACAGAGGGAGAGAAAGAGACCACTTCACACTGCCTGCACAGAGAGAGAGAGAGAGACTGCTTCACACTGCCTGCACAGAGAGAGACTGCTTCACACTGCCTGCACACAGAGAGAGAGAGACTGCTTCACACTGCCTGCACAGAAAGAGAGACTGCTTCACACTGCCTGCACAGAGAGAGCGAGAGACTGCTGCTTCATACTGCCTGCACAGAGAGAGAGACCGTTTCACACTGCCTGTACAGAGAGAGAGACCGCGTCCCATTGCCTGCACAGAGAGAGGAGGAGAAAGACTGCTTCACACTGCCTGCACAGGGAGAGAAAGAGACCGCTTCACACTGCCTGCAAAAAGAGAGAAAGAGACCGCTTCACACTGCCTGCAAAAAGAGAGAGAGACCGCTTCACACTGCCTGCACAGAGAGAGAGAGAGACTGCTTCACAGTGCCTGCACAGAGAGAGAGACTGCTTCACACTGCCTGCACAGAGAGCGAGAGACTGCTGCTTCACACTGCCTGCACAGAGAGAGACTGCTTCACACTGCCTGCAAGAGAGAGAGACCGTTTCACACTGCCTGTACAGAAAGAGAGAGAGACCGCGTCCCATTGCTTGCACAGAGAGAGGAGGAGAAAGACCGCTTCACACTGCCTGCACAGGGAGAGAAAGAGACCGCTTCACACTGCCTGCAAAAAGAGAGAAAGAGACCGCTTCACACTGCCTGCAAAAAGAGAGAGAGACCGCTTCACACTGCCTGCAAAAAGAGAGAGAGAGAGACCGCTTCACACTGCCTGGAAAAAGAGAGAAAGAGACCGCTTCACACTGCCTGCAAAAAGAGAGAAATAGACTGCTTCACACGGCCTGCAAAAAGAGAGAAATAGACTGCTTCACACTGCCTGCAAAAAGAGAGTAAGAGACTGCTTCACACTGCCTGCAAAAAGAGTGTAAGAGACTGCTTCACACTGCCTGCAAAAAGAGACCGCTTCACACTGCCTGCACACAGAGAGAAAGCTTCACACTGCCTGCACACAGAGAAAGAAACCGCTTCACACTGCCTGCACACAGAGAGAAAGCTTCACACTGCATGCACACAGAGAAAGAGACCGCTTCACACTGCTTGCAGAGAGAGTAATGGAAATAAGGTGTGTTCAAAGTGAACCGTGCCATTAGCTGGAGGGATTGACATTTAGAAGGTTAAAGCAGGCAGGGAGGAAATGTGACGATAACTCCTCACTGCCTGTCAAATGCCTCAGAAAAGTGACCCAAGCATGAATCGCTTTTCAGTGGAGTGGCAGTGCCTGTGACAAGTGAATAGCCTGTGGGCACACACTGGTGTGCTGTTTGGCTGCAGTACTGGTGGATTTATTTAGCCGCAGTCCCCCAGATATCTTTTAAGTTGCACATTTTTTGCTGCATTTTCTAAAAGTGCACCAAAGATGCAGCATTTGGGACTTTTTTGGTGCACTTTTAGAACATGCAGTAAAAATGTGCAACCTAATAGTGGTCTATGGGAGCAGCCATGGGTAACATGCAGGAAGACTACCAGCTCTGCAGCAGGTAGGAGTTCGAGGTACTGTCACAGGCTGCCAGAAAGAAAACTCTTTAGCTGCAGAGGGAGAGGGAGAGGGATTTGGGAGAGAGAGAGAGCAGGGAGGGATGAGAAGCTCACTTACATGGACATTTACTAGAGCCGACTGCTTGGTTTTAACTTTCCCGCCCACACATCCTCTGAGTCTTCACAGACAGCACACAGGCTGCCCGAAGTGTGGGCGGGGCTTCCCAGGGTGTGGGCGGGGAAAGAAAGAGCAGATCTACCAGCCATTCATGAGGAGGAGGGAGGGGCTGGACTGGGCTGCGCTCTGTAACACAGACATTTAGCCCAGTGACAGAACACATTCCTGGATGGAGCTGCTGCACTCGGCCAGCTCAGAAACTGCACATGCGCTAACGACAAAGCGGCCAAATTGTACAGCAGATCAGAGCGGCCCGGGGGGCAATTGCATCCCTGCCCCCCGGCCCAGCCTGCCCCTGCATTGGGTTGTGACTCCGCCCCTACAACCTGACAGGATTGGTTTAACTATAAATTTGAAGTGAAGGAAAGGGCTTGGGTAGCTCTGATTGGATTATACCTCGTCCCGGGTTAAGTGGTAGGTGGTGGAGCGAAGATAGAAGTAGGGGACTATAGCGGTAATCAATAATGATGATACTTGCAACTTTTTGAATGAAAGATTAACAAAGTAGTTTATTCATAATTGGTTAGAAAAATAAAATCGATATTACATACATTGAACATACAGGACAAAAAGGAAAAAATATAGTGGAATAGGTCCTGCGGTCATAACCGTTCCCCTGCAGTTAGTGGGGACGCATGGGGTTTAGAGATGACAGGAGGACCATAGGGGTACACAATAAGAGAGAGGTGGGTTAAAAAAGGTCTACAAAGTTTTAATAGATTCTGGGTACAAAAAGGGCTGTTTGGAGAGAGCTGACCGACATGTTTCGCCATACAATGGCTTCTTCAGGGTCAAATGAAAAGTTTTGTACCATATAGAGGGAAAGTCTGAGAAGATATAAAAAGACACAAAATTAGTTAAACAACTCAATGGATGCATCTGATTTATCATGAGCAGAATATACAACTCCATGTCACCGCAGGGCCATTCACCCATCCCATGCACAAAACTGCACCGTGCTGGTCCCAAAAAGCTCCCACTGGGGGCCAAAGAAACATACCCCTGAATTGCTGGAGCGACCACTAGATAGGCAGGTCTGGTCAGGTATACTTGGGTCCCAAGAGGCAGGGAACTGTCGAGGGCCTAAAGGGAGCCTGGTAAGATAGAATAGAATAAGAATAAAAATTTAAATGGCAAAAAAGATTGATTTGCCATACCTGGCTAACATAGCCTAGAATTATAAAAACTTACCACTATGTAAAAATTGAAAAATATATATGGAGCGCCATACATAAGCGCCTACATTTGAAGAAATGCAGGCAATCGATGAACTTATGGCCCTTTGGGAGGAGGGAGCCATCGATGCCGACGAAACCGATGCGTCGGCTTCCGTCGCCCTCTGTGCCTCTTTCCCCCCCCCCCCTGCTTCCTTCAAACCTAAATCCAAGAATTTTCCAGCTTTGTCCACGAACCCTAACATTTCAGCCTTTGTTCAACAAATTTGTCTTGCAATTAAAAACCTTCAACATACCTCTTTAGGTCAATCTAATCTATCTCAGGAGAGTTTGCGGGCTTTAAAATCCCTTCAAGCTCATCCTGATATCGTAATTAAACCAGCCGACAAGGGCGGCAATGTTGTGGTTATGGACATCAAAGCCTATGAATCTATGTGCTATAATATCCTCAATAATCGCGAATGGTATCGCCCTATTGCTTTGTCTCTTATAAAAAACTTTGCTCATCAATATGACCAATTAATCTTTCATGCTTATCAGGCTGCTGTCATCGACCTTAGCACATGGAATTTCTTAAAGATCAACGAACCCACCATACCTACTTTTTATGCTTTACCAAAAATTCACAAGTCAACTATTAACCCTCCCGGACGCCCCATTGTGTCTGGCTGTCACTGTTTAACAGAAAATGCGAGTGCTCTTGTGGATAAGTACCTTTCACCTCATGTCCTGCGTTTGCCTTCCTATGTTAGGGATACACTTCATCTTCTCAAGCTTCTACATAATATGACTTTACCTCCCAACACTTGGCTTGTTACTTTAGACGTCGAATGTCTGTATAACTGCATCCCGCATGATAGGGGCATAGACGTCATTCGTGACCTTCTTTCTGAACGTGGACCTCGATTTGACAGTTATGCCAATTTTGTACTGGACCTTCTCAAATTCATCCTTACTAAAAACCATTTCATGTTTGGCAATTCCCACTACCTCCAGGTGCAAGGTGTGGCTATGGGGACCAAATGTGTGCCCTCATATGCCAACCTATACCTGGGGGGGTGGGAACGCCATCTCTTTTCACAACTAATCTCTACCTACAAAACATGTATATTGTATTGGTTTAGATATATTGATGACATCTTACTATTCTGGTCTGGTTCACACTCGGATCTCAATGATTTTTTTGGATCTCTGGGGATCAATAACTTTAATCTTAAATTCACCTTTGAATCTAGTCAGTCCTCTGTCAACTTTCTTGACCTTACGATCAATATTGACAAGTCAGGACGGATCAGTACGTCCTTGTTCAGAAAGCCGACAGCCGGCAATACAATCCTACATGCCGAAAGTGCTCACCCCCAATCTCTACTCAATAGTATTCCGTATAGTCAATACCTTAGAATTAGACGTAACTGCACCTCAGATGCGGACTTTTCATAAAGCATCTAATGAATTATTCTCTAGATTAATTAATAGAGGCTATAGTCGAGCACTCCTTAAACGTTCGTTTAATAGAAACTCGACAGACTTCAACTGATTCATAATTCCAAAAACTCCACAGATACCCAACCTGTTAGACTAATTACTCGTTTTTCATCAATGCATACCCAAATCCGTGAGGTGGTTAACAACTTCTGGCCTCTACTACTTGCTGACCCTATAGTCAGCAAGTTCATTGGTTCACGTCCTGACATAACCTACAAACGCTGTCCTTCTTTACGTGATCGCCTCACTAGAAGTCCTCATGCTCCATTAATGGCCCAAAATCGCCCTGACAATGGCACATACCCTTGTGGATCATGCGACATTTGCCAATTTGTCTCAAATTCTAAGGTTATTCTGCTACCCAATGGTTCCTTCCACGAAATTTCTCACCATGTAAATTGCAGAACAATAGGAGTTGTATATCTAGCCACCTGCACCTGTGGATGCTTTTACATTGGTAAAACCAAACGGCCCTTTCAGGTCCGGATACGTGATCACATTAAACCTACTCTTAAACGCATCACCACCACAGCCATTAATAGACACCTCTGTCTTGTACACAATTATGATCCTCAACACATACGTTTTTCGGCATTAGATCATGTCGAGACACATGTGCGAGGAGGAGGCATTGATGAGAAACTCTTGCAAATTGAAACAAAATGGATACATAACCTTAACGCTGTTAAATATCCAGGTTTGAACGAATATATAAGCTTCAAACCTTTTCTATGAACATTTGTTATTTGCTATATCTGTAAATGATTATTCACTATAGACTAGTCATTTAGAGTTGTATATCGCCATTTATGTGTCCATGATACTCTATTTTTACATATTGCCATGTATCTTTTCTCGCTTTTTCCTGGTCGTGCGTTGTTGCGTGGGTCAGGCTACCCTTTGGGCGCTCGGGCACCTTGACAGCTGCCTTCCTTTATTGTTTATTTATAAGCATGCTCATTATGCCTGTATGTCCCAACTATAAATCGATTGTATCATTGTATGCATATTTTCATCCCAATGTATTATTTCTCAAAGTTGTTATGTCAACTTGTTTAGGTCTTGTATAAATTTAAAATATTGGTACATACTCCATATTCTTCTTGGTTTAATGTCAATACACTTTGTCTTACCTAAACTACATACTAATGCCATTTATCTGTATATGCTTTTGCCTATCCTAACAACCCCGTATTTTATCTATGCCTAGCGGATGCACCTCCATGTCGCCCCATTTTTGGACTCCATTGATAGTGGGAAAATTGGGTCCTGGCCCACCGTCCCAGCCCTACTGCCCTCTGCTGTTCATCTCCCCTGCTCCCCTTATCCATCCGGGGCACCAAACATGTCCCGGTTTATTTCTGGCTCTTCCACCTTCGCCTTTCCACTCTTGGTCATTTATACTCCCTCATTGCATTGGTAACTGTTTGGGCACCCCAGGGCTGCGATCCTATGGCCGCAGCCCGCTTGGCTTTGTTGCCTGCACACCTCCCTGATGCTCCACCACCACCTGGTAATCACTAGCTCAGTTTCCATCTACTTGTCTTGGAGCTAATGGCTTCCCATTTCCTCCATAGGCTTTAGCACATTTGCCTTCTGACCAATGTTGCTTATTACCCCTTCCGTCCACTGGAGGGCTTTGCGGGTCTGGATCCACCCATATGCGCGCGCGTTGAGCGGCGCGCGCATCTTCCGGCCCCTCTGCATTATGGGAAATGTAGGCACACGCGCATGGCGCTACTGCACATGCGCGAATGGCCCATTTTTGCCCGCCGCCTTATCATGACTTATCATGATCAGGTGTGGAGGACCTTTAAAGCCTGCCTTTCCCTCACCATTTCAGGTGATGGACATTGGAGCGCCATTCATGCTAAGACCACCATCTATGCAGGTTTGTCATCTTTCCTTTTAGCTGATGCTTCCATCTTGCTAGTTTACTTGTGACTTTATTCACATATATTGTATACCTTTTATCTATAGTTATCGGTCTTTTCATTCTGACCAACTTTAAAGTGCTGACAACTTGTCTGGCTTCAGACCTCCATCGTGCAGTCCAACTCAATCAGACCTGTGCTTACTAGGTGAGCTTCTCTTATTTTCCATCTTTTCCCATGCAATGTCCAATTTACCTATTCCAACCTAACCCATTGTCATTTTGTCGTTCCATCAGTGGTGTTTTCTTTCAAGATCTCCATAGGATCACTTATGTATGGCGCTCCATATATATTTTTCAATTTTTACATAGTGGTAAGTTTTTATAATTCTAGGCTATGTTAGCCAGGTATGGCAAATCAATCTTTTTTGCCATTTCAATTTTTATTCTTATTCTATTCTATCTTACCAGGCTCCCTTTAGGCCCTCGACAGTTCCCTGCCTCTTGGGACCCAAGTATACCTGACCACACCTGCGTATCTAGTGGTCGCTCCAGCAATTCAGGGGTATGTTTCTTTGGCCCCCAGTGGGAGCTTTTTGGGACCAGCACGGTGCAGTTTTGTGCATGGGATGGGTGAATGGCCCTGCGGTGACATGGAGTTGTATATTCTGCTCATGATAAATCAGATGCATCCATTGAGTTGTTTAACTAATTTTGTGTCTTTTTATATCTTCTCAGACTTTCCCTCTATATGGTACAAAACTTTTCATTTGACCCTGAAGAAGCCATTGTATGGCGAAACATGTCGGTCAGCTCTCTCCAAACAGCCCTTTTTGTACCCAGAATCTATTAAACCTTTGTAGACCTTTTTTAACCCACTTCTCTCTTATTGTGTACCCCTATGGTCCTCCTGTCATCTCTAAACCCCATGCGTCCCCACTAACTGCAGGGGAACGGTTATGACCGCAGGACCTATTCCACTATATTTTTTCTTTATAAAAAATGTAAAAGAAGTCAGTGGCGGCAGTGGACAATGCAAGCACTGTACACGGACCAGTGTCCGTGTGATGCTGACCCCTGTCCATGCTGCATTACATATACTCCCACCTGTCATACAGCCAGGGCCGTCTTTAATATTGATTGGACCTTTTTTCCTTTTTGTCCTGTATGTTCAATGTATGTAATATCGATTTTATTTTTCTAACCAATTATGAATAAACTACTTTGTTAATCTTTCATTCAAAAAGTTGCAAGTATCATCATTATTGATTACCGCTATAGTCCCCTACTTCTATCTTCGTTCCACCACCTATAAATTTGAAGGGAAGACACCCGCTGCATTCTCTGTATATATCACAAAAACGGGGTGGGAAACTGTGTGCTGCCATGAAGATGTGTCAGGAAAGGAAAATTACAGAAAGGTGAGTATACAATTTTCCGTTTTCCTGACGCCTTCATGGCAGCACACACTGGGAAATAACTTGCCAGTCGGGCGGGTTCAAGAAAATAAAATGTATTCCTTATAATGCTGAAGAATTGGCTCTAACAACGGATCTACCAAAGTCTGCCATGGTTAAGTGAGCAGAATCCACTCTATAGTGGGAAATGAAAGTGTGTCTGGAGGACCACGTGGTTCCCTCATGGAAGCACCTTTTTGTGCACACACTGCACACTATTTGGAATTCACTTTTCTACATCAGTAACAGCTCCCGGTATAGACAATTTGGACAGGCTCTGACGCCTTGTTTCCTATTTTCCATACTTATTACGATTGTTCTTTATTGCGGTGAGACCCTGGAGCGGCTGTGACATTTCTGCTGAGGACACAGACACCGGGATCCTCCATACCAGAGCGTGATAGATGAAAAGGCCCTGGCTGGGTTTGAGCCGCAGGCGATTCTTTTGCTTAGTATTGGTAAGCCTTCAATTTACTTGGTGGCGGGATCACAGTAAAATAAAAGTCACGGATGCAACACTGAAGTAGTCACTTATACAGATGTCACTTTGATTGGACTTCCTGACATTTATGGACGTTTATGTGGATCACTTCTTGACCAGTGTAGCCTAAATGTCCCCATTTATGCCTATACCAGCATGGCCAAAATACCCCAACCTTATAACCCCCCTTTTGTAAAGGATGAGACCACACCTTGCTCTTGGAGTAAAATGGCCACGACAGCCTTTATTAACCAATTAAATACACTCCAACCAAAATATAAATGTATATAAATAATATATATATATATATATATATATACATAAATAACCATAAACATAAACATAAACATCACAAGATATAACTGTACAACCCAGTCTGGTGATCTCTGACGGTGAAAAAACTTGTTGCCAAGCAACAAGGTCACTGCGGTACAAATTAACATTTTACCAGGCCTCCAAGTGAGAACTCTCGGAGACAACCATCCGTCAGTGAACAAACCAGTATTCCCTCCAATGTTCAGGAATACCCAGGAGGGGCAGTTACACTATGAGCCCCCCACCCATTTACGATCACCTCTGATACACCGTCACCGTCAAAGACCACCAAAACACCGCCCATTTTTCGGATCCAAAACGCTGTCATGACTCCTTCCCACGATACCTGAAATACAAAAACGAAAGCAGGAACACCCAAAACCAAAACATACAAATTTAGTGAGGGAGGGTGGGAAAAACTGCCTCCTCTGTTCGTTACACTCCTGAAAGTGACCACATGACTCCACCCATCCCCTTTATATCAGACCTCCCCTTCCTTCCAAAATTACCACACAGCCAACCCCTTCCTGTTCATCTCTTTTCAGTTACCAATTAACCCTTTGTAGCCCTTAGTCACCACTGTCATGCCCGGCCCTGCATTCCATTCCCTGCAGTCATACATTCCGTGCCTCACTTGACCAGTGTAGCCTAAATGTCCCCATTTTATGCCTATACCAGCATGGCCAAAATACCCCAACCTTATAACCCCCCTTTTGTAAAGGATGAGACCACACCTTGCTCTTGGAGTAAAATGGCCACGACAGCCTTTATTAACCAATTAAATACACTCCAACCAAAATATAAATGTATATAAATAATATATATATATATATATATATACATAAATAACCATAAACATAAACATAAACATCACAAGATATAACTGTACAACCCAGTCTGGTGATCTCTTTGACGGTGAACAAACTTGTTGCCAAGCAACAAGGTCACTGCGGTACAAATTAACATTTTACCAGGCCTCCAACTGAGAACTCTCGGAGACAACCATCCGTCAGTGAACAAACCAGTATTCCCTCAGATGTTCAGGAATACTCAGGAGGGGCAGTTACACTATGAGCCCCCCACCCATTTACGATCACCTCTGATACACCGTCACCGTCAAAGACCACCAAAACACCACCACAGCCTGAAAGGGGGACTACCTCTACCTTGAGGGCCACCCCACCCTAAGAGCTGTTTGTATCCCCTCCTGAAGACCCATGGACCAAAGATCAATTCCTACGTCAGTGAGGTGAACACCATCACGCCTCAAATAGAGACCAATGTTGATCTCCAACTCCCGGTGCCTAATAACAATCCCACCATTCCTGACCACAAACCTCCCAATCACCTTATTAATACGTATCCTTATTTTATTAATGCTGACCACTGACCTTGCCCATCTCCACACTGTCCTGGCCACAATGTCGGACCAAACCAATATGGTGTTTGGGAAACGTGCCCGCAGCTGCATAAAGTCCTCCTTTATGTCTGCAAGTATGTTCCTGACCTTGCGTAAGCCCAAATCATTCCCCCCCGCATGGATAACCAAAACATCTGGGGGCCTATCCCTGAAAGCAAACCTCTCCACCTCCCGCTTAACTCTTTCCCACTTCAAACCCGGGAAGCCCAACCATCTAATATCAGCCTCCCGCCTGGAAATACCCAGCTGTCTGCCGTTCGGTCTTGCATCTCCATTCCTGGCCCCCCAACACACATAGGAGTGCCTTAAGATCCAGACAAGGCGTGGATAACCTGCATCTGGAATGAAAAATAACATAACTGGCATCCGTACAACAGTAACCATCACAAAGAACGGCGCCCCGAAAACCCTGGTAACCTCCAACCTTAGCCATAAACATGCCCCTTTTTCCTTTTTTTTTTATTTTTAAACCGCCGCCAACTGCGGCCTGACATAAGTTTGAAATCTCCTCGACTCCCATCTCCCAATTCTCCGTACTGCTTGCTCGTCCAACCCGCACCTGGCAGCCTCCGTGGCTGCCCCAATGCGGAAGGAATGAGACGCAAACTCCCATTTGTTCAGGCCTATGGCCTCCAAGCATTTCCTAAACACCGCAACAAATTGGAACCTAGAAAGGTATGACCCATCTGCATGAACCAAGAAGGGGCCCTCTTCCCTGCCCCTTACCTTTCCGAATTGCCCCACCACTGCCACTGGGCACACACTAGAACCCGGCAACTCAAACAAGGACACCATTTTGCCCCTGCCTTGTTGATCAGTTTTTGACCTTCGCAACAAAATACTCACCCGATCCCTTGTCCATTGCACATCCTGTTGCAGCAACCCACCCGCCACTGTCCTGGCGGGGCTGACCAGTTCCCCAACCCTAAACGCCCCATAAAAAGCCAAGGAAAATGCAGCCCTAAACAGCAAAGTCTCATAATCGGTGATACAAACCGCACGCAACTGTGCACATATAGCCTGAAGATTGGCGAACGTTACCGGACGCCTGCTGTCCCTCCTCTTATGTTGCCTGCGATAACCCCTCAATGTCTGCCTGACCCAAAAATCTTTTGTCGAGTCCTCCTCCCCTTGCAATTTGAAATAAATGCCAAACCTGCCAATTTCTTGTCAATCGCCGATGCCGATAAACCCTTTTCCATGCCCAAAGAAACCCAGTACAGTACCAGCAGGCGTGTGTCAGAGCCCTGACCACTTACCCCAGATACCCTCATTAGCTCCCACCAATCCTTCCAGACCTTGGAGTATGCCCCCCATGTGGCCTCGCTCACTGACTGGCGTATCCAGCCTGCGACGACTCCAAGGGCAGCTCCCACATCCATGCCGGGCAGCGGGCCCCTGTCTCCACGGCTCCCGGTGCCAACTCCCTGAACTTCTCCCGCTGAAAACAAGATAGGGCATCCGCCAGTGAGTTCTCCACCCCAGGTATATGTACAGCATAAATAAAGATATTCAACTGTAAGCACCGAAAAACCAACTGCCGCAACAGGCGGATGACAGGGGGAGAGGCGGCTGACATTTTGTTGACCACCTGCACTACCCCCATGTTATCACAGTTTATATGCAATTTCAGGTTCCAAAACTCCTCCCCCCACAAGCGCCACGACAAGCAGCACCAAGTTCCCCAGCAGCCCCGCTGTCCCCCATGCCTGCGGCCAACGCTCTGCACTCCACTTGCCCCTAAAATAAGCCCCGTAACCCGTTGAGCCTGCTGCATCAGTGGCCAAGTCCACGTAAAAATTGCTCACTGGGCCCGCCATCCACATAGCCCGGCCGTTATAACTGGATAGAAAGTCATGCCATACCCGCAAATCCTCCCTATGTTCCCGCTTCAAACGCATGAAGTGGGTCGGAACATTTACCCCCGCCGTAGCTGCCGACAGCCGTCGGCAAAACACCCTCCCCATCGGGATGATTCTACAGGCAAAGTTAAGTTTTCCCAACAAGGATTGCAGCGTCCGCAACTGAACCTTATGCCTTCCCTGTATCTCCCTGATCTCCCTCTGCAAGTCGTCCAACTTGTCCCTGGGCAACCGACACTCCATTGCCTTGGAATCAATGATGATTCCCAAGAAACTCAGCTCCTCAGTCGGGCCCTCTGTTTTATCCGCCGCCAGGGGCATCCCGAACCTGCCTGCGATGTGCTGCAACGTTGACAAGATAATCACACACACAGCGGAGGCAGGTGGGCCCACGCACAGAAAGTCGTCCAAATAGTGGATGACTGACTCCAGGCCCGACACATCCCTCACCACCCATTCCAAAAAGGAACTAAATGTCTCAAAGAATGCACATGATATAGAGCAACCCATGGGCAGGCACATGTCTACGTAAAACTGATCCCGCCAGTGACACCCCAACAGCCTAAAGCTGTCTGGGTGCACCGGCAGCAACCTGAAAGCCGATTCCACGTCTGCCTTTGCCATAAGTGCCCCTTGCCCATATTTCCTCACCCATCGAACCGCCGCGTCAAAGGACGTGTATGACACTGTGCATGCATCCGGTTCAATGAAATCATTGACCGACCCCCCATTAGGAAAAGACAAGTGATGAATCAGGCGGAATTTGCCCGCCTCCTTTTTGGGAACCACCCCCAACGGGGAGACAACCAAATCCGGCCACGGCTTGTGCGGGAATGGACCCCCCATCCGCCCCATGGCCACCTCTTTCCCCAACTTCTCGTCCACCACCCCCGGGTGTAACAACGCTGACTTCAAGTTTCTTGCCACTGGCGGTATTGCCGTCAATGAACAAGGAATCCGAAACCCGTCCCTAAACCCCTGCGCCAGCAACAAAGCTGCCGCCCTATCCGGATACTTACTTAGAAAAGGAAGCATCCTTTCCACCATCACCGGCGTCCTCCCTCTTGTGGCTAGCGTCGCCAGTTCGCTTACCTCTTAAAGCATCTGGACAGCATGTGGGCTCCACCACATCCTGAACATTCATGCTTGAACTTGCACGTACCTCCGTACTTACACGCTCCCTCGTTGAACTGCCAACACACTCCCCACTTTTTTCCGGCCGGCAGTCCTTGGGACGGCGCACCCCCGGCCCCCCCCTGAAGAAACTGAGGCGGGGCCCGTGCCGAAGACATGAGCCTCATCCAGAGGCTAATGTCCTTGTGATCCCACCTCAATTCTGACCTGACCGCCTTGCGCTGCCTAAATTGCTCATCGTACCGCAGCCAGGCCACCCCCCCCCCATATATTCTGTGTGCCTCCCCAATAGCGTCCATGTAGCAAAACAACCCTGAGCAATGCTCGGGGTTCTTTTCCCCAATGACACTGGCCAAAATGGCAAACGCCTGGAGCCAATTTGAGAAATTGCGCGGAATCAACCGATACCTGCGCTTCTCCTCATCGTCCTTCTTGGAACTATCCGGCTTCACCCTGTCCAAGTTAAATTTCTCCAGCGGCAGGAGGGAAAAAATTTCAACATACTCACCCTTGACAATCTTGTCTCGGACTTCCTGTTTCAAATGTGCTCCCAGCGGGCCCTCAAAGCACACATACACCTCGCATTTTGCCGCATCCGCAATCCTTACCACATCCGCCCGGACCACTGACTCCTTCTCCACCACTCCGTCAGGGCCCACCTTGGCAACAGCCTGTCCTACCTCTTCCACAGTAGCGGGTTCCACCCCCCTGTTGACCTCCGGCCCCTTTTCGGGCGAACTGACCCCCCCCGCTGTCCATGGCGCCACCTGTGCATGTTGACCTAGATTGTCCCCAAATTTTCCAACTAGCGCCCGTAACCCGTCCAATAAATCTGACATTTGACCTGCGGGCTCGGCCCTGCCGGGGATGACCCCCGGCAAAGTCCGGTCCCCCGTTCTCCCCTGTGCACCAGACTCCAATGTGTTCGCCCTGACCACCCCCAACAAACCCTGCAATGCATTAGTTAAAGACAATGAACTTGTAGGCTCACCCGGCTGACCAGAAGGTCGTCCCACAGCCGTTCTGCTGCTCTCCCTCACTGGCACTTGTGGCTCCTCCTCATCCGAGATCTCGCCCTCAGATCGTTCCTCCCGTTCTCGGTCAGGTGATATCGTCAGCCCCCCGGGTGATTGAACCACGGCAGTTGCATCCACAGATGGCGAAGACTCCCGGCTGTCAGCTGCTGTCCCATCAACCCCAGACCGGCGCTCCGAACCGGACCTGGGAGACGCCCCTTGCATCGATCGCTGGCCGCCCCCCCCCCCACCCACCGAACGTCCTTTCGGCAAGCCCCGCCCCCTCGCTGTCCTCACCGGACCTCTGCCCCTGCTACTTGCCGCCTTGGGCCGCACACTCCACCGGTGTCCCCCCCCCCACACCCACTGTGTTCAGTCCTGCGCCCGCACCTGACCTCCTAGTGCTGCGGGTTCCAAGCGGTGAAGCCGCGCCATTCCGGCCGGTGGCCCCGCCCCCGCGACGTCCATAGCGCTGCTGGCCCCCCCGGTGACCCCCTGCCCCTGGTGAAGATGCGGGTTCCAGGCGGCGAAACCGCGCCGATCCGGCCGGTGGCCCCGCCCCCCGCGGTGACGCTCGCTGTGCCAGGCCTCACTGGAGCTCGCTCCCCTCCGGTTTTGCTGTGGGTCCCGGGCAAAGAAGCCGCGCCACGCCGGCCGGTAGCCACGCCCCCCACGATCGGTACCGCTCGCATTGCCCGTCCCAGGCCTGCTCCCTCGCGCTTCGCTGGGGGGTTAGATCTGTCCTCCCCCGGGCTCCGGGTGACACGAGGTGGCCGAGGAGAGGGCCCAGGCGAATAACGCGTCGGAGGCCTGGGCCTCCGCGCGCGCTGCTGCCGCCCACTGTCCTGCGATCCCCCCCGTCCTCCTCTGCCAGTGACCCCACTTGCCTTCTGAGCCATGCCGCCCCTTTCACCGCCGCAGCCCTCCTCAAGGACGCCAACATTTCTTCCACCTCCGCCATGCTGCTGGGAGAAGAGGAGCAGTTGAAGGAAAAAACTGCCTCCTCTGTTCGTTACACTCCTGAAAGTGACAACATGACTCCACCCATCCCCTTTATATCAGACCTCCCCTTCCTTCCAAAATTACCACACAGCCAACCCCTTTCTGTTCATCTCTTTTCAGTTACCAATTAACCCTTTGTAGCCCTTAGTCACCACTGTCATGCCCGGCCCTGCATTCCATTCCCTGCAGTCATACATTCCATGCCTCACTTTCTAGCTTCCTTTATATTTTATATTCTTTATTTATATATTTTTGTGTTCACTTGGTCCCTTATGCAATTGTAATCACATATTGATTAGGGGTTAAACAACCTTAGTCAATGGTGTCATATACAATATTATTGAGACACATTTGCGATAGTTGGTAAACTATCATCACACTCTATTTTCACGATATTGGCACCCATAATGCCTGTATGAATTTTTTCACTATATATATTTTTTCTAATATTTTTAAATGTTGATGTAAACTTGTAGCTAATCACCACAGTTGTATACATGTTTGAGATATAACTGATGTGTATGGATAATCACTGATAATTTTTATTCATATTCTCTACTTGTGAACAAACTTTGACACATTACTCACACTTTCTATAGCGCAACCTCTTCTTCTTATGTTTATTTTTAAACTTACCGCCGCCGCTGAGATCTTCAGCTCCTCCCGCCGCCGCGATCTTCAGCTCCTCCTGCCGCCGCGATCTTCGGCTCCTCCCGCCGCCGCGATCTTCGGCTCCTCCCACCGCCGACATAGACCGAGCCGGCTCCACTCGCAGTAACGCCCCCGGTCCGCCCCTTGGCCTGGCTCCTATGATGGCCAATGGCGGGACGTAAAGGCTAGGGAGGCGAGACTGGGCGTGACTGCAAGCGGAGCCAAGTACACAGTACACTCGGCTCTGCTAGTAAATGTTGGTGGGGCTCCGGATCAGCGGGGGGAAATCGGCATATAACAAGCAGCCACGATTTTCCCCTGATTTTAAGGGGAAAAAAGTGTGTGTTATAAGCCGATAAATATGGTAAATAGTATACACTGATTTGGATTTTTTTTTACCTAAGAAGTGTAGCAGAAAACTTTTTGGCCTAAATTTATGAAGCAGGATTATTTAGTTACAAAATCGTATAACAGATACTAAGAAAAAACATGTTTTTTTAAAAAAATTTTGTATTTTTTCATTTATATAGCAAAGAATTAAAAAAAACCTAGTAGTGATTAACCGCTTGATATGATGGCCAGGCGGCATGACTCTTGTTCTGGGAGGGCGTCATATGATGCCCTCTCCTTCTCGGACCACCAGGGGACACCCCCGTCGTGTCACTGGGGACTCGATGCGCGTGCCCGGCGGCCGTTATGTCCGCCGGGCACCCGCCATTGCCCGGTAACACAGCAGGACCGTGGATCTGTGTGTGTAAACACACAGATCCACGTCCTGTCAGAGGAGAGGAGACCGACGGTGTGTTCCCAGTACAAAGGAACACCGATCAGTCTCCTCCCCTTGTGAATCCCCTCCCCCTTCAGTTACAATCACTCCCTAGGAACATATTAACCCCTCGATCACCCCCTAGTGTTAACCACTTCCCTGCCAGTCACATTTATACAGTAATCAATGCATTTTTATAGCACCGATCGCTGTATAAATGTGAATGGTCCCAAAAATGTGTCAAAAGTGTCCGATATGTTCGCCGTAATATCGCAGTCACAATAAAAATCGCAGATCGCCGCCATTACTAGTAAAAAAAAATAATAAAAATGCTATAAATCTATCCTCTATTTTGTAGGCGCTATAACTTTGGCGCAAACCAATATATGCTTATTGAGATTTTACCAAAAATATATAGAAGAATACATATTGGCCTAAACTGATGAAAAAATGTGTTTTAAAAAAAAAAATTGGGATATTTATTATAGCAAAAAGTAAAAAATATTGTGTTTTTTTCAAACTTGTCACTCTTCTTTTGTTTATAGCGCAAAAAATAAAAACCGCAGAGGTGATCAAATACCACCAAAAGAAAGCTCTATTGTGGGGAAAAAATTATAACAATTTCATCTGGGTACATTGTTGCATGACCGTGCAATTGTCATTCAAAGTGTGACAGCGCTGAAAGCTGAAAAATGGCCTGGGCAGGAAGGGGGTGAAAATGCACTGTATTGAGGTGGTTACATGAACGGATTTTGTTGTTGGAAAATTTTAGATCCCAAACTTTGTGTGTCGGAAATTCTGATGGAAAAAGTCCAATGGAGCCTACTACACGGTCAGAATTTCCTACAAAAAGCTCAGATCGCATATTTTCCATCAGAAAGTCTGATCGTGTGTACAGGGCATATGTGTGACAGACCCAAAATCTGAAATTGGCCTGGGCAGGAAGGGGGTGATAGTCACTAATAAAATTAGTGGTATGATATAGTAAATATATGCATTTTTAAATCCTTGCACACATATTGATTTCAAGGTTAGTAGAAGGGACAAGGTTATCTTTGCTTGGAAGTATTAAATGTCCTCCAACTCCAGCCAAAGTGACATTTTTTTGCTGTTTGGTTTTAACAGTACAAAATCTTTCATCCACTAGAAAACACAAGCAAAACATCTTGTCTGTCAAAGTACTGTGTATATATGTCACTTTGCATTGATGTTTGATAATAAATTCTATATTCGTATTTTAGAATATTGGAAGAATATGTTGCCCTAAGTATTGCTATTATCGTAGGTGAACACTGACTTACCTTCCACAAATAAATTTACAGGAGCTGACCAGTAACCCAATCTCTGACCAGTAACCCAATCTCAAACTATATAAATCTGCATCTCCCTAATCCATTTAAAAAATGGCAAAGTTGTCATAATATGACCTTTACTGATGGTCTGGTACTGGATTATACCCCTATCTTAAAGTAGTGGGAATTATTAATTTCACTTACAGCTACAGTTCACTCGTAGTTATGTATTAACATATAAATAAATAAATTCCCACAACTATAGTACTAGGTTCTACTTCAGGAGCGGACTGACCATTCAGACACTCTGAGGGCCTGGGTCACTAGGGGGCCCTAACAGGGTTGCCAGCCTCAGTAAAACCAGGGACAGTATGTAAAAAAGCTGTGCTTTTTTACATCTGTCCCTGAAATGTCCCTTACCGACATACTTTTGATGTAAAAATCCCAAGATTGTAGCTGCCCCGCCTCTCCACTGCCTCCTCAGCCAATGGAAACACAGTATACCCGCTCCTTTTCTCCAGCGCAGCTTATTTGAGATATGAGCAGGAGATGCCGACAGCTGGAGGAGAGGAGAGGAAGGAGGGGACAGCCTGCAGTCCCCTCCTGAGCTGAATGTATTCTTAGCAGTGGTTTACCCGGGTGAGCAGGGGTGATGGGGGGGCTGTGTTTCCTCTAGCAGGGCTCCTCCTGTCTCTGAAGCAGATAGATCTATTTTCTGTGTGAGGAGAAGTGCACTGCTTCTGGAGGAAGGACATGTCCTGATTGTCTCCCCCAATCTCTACTACACGACCCTACTCATTACCTGCCCACCAGTACACAGGCACAGTCCCCTCCCCTGCTTTACCACTTCTTGTGTCTGAGCTGGGCACTACAAGTCCCAGCATGTCAGGAGATGGAGATAGCAGTGTGTTTCATTAGGCTGATTTTTGGGTGAAAAGTGCTGGTGTGTGTGTAAGGTGTATGTATACTGTATGTATGACTGTGTGTGTGTCTATGTGTGTACTGTGCATGCGTGCGTCCAGGGCCGTCTTTAAAGCAGGGCAAAAGGGGCAGCTGCCCTGGGCCCTGTCATTGTTGTGGGTCCCAAAGCAGCTGCCACTTAAGCCTGCCCGCAGTTTTCCCGGAGTAGGTGCAGCCAACCCCCCCCCCCCCCACTCTCCCAAGCGGCGGTCACATTAGTTATACAGGAGAGTGGGACAGCTGCGGGCTTCATGTGTTTGAGCCCGCTCATCCCGCTTCTCCTCTGTCAGGAGCTATGGATCGGAGTCAATGACAGAGCAAGAGCGACAATGACAGAGAGAGCAGCGCTCCGTGTTGCTCCCGCCCCCACCCTTGCCTGGCAGCTGAGTGAAGTTTTCTGGCTGTGTGCTGGGTCTGATAGGCGGAGATTGTGTTTCACCGCCATTTGATCAGGTAAGAAAGAACAACGTGGAGAGAAGTGGAAGGGGATTCATATGTGCAGACTGCAGAGAATTGCTGGTACCGGGGTGAACATGGGGGGGGGGGGGGGGTATACAGAAGTGAGAGGTGGACATGGGGGGGTACAGAGGTAAACACAGGTGGATGGGGGGAACAGAGGTGAACACAGAGCTGGATGGGGGTACAAAGGTGGAGGGGGGGTACAGAGGTGGACACAGGTGGACGGGGGGGACAGAGGTGGTGGGGGGGGGGGTACAGAGGTGAACACAGCGGTGGACGGGGGTACAAAGGTGGAGGGGGGTTACAGAGGTGGACATGAGGGGGTACAGAGGTGAACACAGGTGGACGGGGGTACAAAGGTGGACGTGGGGATGTACAGAGGTGGACGGAAGGATATAGAGGTGAACGTGGATGGGGGGGGTACAGAAGTGAGCTGTGGATGGGGGGGTACAGAGGTAGACATGGGGGGTACAGAGGTGGACGGGGAAACAGAGGTGTACACAGAGGTGGAGGGGGGGTACCAAGGTGGACACGGGGGTACCAAGGTGGACATTGGGGGGTACAGAGGTGGAGGGGGGTTACAGAGATGAACCCAGAGGAGGACGGGGGTACAAATGTGGACATGGGGATGTACAGAGGGGGACGAGGGGGTACAGAGGTGGACGGAAGGATATAGAGATGAACGTGGATGGGGGGGGATACAGAGGTGGATGGGGGATACAGAAGTGAGCTGTGGATGGGGGGATGCAGAGGTTAACATGGATGGGGGGTACTACAGAGGTGGATGGGGGGTACAAAGGTGGACGGAAAGATATAGAGGTGGACATGGGGGGGGGGGGTACAGAGGTGGATGGAGGATACAGAAGTGAGCTGTGGATGGAGGGGTACAAGGGTGAGCTGTGGATGGGGGGACAGAGGTAGACAGGGAATACAGAAGTGAGCTGTGGATGGAGGGGTACAGACATGAACGTGGAATACAGAGGTGATCTGTGGGTGGAGGGGGGTACAGAGGTGAGCTGTGGATGAGGGAGCAGAGGTAAGCAAAGTGATGTGCAGAGGAGACCAGAGGAGACCAATAGATGGTTACTTTGGGGGAGGGGGGGATATGCAATTACTGCCCCTTGTGCTGATTTTTTTCCATTCCATGTATGATACAAACACCTCAAAGTACAAACCCCCAATCCCTGTGTGTTATCCTGGACTCCTATCTCCCCCCTCCCCCCCCATCATCTTGAACTCCCCCATCTCCCCCCCCATCATCCTGACTTACCTTCCACAAATACATTTACAGGAGCTGACCAGTAACCCAATCTCTGACCAGTAACCCAATCTCAAACTATATAAATCTGCATCTCCCTAATCCATTATTAATTTCACTTACAGCTTCAGTCACTCGTAGTTATGTATTAACAGTGCCGATCCTGACCTCCCTGGGGCCCTAAGCAAAATTCTGCTAAGGGGCCCTCTACTTGACCCGTGATGCCGTGAGCTATGTAAACCATTTGCCATTGCCACACAGTCACACCTGACACTTCAGTGCTCCCAAAACAATCCTCCCTCCTTTAAACAAAACAGTCAAAGAATAAGTACAACAATATAGAACACAAAAAGAAAATCGCGCTGGACAAAAATTACCTACAGAAAAGCAGCAACCAAATTGTGATAAGCAAATAGAAAAATTAAACCGGGAAGGGTTGCGCTGAATGTTAAAAAAATAATATGTGCAAATAATGACAAAGGAATTAGGCTGGCTAAAAATTAGTGATGAGTGAATCAACCAAAGTATTGCTGCTGATGGTGGACAAAGCAGCCCTAATGTGAACATCAAACCATATATTCGTAGTAACAACCAAAAGGTTTAGTGTAAATCTATTGGTCACACCAGGCTTAGCAGTGAGCCAGCGAAGACTCAATGTATATCAACATACAATGTGTATCAAATGTGATAGGCTTGATGTATAAAATAAAACACACAAATAAAGTCCAAGTGACAAAAATGGTGTAGGCTAGATAATCAAACATAAAACAAAAATCAAATTGTCCAAGTGATAGAAAGGTCCAGTCCAGAGGCGACTGCGTCTGACTTCAACCGTGAAACTGGTGACTTTCCAAAGTGGTATCCAACAGATAAGGTGACCAGTGCTCAGTGTTCCCACCACCAGGTGAAATGCAGGCTTACCAGATCAAGATGGAACAAACGCATGTGGCTATAGCCCAGCCCAGGCCTTTTCCTCTGGGGTGTCGTGGTTCCACCTCTGTCTCAGGAATGGGTGGTGATGTGCCTCAGATGGTGATGGATCGGGGGATCTCCAGCAATGGGGGAGTGTCTCTATGGTCTCAAGTACGGTTCACCCGAACAAAGGGACGGGAAAAAGAGAAGAAACACACCATGGGCAGGATCCAACGGGTTTATTTAATCCAAAAGCGCCATAGAGCGCAAGTATAAAACAAATAAAAAAAGGGGATTTAAAATTTCGCGGCCGGCCGGCTGCAATACACGCCCGTGCTAGGACGTAGAACGCGGTGACATCAGCACGTCGCTCCTCCCTACGCGTTTCGTCAGAGAGTGACGTAATCATGGGACACGGGCGGCGTACTGACGCACCGCTTAAATACACAACAGACAGCCTCGATCTGGATGGAAGGATAGCAAACCTGTGGTCTCCATCTTGGAAGCTGGCAAACCGAGGGCAGAATAACCTGACTGGACAGGGCTTAATAAATTGGTTATATGTTCTAAAGCATACATCTAGCGTTGTCCTACGTGGTGGGTTATTAAAAATTTCCTTAAAAATTGTAGATAAACAAAGGATCCTTAAGTAAGTTGCAACGTATGCGAGTAATGGATGTAAAAAACTACATTACCCATCATGCTACGTGGCGTCACCAAGATACGCCTCACGTCCTCCAGAGGGAGGTGGGCGGAACCAGGTGAGGATTAGAGTGAGACACTAGGACGGTATTCACCGTCCAATCCCGTGTCAGACAGACAGGTGGATTGTAAACGGAATGGTAGGTGAATACTGGTAATAATAAAAATCTAAATAAACCGCGGGAGAGATTCTAAGTTGGCAAAGAGACATCTGTGGTACATCTTAAAAGGAGCCCCCACAGAACTAATTAATCGTCCGCAGAGAGGTGAAAATATACGTATAAAAATGTTATATATATGGTTTGATGTTCACATTAGGGCTGCTTTGTCCACCATCAGCAGCAATACTTTGGTTGATTCACTCATCACTAATTTTTAGCCAGCCTAATTCCTTTATATCCATGTCATTATTTGCACATATTATTTTTTTAACATTCAGCGCAACCCTTCCCGGTTTAATTTTTCTATTTGCTTATCACAATTTGGTTGCTGCTTTTCTGTAGGTAATTTTTGTCCAGCGCGATTTTCTTTTTGTATTACTATTTGTGCCTGATATCCATTATTGCAGCAGGACGTTGTTAGTTACTTAATTTATTACTTACCATTTTTCACTAACATCTATACCCCATTTGGCTATTTATTTTAGCCAGTTTAGGGGTCTAGATGGATTTTTTTGACTATAGAGCCACCCGGGTGGTCAACACCGAGGGAGTGTTTGAAGCATTCAAGGAGGGCGATGGAGACCTGGGAGGCCTGTTTATCAGGTTAAAAAATCTCACGGTATCTGAAACCCATACCCAATGGGACATCGCCTTTCTTGAAACTTATATTAAACACCATATGGTTCCTCGCAGCTTAAGGTGGGAGGTGTGCCCCCAAAGGGGAGAATCACAATTGGAGGAGTGGTACAAATATTTTAATGACGCCGGTGTCAACCTGATTAAATTCCTTGTGGAGAGAAAGACCTATAAGCTCTCAGTGATTGACGAGGAAATTAAAGTCATTAAAGAAAAACTCACCCCCTTCAATAAAAGTGAAGAGTATAGTGAAAGATCTAAGACTCTTCAAAAGTTTTTAGAAAAGGAAGACAGGGAACAAAAAATTAAAAAGAAAAAGAAATATAATAGGGATTTGTCCGACTATCAGACACAGAGTGTCTTTGAGTGGCAAAAGAAATTGTTGGCGGAACAGGCATCTACCTCTTCCACCGATATGGATACTATTCCACAGGCTACTGGCGGTATAGGGGGAGGATCCACAAGACCCCCAGGGAACACGGGGGGCGGTCCGTCTAGATCGCAACAATTACCCACTTCTAACAACCGGGCCCCTAAAAAACCTAGGGACATCCCGCCCCAGTCCCCACATAGGCCTCCTGGTAATCCTAGGAGCAGGAATAACACCAGTTACAATCAAAAATCGGTGACGGGGCGTGGATACCCCCCTTATCTGAGTTTCGGCCCTATGTGGGGGAATCAGCATGGATGGCCGCCAGGACCTCCAAATGGAAGTGGTGGATATCCTCCCAATTTTAGGTTGGGACCTCCACCACAACCTTCATATCCTCCCATTATAGGACAGAGAGGAGGTCAAAATCTTCCTTCCAACTACGGTGGGGAAGGATATGGTCATGTCTCGCATTATAATGAAGGTTATGGAGGTCATGACTCTGGCTATAATATCCCTACCCATAATCAGTTTTTCCCTTTAAGAGATGGCAGTAATGGCGACAATTTTGGTTTCGGTGGGGTGAACAATACCATACACCCAATGAACACAGGCAGTGCTCCTACTGAACGTAGTCAACAGGGGTGGGATTTTCACAGGCCGAGCCAAGGCGTCAAACGAGCCGTAGAAAGAAAAGAGGAACTAGAGGGGGGCGGCGTAGCCACCCCCAAAAGGAAAAAGGTGTAAGTGGTGAGGGCATTTTTAATCTAAGTTCCCACACCCTTACGGATTCCGAACTACAAGTGCTCGATAGAGGTCTGAAATTTGCTCCGCCGAAAGGTCTGAGCAAGTTTCAGACCTACATGGATGTACACAGATATGTGCGGAAGCTGAACATAAAAAGACATTTTTTGTCGAACCCTGTTAATACTAATAGACTTGCCTCTACAGAATTTCAACATTCTGGATTGGCTAATGCTTCCCTGTTTAACCCCCCTGGTGCCCTTGCCCCTTCCATTAAGGTGTTTAGGGATATTGTTTTGAAGGATTTAGATAACCTGAAAATAAAACAAGCTAGGATTAAAAAGAATCTGGAAGAAGGTATACAGTCTTTATGCGACAATAAGGAATTGGTGATACGCCCCGCTGACAAGGGCGGGGGCATCATCTTACTCAACAAGAGAGATTATCTCTTGGAGATGGATCGGATAGTAGGGGATAGAGACACCTATACCCCCTTGTCCTCCAACCCAAATACGAGATACAAACGCACCCTGGAGGATTTGGTATCCAAGGGTGCTAATTTGGGCATTTTAAACAAAAAGGAGAGACATTTTTTGGTCCCCAAAGCCCCCAGGGTGCCTATTATCTACTACCTCCCCAAAATCCACAAGAGTCTAACTTGCCCCCCGGGACGTCCTATAGTGAGCGGAATAGACTCCGTGACGTCTCGGGTGGGCAAGTACATAGACTACTATTTACAGCCTTTGGTACAGATGATGCCTTCCTATATCAAAGATACACGTCAGGTCATTAACTTACTGACCGACCTTGTCCCACAGGATGGTGTGTGGCTGGTTACGGCCGACGTCACGTCGCTCTACACCGTTATCCCTCACCACCTCGGTCTGGGAGCAGTGAAATATTTTCTGTATAAGAACTCTTCACTTATCCCAACACAGATCGAGTTTATTATGGAGTTGCTACAGTTCGCGGCTACACATAATTTCTTTTGGTACAATGGACAGTATTTTCGCCAGGACAGGGGCGTGGCCATGGGGGCTAAATACGCCCCTAGCCTGGCGAATCTGTTCATGGCCCAATGGGAGGAGGACGTCATCTATTCCCAATCAAGACTAGAGATTGTCCTTTGGGCACGCTATATAGATGACGTCCTCCTCCTGTGGCAAGGTACCAAGTCATCCCTGGAGATTTTTATGGCTGAGCTTAACAATAACGACAGGGGCATACATCTGTCGTTTGAGGCGAGCCAGGAAGCGATCCATTTTTTAGACTTGAAGATAGAAAATAAAGACAGCCGGTTTGTCACTTCTACCTTCTTTAAGTCCACGGACAGGAATTCCTACATCCCCAAGGGGAGTTGCCATCACCCCTCCTGGCTCGGCTCTGTCCCTAAAAGCCAATACATGCGCTTAAGGCGGAACTGTACCGATTACAATCAATTTTTAGTACAGGCTAAAACCCTCACTTCCAAATTCATTGATAAGGGTTATGACCCTGTATCGCTTCAGGATACCCTCCACCTAGTTTCCTTGATGGATAGGTCATCCCTTTTGGAAGTGAAAGCACCAACCAATGGTGTGAGGGATACGGCAGGAGTCCCTTTTATTACCAACTACTCCAATCAATATCACAACATTAGCCGCATCATACAAAAACACTGGCACATCTTGGGGAATGACGCACTTCTGAATACCATTCTCCCTGACAGGCCACGGGTGGTGTTCAGAGGTGCTCCATCACTTAAAGATAAAATAGCACCCAATATCCTGAACCCACCAATGGGAGCTCCCCACTTCTTTGGAGAGCTGATCGGTTATTACAAATGTAACCGATGTCAAGTATGCTCCATTAATAGCTGTAGGACCAGGAGAACTATTAATTTTTCTTCGACTACAACATCTAAAAGCTATAAAATCGAGTCTTTCATTACATGCACTACTGAGGGACTTGTCTACTTGCTACAGTGCCCGTGTGGCCTGCAGTATGTGGGCAGGACTAAACGCCCCCTGAGAGTCCGACTTAACGAGCACATAAATAACATCCGAAGAGGTTACACTAAACACTCCGTCTCTAAACATTATCTGACCGTACACAACAGGGACCCCTCCAACACTCTATTTTTGGGAATAGAGAAGTTTAATCCACACTGGAGAGGAAGTAACCTGGTCAGAAGCATTTCTAGGTCAGAGATGTCGTGGGTGCATAGACTAAAAACGCACATCCCCCAAGGGTTAAACATCGATGTGGATGTGAACGCGTTCATTGACAATGCCTAGACTACATAATGTTTTTGGTCATTTTTAAACATATAACTGCATTGAGATGATATGATATTGTGAACTCGATCTGGGTTGGGGATATCAAACATAGATACCTGCTCCCATTACGGGGAACCAAGACATACTAATTGGACATTTCTACTCGGGAGTGTTATAGACTAATTTAGATGTGTTATGGTTCATACTTAACAATCCTATACTCCCCTAAATATTTTACTTTAGGATTTTACTAACCACCTTCTTCCAGTATAACCTATCCAGTGGATGTGTATCCCTGTAAGCGTTTCTTACTTAGAGACGTGATGGCATATCTGTCCATTCGTGTTATTTTTAATAAGTCCAGTTAGGCTGGCCTATTTCCCTTGCTAACATTACAATTTTCATTTATTGGAGTTTGGTCAATCAGTACTAGCACTTTAATGTGCTAGTATTGGTAGATGGTAATGTTGACCTTCAGGTTGCTGCCCCGGATCTTTTACCCCTGAGTGGCAGAATGTCTCTTTTAGCCACCCTGGCTTTGACTCCATACACCATCCCGCTCCCCTGGTCGACCTGCGGTGTTACTGCACCAGGACGACAAGAGGATGCTGACTAAGTCAGTCCCTTCGTTTTTCATAGTCTTATTGTTGTCCACTCACCCTGATGGAATTCAGGAGGTACATAACGGACCAATATTAACATTTTTATACGTATATTTTCACCTCTCTGCGGACGATTAATTAGTTCTGTGGGGGCTCCTTTTAAGATGTACCACAGATGTCTCTTTGCCAACTTAGAATCTCTCCCGCGGTTTATTTAGATTTTTATTATTACCAGTATTCACCTACCATTCCGTTTACAATCCACCTGTCTGTCTGACACGGGATTGGACGGTGAATACCGTCCTAGTGTCTCACTCTAATCCTCACCTGGTTCCGCCCACCTCCCTCTGGAGGACGTGAGGCGTATCTTGGTGACGCCACGTAGCATGATGGGTAATGTAGTTTTTTACATCCATTACTCGCATACGTTGCAACTTACTTAAGGATCCTTTGTTTATCTACAATTTTTAAGGAAATTTTTAATAACCCACCACGTAGGACAACGCTAGATGTATGCTTTAGAACATATAACCAATTTATTAAGCCCTGTCCAGTCAGGTTATTCTGCCCTCGGTTTGCCAGCTTCCAAGATGGAGACCACAGGTTTGCTATCCTTCCATCCAGATCGAGGCTGTCTGTTGTGTATTTAAGCGGTGCGTCAGTACGCCGCCCGTGTCCCATGATTACGTCACTCTCTGACGAAACGCGTAGGGAGGAGCGACGTGCTGACGTCACCGCGTTCTACGTCCTAGCACGGGCGTGTATTGCAGCCGGCCGGCCGCGAAATTTTAAATCCCCTTTTTTTTATTTGTTTTATACTTGCGCTCTATGGCGCTTTTGGATTAAATAAACCCGTTGGATCCTGCCCATGGTGTGTTTCTTCTCTTTTTCCCGTCCCTTTGTTCGGGTGAACCGTACTTGAGACCATAGAGACACTCCCCCATTGCTGGAGATCCCCCGATCCATCACCATCTGAGGCACATCACCACCCATTCCTGAGACAGAGGTGGAACCACGACACCCCAGAGGAAAAGGCCTGGGCTGGGCTATAGCCACATGCGTTTGTTCCATCTTGATCTGGTAAGCCTGCATTTCACCTGGTGGTGGGAACACTGAGCACTGGTCACCTTATCTGTTGGATACCACTTTGGAAAGTCACCAGTTTCACGGTTGAAGTCAGACGCAGTCGCCTCTGGACTGGACCTTTCTGTCACTTGGACAATTTGATTTTTGTTTTATGTTTGATTATCTAGCCTACACCATTTTTGTCACTTGGACTTTATTTGTGTGTTTTATTTTATACATCAAGCCTATCACATTTGATACACATTGTATATTGATATACATTGAGTCTTCGCTGGCTCACTGCTAAGCCTGGTGTGACCAAAAGATTTACACTAAACCTTTTGGTTGTTACTACGAATATATGGTTTGATGTTCACATTAGGGCTGCTTTGTCCACCATCAGCAGCAATACTTTGGTTGATTCACTCATCACTAATTTTTAGCCAGCCTAATTCCTTTATATCCATTTTAGACTTGAAGATAGAAAATAAAGACAGCCGGTTTGTCACTTCTACCTTCTTTAAGTCCACGGACAGGAATTCCTACATCCCCAAGGGGAGTTGCCATCACCCCTCCTGGCTCGGCTCTGTCCCTAAAAGCCAATACATGCGCTTAAGGCGGAACTGTACCGATTACAATCAATTTTTAGTACAGGCTAAAACCCTCACTTCCAAATTCATTGATAAGGGTTATGACCCTGTATCGCTTCAGGATACCCTCCACCTAGTTTCCTTGATGGATAGGTCATCCCTTTTGGAAGTGAAAGCACCAACCAATGGTGTGAGGGATACGGCAGGAGTCCCTTTCATTACCAACTACTCCAATCAATATCACAACATTAGCCGCATCATACAAAAACACTGGCACATCTTGGGGAATGACGCACTTCTGAATACCATTCTCCCTGACAGGCCACGGGTGGTGTTCAGAGGTGCTCCATCACTTAAAGATAAAATAGCACCCAATATTCTGAACCCACCAATGGGAGCTCCCCACTTCTTTGGAGAGCTGATCGGTTATTACAAATGTAACCGATGTCAAGTATGCTCCATTAATAGCTGTAGGACCAGGAGAACTATTAATTTTTCTTCGACTACAACATCTAAAAGCTATAAAATCGAGTCTTTCATTACATGCACTACTGAGGGACTTGTCTACTTGCTACAGTGCCCGTGTGGCCTGCAGTATGTGGGCAGGACTAAACGCCCCCTGAGAGTCCGACTTAACGAGCACATAAATAACATCCGAAGAGGTTACACTAAACACTCCGTCTCTAAACATTATCTGACCGTACACAACAGGGACCCCTCCAACACTCTATTTTTGGGAATAGAGAAGTTTAATCCACACTGGAGAGGAAGTAACCTGGTCAGAAGCATTTCTAGGTCAGAGATGTCGTGGGTGCATAGACTAAAAACGCACATCCCCCAAGGGTTAAACATCGATGTGGATGTGAACGCGTTCATTGACAATGCCTAGACTACATAATGTTTTTGGTCATTTTTAAACATATAACTGCATTGAGATGATATGATATTGTGAACTCGATCTGGGTTGGGGATATCAAACATAGATACCTGCTCCCATTACGGGGAACCAAGACATACTAATTGGACATTTCTACTCGGGAGTGTTATAGACTAATTTAGATGTGTTATGGTTCATACTTAACAATCCTATACTCCCCTAAATATTTTACTTTAGGATTTTACTAACCACCTTCTTCCAGTATAACCTATCCAGTGGATGTGTATCCCTGTAAGCGTTTCTTACTTAGAGACGTGATGGCATATCTGTCCATTCGTGTTATTTTTAATAAGTCCAGTTAGGCTGGCCTATTTCCCTTGCTAACATTACAATTTTCATTTATTGGAGTTTGGTCAATCAGTACTAGCACTTTAATGTGCTAGTATTGGTAGATGGTAATGTTGACCTTCAGGTTGCTGCCCCGGATCTTTTACCCCTGAGTGGCAGAATGTCTCTTTTAGCCACCCTGGCTTTGACTCCATACACCATCCCGCTCCCCTGGTCGACCTGCGGTGTTACTGCACCAGGACGACAAGAGGATGCTGACTAAGTCAGTCCCTTCGTTTTTCATAGTCTTATTGTTGTCCACTCACCCTGATGGAATTCAGGAGGTACATAACGGACCAATATTAACATTTTTATACGTATATTTTCACCTCTCTGCGGACGATTAATTAGTTCTGTGGGGGCTCCTTTTAAGATGTACCACAGATGTCTCTTTGCCAACTTAGAATCTCTCCCGCGGTTTATTTAGATTTTTATTATTACCAGTATTCACCTACCATTCCGTTTACAATCCACCTGTCTGTCTGACACGGGATTGGACGGTGAATACCGTCCTAGTGTCTCACTCTAATCCTCACCTGGTTCCGCCCACCTCCCTCTGGAGGACGTGAGGCGTATCTTGGTGACGCCACGTAGCATGATGGGTAATGTAGTTTTTTACATCCATTACTCGCATACGTTGCAACTTACTTAAGGATCCTTTGTTTATCTACAATTTTTAAGGAAATTTTTAATAACCCACCACGTAGGACAACGCTAGATGTATGCTTTAGAACATATAACCAATTTATTAAGCCCTGTCCAGTCAGGTTATTCTGCCCTCGGTTTGCCAGCTTCCAAGATGGAGACCACAGGTTTGCTATCCTTCCATCCAGATCGAGGCTGTCTGTTGTGTATTTAAGCGGTGCGTCAGTACGCCGCCCGTGTCCCATGATTACGTCACTCTCTGACGAAACGCGTAGGGAGGAGCGACGTGCTGACGTCACCGCGTTCTACGTCCTAGCACGGGCGTGTATTGCAGCCGGCCGGCCGCGAAATTTTAAATCCCCTTTTTTTATTTGTTTTATACTTGCGCTCTATGGCGCTTTTGGATTAAATAAACCCGTTGGATCCTGCCCATGGTGTGTTTCTTCTCTTTTTCCCGTCCCTTTGTTCGGGTGAACCGTACTTGAGACCATAGAGACACTCCCCCATTGCTGGAGATCCCCCGATCCATCACCATCTGAGGCACATCACCACCCATTCCTGAGACAGAGGTGGAACCACGACACCCCAGAGGAAAAGGCCTGGGCTGGGCTATAGCCACATGCGTTTGTTCCATCTTGATCTGGTAAGCCTGCATTTCACCTGGTGGTGGGAACACTGAGCACTGGTCACCTTATCTGTTGGATACCACTTTGGAAAGTCACCAGTTTCACGGTTGAAGTCAGACGCAGTCGCCTCTGGACTGGACCTTTCTGTCACTTGGACAATTTGATTTTTGTTTTATGTTTGATTATCTAGCCTACACCATTTTTGTCACTTGGACTTTATTTGTGTGTTTTATTTTATACATCAAGCCTATCACATTTGATACACATTGTATATTGATATACATTGAGTCTTCGCTGGCTCACTGCTAAGCCTGGTGTGACCAATAGATTTACACTAAACCTTTTGGTTGTTACTACGAATATATGGTTTGATGTTCACATTAGGGCTGCTTTGTCCACCATCAGCAGCAATACTTTGGTTGATTCACTCATCACTAATTTTTAGCCAGCCTAATTCCTTTATATCCACTTTTTTTTGTCATTATTTGCACATATTATTTTTTTAACATTCAGCGCAACCCTTCCCGGTTTAACAATATAGAACAGAATGAGGTCCCCAGAGAGCCCCCCTTACATCAGGGTCCTCAGAGCCCCCCTTACATCAGGGTCCTCAGAGCCCCCCTTACATCAGGGTCCTCAGAGAGCCCCTCTTTACACCAAGGTCCCCAGAGAGCCCCCCTTATACAAGGGTCCCCAGACAGCCCCCCTTAAATCAGTGTCCTCAGAGAGTCTCACCCTACATCAGGGTCCCCAGAGAGCCTCCCCCTACATTAGGGTCCCCAGAGAGCCTCCCCTTACATCAGGGTCCCTAGATAGCCTCCCCCTACATTACGGTCCCCAGAGAGCTCCCCCCTTACATCAGGGTCTCCAGAGAGCCTCCCCCTACATTAGGGTCCCCAGAGAGCCCCCCTTACATCAGGGTCCCTAGAGAGCCTCCCTCTACATTTGGGTCCCCAGAGAGCCTCCCCCTACATTAGGGTCCCCAGAGAGCCCCCCTTACATCAGGGTCCCCAGAGAGCCCCCCCCCTTACATCAGGGTCCCCAGAGAGCCCCCCCTTACATTAGGGTCCCCAGAGAGCCCCCCCTTACATTAGGGTCCCTAGAGAGCCTCCCCTTACATCAGAGTCCCCAGAGAGCCTCCCCTTACATCAGGGTCCCCAGAAAGCCCCTCCTTACATCCGTGTCCTCAGAGAGCCCCCCTTACATCCGTGTCCTCAGAGAGCCCCTCTTTACATCAGGGTCCCAGTGAGCCTCCCTACTTACATCAGGGTCCCCAGAGGGTATCCCCCTACATCAGGGTCCCCAGAGAGCCTCCTCTTACATCAGGGTCCTCAGAGAGCCTCCCCTTACACCAGGGTCCCCAGAGAGCCTCCCCTTACACCAGGCTCCCCAGAGAGCCCCTCCTTACATCAGGGTCCTCAGAGAGCCCCTCCTTACATCAGGGTCCTCAGAGAGCCCCTTCTTACATCAGGGTTCCCAGAGAGCCCCCCCTACACCAGGGTTCCCAGAGAGCCCCCCCCCCCTTACACCAGGGTCCCCAGAGAGCCCCCCCTTACACCAGGGTCCCAAGAGAGCCTCCCCTTACATTAGAGTCCCAAGAGAGCCTTCCCTCTTACATTAGTGTCCCCAGAGAGCCCCTCCTTACACAGGGTCCCCAGAGAGCCCCCCCTCTGACATTAGTGTCCCCAGGGGGCCCCCTCTTACATCAGTGTCCCCAAAGGGCCCCGTCTTTACATCAGTGTCCCCAGAGGGCCCCGTCTTTACATCAGTGTCCCCAGAGGGCCCCGTCCTTACATCAGTGTCCCCAGAGGGCCCCGTCCTTACATTAGTGTCCCCAGAGAGCCCCCCTCTTACATTAGTGTCCCCAGAGGCCCCCTTCCTTACATTAGTGTCCCCAGAAAGCCCCCCCTCTTACATTTGGGCCCCCAAACAGCTGACTCCCCCCCTGGCAGAAGTTCCCCTGTACCTGGCTGGTGGAGGTGGGAGGCGGCGATCGGCAGCTATATGGTGTCCACAGGCAGGGGGATCTCCCTGGGGCTAGTAGTTCTATCTCCGAATGTATACAGCGGAGAGGGGAGGGGCGTCTGACCCGGGCATCAGCAACAGTGTTCAAGCAGAGTGAAAGTGAAACTGATACCTGCCTGGGTCAGAGGCCCCTCCCTTCTCCTCTCCACTGTATACACTGAGAGTACTACAAACCCCAGGGAGATCCCGCCGCCCACTCAGGCACCATAGAGCTGCCGATCGCTGCCTTCCACCTCCTCCCACCTCTCCTCACTGCACTCTAAAAGTGCAGGGGGGGGATTCTGGGTCTTGGGGGCCCCTCCACAGCGGCGGGGCCCTAAGCAGCTTGCATAGTGTGCCTATAGGGCCGATCGGCTCTGTGTATTAACATATAAATAAATAAATTCCCACAACTATAGTACTAGGTTCTACTTCAGGAGCGGACTGACCATTCAAGTACATATATACACAGTACTTTGACAGACAAGATGTTTTGCTTGTGTTTTCTAGTGGATGAAAGATTTTGTACTGTTAAAACCAAACAGCAAAAAAATGTCACTTTGGCTGGAGTTGGAGGACATTTAATACTTCCATCCTGAAAACAACCATCATCCTGGACTTCTCTATCTTTTCCCCCCCATCATCATCATTATTATTATTATACAGGATTTATATGGCACCAACAGTTTGTGCAGTGCTTTACAACATGAGGGCAGACAGTACAGTTACAATACAAGGCAATACATAAGTTTACGTGTGTGATTTGTGTTTTTGAATGTTGGGGTGGAGAGACAATTTGCATGGGGGGGGCCCAAGATTTTTTTTTGCCCAGTGCCCAGTCATCTGTGTGTATACTGTGCATGCATCTGTGTATAATGTGCATGCGTGTGTCTGTAAGTATACTGTGCATGCGTCTGTGTGTATACTGTGTGTGAAGGAACGTCTACACTCCGCTTGAGGGCTTCCGTCAGTATACCGCTTCCTAAGTCCTGGAACATGAGTCCAATTGATCTGGCTATAGGAACCCCCAAGAACTTGACAACACCAGCAAAGAGCACCATTCCCCCAAATGCCAGGGACCATAATCGCAAGGCAAGAGGCTTGCATTCAGTCCTGTCCAAAAGCCTCAGTCCCGGCAAGGTCTGTCACATTTCTCCCCTTTTGGCAGGAGACTAACACAGGAGGAGACCCCAGACGGTTTGACTCCAAAGTTAGTCAGGGGTTCCAGTCCTCTAATGCTGGTATCCACACAGTACCCCAAACAAATTGTTCCAAACAGAGTATTCCTCACCCAGCCAACCTCTGCCTCTCTCAGAGAACATATCCGCCGCTGGGGAGAGGCCTGGACTGGCCCTTCTCCCTGGAGCCTTTTCAGCCGCTGGAGAGAAGACAGGGTGACTGTGCTCACTCCATCAGGCTGTTGGGGTTCTGGGCTGACCACCCAGCATCCCTGGGGTATACAAGTGGAGACTGAAGTCCCATCCACCAATATCAGCTCAAGCTGCAGTTGTGAAGTGCAGATTGCATTCTCTCCTTGGGTCCTGATCTGCTGCTCTGGAGTGACCACCACCTTCTCACCCTGGGCCTCCAGAACTGCCACAGGTGTGGGGCAGAGGTCTTGGACCCTCTGTCCGGTTGCCAGCACTTTAGCTGGGTTGGTGTCATCATTCTGGGACGCCGTCTGCTGCTGGACAGTGTGACCGATTGCCCCAGCTTCCTGAAGCTGTAGAGACACTGTAGGTGCAAGGCAGAGGCCAGTGATGTCAGTGATTCAGCTGGGAGTAGCAGCTTCACTACATCAGCTTGTCGCCAGAGAGAGGGGCCCACTACCCCGGCTCCCTGGAACTCCACAGTTGTTGCCGATGCTGGGCAGAGGTTGGTAGCACTCTGCCTCAGTGGCAGCACTTCTGCTGGGGCCTCCACATCCTCCGCTCCGGTTAACCATTGTGGCAGGAGGCTGTCTTCCTCCACTCCCAAACTGTCTAGCTGCTATTGGGGAGGTGAGCTGGCTGCTTCCTTTTCCATACCCTCATCTGGATGCTGGGACAACATGTCTCTGGTACTGTCTCTGCACAAATCTTTGCTGAGGAAAGACCGCTTTCTCCACCCTGGCCAACACCCTGACAAACACCTCCTCTCCCTTCTTCCCCTGTATCTGCTGCTGGGAAGTGATTGCCACCTTCTCACCCTGAGCCTCCGGAACTGCCACAGGTGTGGGGGCAGAGGTCTTGGACCCTCTGTCCGGTGACCAGCGCTTCAGCTGGGGAAGTTCCTTGGAACTCCACGGATACTGCTGTTGGTGCTGGGCAGAGCACAGTGAAGTTTGGCCCCAATACCAGCTCTTCTGCTGGAGGCTCATCAGGTTGTTTTTCCTCAGCAGAAAAGTTTATCAAATACCCAGTCTCTGCAACTGGTGTCTGGGGATATAGGTTCACCATCTCCTGTCCATGGAACCCAGAAGATGCTATTAAGGCTGAGCAGAGGTTAGCAGAGCTCTGCCCTGTTGTCAGCACTTCAGCTTTGGGGATGGCAATCTCCAGATTTTCCACTGCCGATTCTCTGGCATGCTGCTGGACAGGCACATTCCTCCATCCAAGATCATCCCATGCACAAACAGGTTCATCAAGGTCAGTCAGCACTTGCTGCATCCGCCATAAGACCTCCACGTCCATAGCTGCAGGGACAGGTTGGCAAAGCACACTGTTACTCTGCCACATTTCCGACTCTTCAGCCAGGATTTCAGAGTTGTCCAATGGTATTTCCTTATAGTCCCAGGCAAAGGGAGCCCAGCCCTGGCACTGAGCAGTGTTTAGCAGCTGTCTGTAGGCAATCTCCAGCTCCCATTCCTGAACGGCCAGAAACTCCATATCTTCCAGTGCCAATTGCTCTTCTGAGACGTTCAGTAGCCCTTCTCTGAAATCCATGATTTCGTCCAACCGCCACTCCAAATCACTCCCAAAGTTAGAGTCCCCTGTCACATACAACAGTCCCAGGCCGTCGTAGCTTAAGCCTTCCATTGGGCTGACATCCACTATCCAGGGACATGCTTGGGATACATGCCACCGGAGGGCTCTGTAACTCTCATCCAGCTTCATCTCTGCCCAGACCAGCCTGCTTAATTCAGCTGTCTGCTCCTTGTGCGTTTTTTCTCCCAAAAACAGCAATCCATACTGCGACCAGTACCTTTCCTGGTTGGTGGGGAGAACTTTTCCCTGGTGACGCCGCTCACGGGCTAGTGCTTCCTTCCAGAGTTTGCAGCGGATAGAATCAAATCATCCCAGCAGGACCTGCTCTGATACTGGTCCTCTGAGCGGGATCTTTCGCAACCTCCTTCTGAATTCCTCTTCCATGGCGGCTGGTATCTGTACCTCTCCTCCTCTCCTGCTATCCGGACCTTGGATCCAGGTGGAGGTTTGGATGTCCCAGACTGCAGGAAGCATCCCACTGCTTGCCAACAATGTGACGGAACGTCCCTACACTGTGCTTGAGGGCTTCCCGTCGGTATACCGCTTGCTAAGTCCAATGGATCTGGCTATAGGAACCCCCAAAAACTAGACAACACCAGTCTTGGAGTACATCAGGAATAATCTTTTATTTGAGATCTCCCACAAATATATACAGCAGGATGACTAAAACCTAACCTAATTAGCATGAGCTAATTATCAAATCATTGACCAGACTAGTTAACTGAGAGATAACACTTTTCAGGGTACGTCTCCTAGCTCACTGACTGACTATTCAATACACATTACCATATTACCATAAACATCAACACAGGGTTAATTAGCACAACAACATTGTGTGGAATATTCTTACAAGTCAGACTAGACTCATTTACACAACAGACAGGTGGCTGGAGTTGATGACATTAGCATCTAACAGCTTGTGTCCCAACAGTGTGATTCAGTCTATTGCTAATATGGCATATACATATCCAGAGTCTGTGTGTCTTAGGGGGGGGAATGGACCTGAATCCAAGTAACACCACCTCAGGGGTTCCCAGGCATACAGCTCACAAAGAGCACCGTTCCCCCAAATGCCAGGAACCATAATCGCAAGGCAAGAGGCTTGCATTCAGTCCCGTCCAAAAGCCTCGGTCCCGGCTAGGTCTGTCACACTGTGCATGCGTCTGTGTATACTGTGCATGCGTGCGTCTGTGTGTATATTGTGCATGCGTGTGTGTGTACTGGGCATGAGTGTGTCTGTGTGTATACTGTGCATGCGTGTGTCTGTGTGTATACTGTGCACTACTGCGTGTGTACTGTGTATGCGTGTGTCTGTGTATATACTGTACATGCGTTTGGCTGTGTATATACTGTGCATGCGTGTGTATAAACGTCTGTGTATACTGTGCGTCTGTGTGTATACTGTGCATGCTTCTGTGTATAGTGCATGCATGGGTGTCCGCAGGTAGGGGCAAGGGGGTTCAAGTGCTCCCCCCTGGAATCAGGGATCGGATCTTAAATTCAGCACAGTTGCTTCTCTATCGAGGTGCTGCACCCAGGTGCCACCCGCCAGTGGGGTGACAACATTAAGGTGCTGTCAAGCCCCCCCATCAGTGTAATGTGACTTTGGGCTCTTTTCCCTACTCAGTCCAGCAGAGAACTGGGCGGTGCTGTGACGGAAGAAAGGCGAGCTGCGGGCTATCAGAGGTTTCCCCCGCTTGCCCCACCCATTCTCCTGTCAGGGAGAAGAGACGGCGGCTCTCACCAGATTCCCCACCCAGCTTCCTGCCCACTCTGTTCCTTCCCTATTGGCCATAACTGAGGGCCAATCAAAGGCGACTAGGAGAGGCAAGCTTCATGGGACATGTAGTCCCAAAAGATTGGCGGCCCCATTTTCCACAGGGAGGAGGCTACAGCTCGATCAAGAGAGAGATTGAGAGACTGCAGCCTGGAAAAAAGCTGAGGGAGAGAGTTCTACAGGACAAAGAACGAGGAGTGTGCTGGGCGGAAGCCAGAGAGAGAACCACACTGCCACAAGAGAGATTCATGCTGTCCAACGCCACCAGAGAGAGCCACGCTGCCTAGCACCACCAGAGAGAGAAAGACTGAGCCACTACCAGGGTACAGACATGCTACACTACTGAACAGTGTCAAACCCAGAGTGAACGATCGTCCAGCTGGAGTGATCACTGCTGTAGTTTTGCTGGGTCTGGTAAGAGGGCCTGTTGGCCATTATCCATTACTTATCCTAGGGATTGTAATACGTCTGCAGACTCTCACCATAATAATGTGATAAAGATATTGTCGAAAAGGGGCGGTGCATGGGTGACCCTAAAATGATGCCCCCCCCCCTGAAAAAAGTTCTGCGGACGCCCATGAGTGCATGCGTCTGTGTATACTGTGCATGCGTGTGTCTGTGTGTATACTGCGCACTACTGTGTGTATACTGTGCATGCCTGTGTCTGTGTATATACTGTGCATGTGTCTGTGTATACTGTGCATGCATGTGTCTGTGTATATACTCTGCATGCGATCATCTGTGTATACTGTGCATGTGCGTGTGTAATTTCACGCAAAAAAAAGGAATAAAGTGAATAAGTGCAGTAATGACTAGTCACCAGCAGGGGGTACTAGTATATGAAAAATCTGGAAGTAATAATGGTTAGTATTAAATGGTGAAATAAATGATCAATTCAATAAAATCCAATAAATATTAAAGTGAATAAAATCAAATGTACATATAGTGACTGTTCTCTAATAATGAAAGAGCCCAGTGCATAAAAATGTATAAAAAATGGGTGACATTTGATGTGAAGTGAATAAAAATAATAATAAAATTTCCCAATGGTTCATGTGAATACGCAATAATGAATCAAGAAATTAAGAAATAAAAGAATCAAAAAATCTGTAGAACCGTGAATGTTGGTGAATAAATATGAGGTAGTGCCAGAATAAATAGATGAATAATAAATAGTCCAAATAAATAGATGGATCAAGCAAATCTTGATATTGTGGTGGCGTAAATTGCTCATCCACAATAAATCAAACAGCAATATAATAGTCCTCCAATGGATGCTCCAGAATGCCTCCAAATATGTCAGAGCGTTTATCTATGTTGCCGAATAGGACTAAATGTTCTCCCAGACTCCCAAATGAAGACACGTGACGTGTCGTAACGCGTAGGGAGTGGCTGAAGACAAACGAACTTTGAGAAGGACACGAGAATGCGATGAGAACGCCCGGTGAAACATTTTTTTTTATTTTTAATTTTTTTATCTTTTTATTGAATTTTATATGTATAACATACAAACACTGGATGCGTCCGCAAGACAGCATCCAAAACCAGGCCGAGGCCAACTGTCTAACATAGACCAACTAACTAAAATTTCCCCCAGGAGACAAACTCTAACATTCATTGGAATCCGTCCAGAATTTCTGGACATGGGGGCAATGCCAGAAAATGTGGTCAGCATCAGCAGGTGAATGAAAACATCTCCAACACTCCGTTTAGGCTGAGGGAAAAATTTTCCCCAGTCTAGCCGACGTGTAGTAACTCCTTTGTAAAAATTTGAATTGAATCAACCTATCTCTGGCCAACACTATGTTCTTGAAAGGTTGAGTCCATAGATCATCCCAGTCCTTGCCCTGTATCTCTGGGACTTCTCTCACCCATTTTCCCCTACATCTGGTGATAGTTTTGGGAGTCACTTTAAAGAGTTCCTTGTATGTTTCTGAGAGAGGCTTTGCTAGTTCCTCTCTTGTCAGCATTGTTTCCAGGGACGAGGGTATAGATTCCACTTTCAGTTCATGAAATTGTACTTGAAAAGCATGTCGGACCTGTAGGAACCTGAACAGATAGTGGTTGGGGAGGTCATGTCTAGATTTAAGTTGTGAAAAGGATTGTAGTTCTCCAAAAGATGTTATGTCTTTTAACGTCTTAATTCCTTTAATCGCCCAGATCATAGGATCTGGTAGATTATAGAATTGGGGTAAAGTTGGATTCATCCAAATGGGGGTAGAGGGTGACAGCCTCCGATATGCATGCAGTCTTCACCGCCATTTCCCAGGCCTTAATGTTTGCCTTCATTGTCAATGTCAGCGGGAGATCAGACCTAGTGCCCCTAAACAGCGCAAATCTCAGACTGTCATAAGATCCCAAATGAGCCGCCTCCAAAACCGTAGCCGAGTCACCGTCATCTGCCATCAACCAACTGCGGGCAAAGACCATTTGTCCAGCCAGGTAGTATTTTTGCCAGTCAGGCACCGCCAGACCCCCTTGTTCCCCTGGCTCCTGCAGTACTTTTTTTTTTTTTTTGAAAAGTTTTAATAATTGCTTTTTGAACATAACAGGTACATACAAGACCCAAGGGGCCACACAAAAAAAAAAAAAACTGAAAAAGAAACACGCAACACTATTTACAACTCTTCAGCATTGACTCTTCCTCCTCCTTCCACACCCCCGCTCAGTGAAAAAAAAAAAAAAAATCAAAACATTTAATACTAAGGCCCCCTTTTCTCAAGAACATTCAATAGGAGCATTTACTTATGGCAGATAATTACATACATGGCACAAAACCCATCGCCAGTGCATACTATTATGTATCCCTCAATCCGCCACCGTGGTTTCACTATTCATCCAACTGCCCCACACCTTATCAAATTTTTGTGGTATGCCCCTGCTACTATATGTAGCCTTGTAGAAGGGTGCGGCCCTATTAACCAAACCCTTCCACGCTGATACAGCTGGAGGATTAGGCTTTTTCCATGATAACACTATCATTTTCCTAGCATAATAGATTAGGATCGTCAGCAAAGTACGAGTAAGGCCCCATGCACACGAGACGCAGATGCAAACTCTGCTGAACGCGTGTTTTAAAAAGCAGAAACCTGCGTTTAAAAACGCGCGTTTTGCTGTGTATTCATGCGGCGTTTAGACGCGTTTGTGTCTATAAGCATTTGTAAAGATAACATCATATAGACCCTCCCCAAGCTCAGAAAGCATGTATTATTAACTATTTCTGCCATTTTGATCAGAGTGAGCAGCAGCAGCAGAGAGAGCAGTTGTACACTTGCATTTGCCTCTCTGTTTTTTTTTTTTTAAATGGATCCCAGATTGAATACATGTCAGGAAATGCTCCTGATGTTGCTCTTATTGAGGGAGCAATGTCGTCGCAAATTTGCATGAGAGGTCCAGAATCAGAGCTTGTCGATATTGGACCCATCCGTTGATGGCACAGCAAATGTCCTTTGGATATTTCACAAACATGTATGCATTAGTGAGTATATATGCTCTATGAACTATCTAAACTAATTACGACATATTAAACCAATTTTTCTAGTATTTTTTATGGTTTACCATCATATTTCTGAGTTTTCTGGTCCAAAAAATCGGGTTCCTTTAAAAAGGCTTATAAACGCAAACGCGGCTAAACGCAGGTGCCTGCGTTTGGCCGCGTTTAGCCGCATTTAGTTGCGTTTTGCATCTGAAACGTGGAAAAGCAAAGTGTCTGAACGCATTTTTTTGCTTCTGGAAAAAACGAGGTTAAACGCAACTGCATAAAAACGGGAAAAAACGAGACTGTGTACATGGACACATAGGATAACATTGCATGCGTTCAGGTGCAGTTGAAAAAAGTGTCCAACTGCCTCTGAACGCGCGTTTAACAGCGTCTCGTGTGCATGAGGCCTTAGGCCCCATGCACACGAGACGCAGTTAAACGCGCGTTCAGAGGCAGTTGGACACATTTTTCAACTGCACCTGAACGCATGCAATGTTATCCTATGTGTCCATGTACACAGTCTAGTTTTTTCCCGTTTTTATGCAGTTGCGTTTAACCTCGTTTTTCCAGAAGCAAAAAAATGCGTTCAGACACTTTGCTTTTCCACGTTTCAGACGCAAAATGCAGCTAAACGCGGCTAAACGTGGCTAAACGCAGGCACCTGCGTTTAGCCGCGTTTGCGTTTATAAGCCTTTTTAAAGGAACCCAATTTTTTTGACCAGAAAACTCAGAAATATGATGGTAAACCATAAAAAAATACTAGAAAAAATTGTTTAAAATGTCGTAATTAGTTTAGATAGTTCATAGAGCGTATATACTCACTGGTGTATACATGTTTGTGAAATGCATACATGTTTGTGAAATATCCAACGGACATTCGCTGTGCCATCAACGGATGGGTCCAATTTCGCCAAGCTCTGATTCTGGACCTCTCATGCAAATTTGCGACGACATTGCTGCTTCATCAAGAGCGACATCAGGAGCATTTCCTGACATTTAATATGGGATCCATTTCCAAAAAAAAATACAGAAAGAGAGGCAAATGCAAGTGTACAACTGCTCTCTCTGCTGCTGCTGCTCACAAAATAGTGATAATAGGCAGAAATAGTTAATAATACATGCTTTCTGAGCTTGGGGAGGGTCTATATGATGTTATCTTTACAAATGCTTATAGATGCAAACGCGTCTAAACGCGACATGAAAACACAGCAAAACGCGCGTTTTTAAATGCAGGTTTCTGCTTTTTAAAACATGCGTTCAGCAGAGTTTGCATCTGCGTCTCGTGTGCATGGGGCCTTACTCTTTTTGGGGCTAGTTTATCCACCAGTCCCAACAGGCACACCTCTATTGTAGGCTGTATAGGAATAGCTGTTACTTCTGCTATACATTCCGTGACCCCCTTCCAAAATGCTTGAATGTTCGAGCAATTCCAAAAGATGTGCATGAAATCAGCAGTGAGGGAACTGCACCACCAGCAATCAGGAGACTGGGAAGGGAACATCTTAGCCAATCTAGCTGGAGTAAGATATATGCGATGCAGGAATTTAAATTGTATGAGTTGGTCCCTGGCAGAGACCAGTCTAGTAAAATTAATGTCCCATACATCGTCCCAGTCATCCCCATCCATCTGAGGGAACACCCCACCCCACGCCGCCCTACACTTTGCAAGGAGATCTCCTCCCTCACCAAACAGTTGTTTATATATTGTAGACAAGGCCTTGTCCAAAGTGTCTTCCCTCAGCAGAGACTCTACATCGCTCATTTTCAGGGTAGTACCATTTTCTCCAAATTGGGCATTGTATGCATGTTGGAGCTGAAGTGTGTTAATGTAGGATTCTTCCAAAGTGGTGTGAGGAGAAATCTTAGAAGCGCTACCCATCTTGGACACTGCTACCCATGCCCTACTAGCTGCACGCATGGATATCGTGAGTCTATACGGAGCCCTGACACCCCGATATGGGAGATGTGTTAGTGCTTCATACGAGCCAACAACAGCCGCCTCTAGCGTATTGGCAGTGTCATCCTCAGGTACCGTAAACCACCTATGCATGAATACTAGCTGACCCGCTAAGAAATATCTGTAAAAGTCTGGGACCGCCAATCCCCCTTGTTTCCACGGCAGCTGCAACACCCGGAGTTTAATTCGGGGGTGTCGCCCCTGCCACAGAAAATGAGTTATGAGCTGGTCTATTCTTTTGAAAATATATCTCGGAATCCAAACAGGGTAATTCCGGAATATATATAAAAATAGAGGTAAAAACTTCATTTTTACTAAGTTCACTCTACCTATGAGTGTCAGAGGTAGATTCTGCCATGCCTGCAGTCTGGATTTCAGTGTAGTCAAAAGTGGATCGTCATTCAAAGCAACAAAGTCTGATACAGAGTTGGAGATACGCAGCCCCAAATATTTGATCACCTCCACCCTCTGCAAGGGACAATCGAGGGAGATCTCACATCTAGGGGATGGCGTCTTGAGTGAGAGAATCTGGGATTTTCCCCAGTTGACTCAGACCCGAGAAGTGTGAAAAGGAATTTAGGATGTCTAAAGCTGCCGACAGGGAATTCTTGGAGTCTCGTAAAAAACAGTGCCGTTTTTTCGGTCAAGCTACCCACCGTTATCCCTTGTACCTCCTCGGATGCTCGCAAAGCCACTGCCAAGGGTTCGATCATGATAGAGAAAAGACCTGGGGATAAAGGGCATCCCTGGCGAGTGTCCCTATATATTGGAAAAAATTTGGATAAAGAATTATTTAACTTTATGGCTGCTGTGGGGCAATGGTATAGAATGTCGATCCACTTCCGGAACTGAGGACCGAAACCCAACACCTCCAGTACCACCCTCATGTAGTTCCAATCTACGGAGTCAAAGGCCTTTTCCAAATCTAGAAAGACCAGTATTCCACCGCTAGAAATATCGGGGCCCAACTGGGTGTAAGTGAAGACCCTGCGCAAATTAATATCCGTGGCCTTTTTGGGCATAAAACCTGTTTGGTCGGGGGAAATAACATGCTGCAGGACCAACATGAGTCTAGTAGCTAACAGTTTGGTCAGTATTTTGAAGTCCATATTTAATAAAGAGATGGATCTATATGATGAACACTGCAGCGGGTTTTTATCTGGCTTAGCCAATAATACAATATGAGCCTCATAAAAGGAGGGGGGAAGACTTCCCTTCTGAAAACAGTCTGTATAATTGCAACAGTCTGGGTGCCAGGGTTTCTGAATAGTGGCAGTACCACTCAATTGGCAGGCCGTCAGGCCCGGGAGCCTTGCCACCAGGAAATTACCCTATTGCAGAGACTACCACCTCCTCCCTGAACGTGGCATCCAGAAAGCTGCTAGATTCCCCTGGGAGCTCGGGCAACTGTAGGGTCCCTAATGTGTCTGAGATCCCCAGTGTCATATGAAGCTATAGGAGAGTACAAAGACCTATAAAAAGGATACAAACTTCCGTACTACATCCTCCCCATCTCTCAATAATTGTCCTGACGGAGACAGTATGCAGGGAACCACAGTCGGGGACGTGTCCCCTGCTGTCAGAAGAGCCAACAGCTTCCCATTTTTATCTCCTTTCTCAAAAACTCTCGCCGCACTCCTTTGCATCTGGCAAGTAGTCATGTCCTGATAATGGAGAGACATTTTCCTCCTTGCAAACTTCAACTGAGTCAACGTGTCAGGAGAAGGCGAGTCAGCATGGGCCTTAGCGCATTCTTGTTCCTTGTCCTGGAGTTGTTTTTCCACACTATTCTGCTCAGGTCTCTGTGCTTTTATGGCTGATATGTATACCCCCCGAGTGGTGGCCTTGAAGGCCTCCCACTCAGTGTGTAGTGTTGCCGATCCTTCGTTAATCTGCCAAAATGTATCAATGTGCGGTTTCAGCATTTCCTCCACAGTGGGTTCCTCAACCCACCTAGGAGACAAACGCCAAACTCTCCTTGAGCTCTGGGAGCCTAATTGTAAGGTTATCTGAAGTTGTGTGATCCGATAAGCCCCCCGGAATATAGGACTCCCCAGCCACCAGTGGCAATAATGTCCCATTGGCGAATGCCAGGTCTATTCTGGAGGACGAAGCATGCACCGAGGACAAATACGAGTAGCATCTGTCCCGCAGCTTCCGCCCAATGCGACAAGTCGTGGTTTGGAGCCCTGTGTGGATTGGACGTGTCCAACTTATAATCAAGAATATTATTGAAATCTCCAGCCACTAGTAACTGAAATGGAGCATGAGATGCCAATTTCTACAACACCTCATACAGGATACTCCCTGCATAAGGGGTGGGGGGGATATATATATATTTACCAGGGCTAACCTGTGGGAATAAACTTCAAGTATTACAAGCAGGTATCTGCCCCCGGGATCTGTAATTACTGTTTCTATGGAGCAGGGTAAGGACTTATGCAACAAAATAGACACACCTCTAGCATAAGACGAATAGGTGGCATGTATGACTCTGTGCTTCCAGGGAATTTTCATGGCCAAAATTTTGTTGCCTAGTAAATGAGTTTCCTGCAAAAACATTATGTTGAGCCTGCAAAAATTTCAGCTCCAAAGCTCTCTTGTATTTTGAATTCAAGCCCCTGACATTCCAGGAGATAATTCTAATATTCAAGGACATGACTGTAATTTAGAAATTTGCCACAAGATGGAGGCCTAGGAGCACAGGTGAGGTCCAGAGGCACACAGAGCCACACAATATGCTGAAGAGAAACATTTCCCCACCTACTAATATTACGTTTTGGTGGACCCTGTGTCCGAGTGTCCCCTGATCTGCCAACTGTGCAGTACCGAGAGTGACATCGCAAACACACAACCACCAAAAAGGTGGAGCAGATACAAAAAACAGAACATAACAAAAAAAACATGAATAAACACTTCACACCAGAGCAACTCCCTGTCTTGCCAGCGTAACAAAAAAGAAAAAAACAAAAGGTTGGGGGAGAAGACAAAAAACATCCCCCAATACAAACCCTGCATCAGCCGGCAGACTTGATCCCCAAAACCAAAAAAAACAAGCAAAAATTGAATATTGTCTTGTAGAGTTATTTCATATGTTCCCTAGGAGGGAACGAAAAAGTCAACAGGGTGGGCACTGGCCCTATGCGCCTTTTGTGAGTACTCTTTGCAGAGAGAGTATCTGGCTCCATGCATATTGTAGCCATGAAGCATCAATCAGCCATATATATATGGCTGGTGGAGGTTCCTAGCCGGATTGCTGCTCTCGTCGTCTGTAGAGCAGGGACCCCCACTTCCTGTACTGTGGTCCAAACCCCATCACCTCCAAGACCTTGAACATGTGCAACCAGTCGACTGAGTCGAAGACCTTCTCAAAGTCTATTGACACTACAATTCTATTACTGTGATAAACAGTTGGATGCCAACTGGAAAAACCCCGCGACAACACAAATAAATATTTTTTAGAAATATCAAAAATATATTTTGAAGCTGCTCCTTGAGTGAAGAAAGATATTTAGTTAAATTCTCCCAAAATATGTGTACGTGTTGCAAGGGCGCTAATTAGTTAATATTTAACAATCTCTCATTGCTGAGTTTAAGGTTTCTCAAGAGAAAAAAACCTAAAAACTAATATTTGAAAACACAAACGTTTGTGATATAGGGTGTACAAAAAGAGGTTTTTGTGATACAATACTATGCTGCAGACAAATTATATTTTATAGCACTAGAAGGCTATTCATATAAAGTGCACAAATGAAAAAAACATGTGATAGTATATTTGTGAACACAGTGGTGTAACTAGAACCTTCAGGGCCCCGGTGCAATAAACCATGAAGGGCCTCCCCTGAATCCCAGCCAAGGCCCTTCCCTCCGAGTCCGGTGGTGGAACTCCAGGGCTCGGTCACAGGTACGACTTTTGTGAGCCCTGTAGTTCCACCACTGGTATCAGCAGTTTTTTAAATTATTTTTAAATAATTTTTTACAATTTTTTAGGAGTCCCGTTGGGGGACTTTGGTGAGATATCAGAGGTCTAAACAGACCTATGATGTTACACCTTTGAGACAAAGAGGAAGAAGGGAAATTGGGTCCCTGTCCTCTGGGGAGAAGTGGGCCCTGTCCCCAGGAGAGATTGGGTCCTTGTCCTTAGGGGAGATGGGGTCCCTGTCCCTAAGGGAAATGGGTTCCCTGTCCTCTGGGGAGAAGTGGGCCCTGTTCCCAGGGGAGATGGGGTCCCCATTGGAGATGGGGTCCCTGTCCCCAGGTGAGAAGGGGCCTCTGTCCTCAGGTGAGAAGGGGCCTCTGTCCTCAGGTGAGAAGGGGTCCCTGTCCCCATGGAAGAAGGGGTCCCTGTCCTCACGGGAAATTAGGTCCCTGTCCTCTGGGGAGTAGTTGGCTCTGTCCCCAGAGGAGATGGGGTCCTTGTCCCCAAGGGAAATTGGGTCCCTGTCCTTTAGGGAGAACTGGGCCCTGTCCCCAGGGGAGATGGGGTCCCTGTCCTTAGGGGACATATCTCCCAGAAAGACCTGTCAACATCTGTGTATGACGGGGAGGAGAGGAAGTGCTGGCAAACAAGCATGCAGTGTCCTTTGGGGAGCCGGCTCTCATAGGGCTGCACTGCATCTGTGTGCTTAAAGTTTGTTTGCCCGGGAGAAGCATGCAGTGCAGTGTGAGCCGAACTCAGGGGGCGGGACTCTGGCTGGGGAGGACAGACACCGGACTGAGCAGCACTGCATGGATCAGGAGAGGGGGTTTTCGAAGGAGCGGCAGAGGACACAGGTTTTGTGGGGAATGCACAACTAAAGAGCAGCCAGTGCGGTAGTCGAGCATGCTAGTCACCCCCCACCTCCAGTCACCCGTGCGCGCGGTGCCTAACTGCCTATGCTGCCACCGGCCATATGTAGAGGGGGCCGCATGGGCCCCTTGCAGCACAGGGCCCGGTTGCTCTCGCGACTGCTGCACCCCCTATAGTTACGCCCCTGTGTGAACACAAAGTGATAAAATCCAATCACCTGTTGCTGCACACAAGAGAAATCATCTAATCAATTGGTAATGCTGCAATTGCATTGTGAAACAAACAACAACAATTAATATATATGTGAATACAAACACATGTGTAAAGAAAGTTATATACGGTGAAAGTTCATAAATAAATATAGACGACCGGTCCCACTCATCAAGTACCACTTGATACAAATGATCCAACAGTCCAATTTTTAGCATAGCTGGCAAGATAATGTAACGCTGATTTTCCAGAAAAACATTGCACACCTCCACCACTTGATTATTGCATGCGACACCCAAGAGAAGTGATGTCTGCTTACCAGATTCCCTTGACCACCTTAATTAAAAAGTAGGTCAAAGGAGACTTGTACAGGATTGTGCCTGTTCACTTGAAGGTAATATGTATTTAGGTCGATCTCCACCACTCCAACTCACATAGGGTATATGAAAGGGCAAAAAGAATACTATATAGTTTGATATTGCTTTTATTAAAAATATGTTAAAAAACAAATCTGCCAAATGGCTCCTTACATTAGGTGGTGCCCGACCCGGCACTGGGGTTCCCCGCTTGGGATAGAAGCTATTATATTGAATTTTGATGGCCGTTGGAATTTCCAATGCAAAGACTTTGTATGCAGAGCCGCGGCTTCAGCGTGCGTTCCAGCAGGGGGATCAGAAGGACCACGGCGCCCGGATATGGCGTCACAAGTAAAACAGGAAAGAGTGATCAGGTACCACCTCGACATACGTTTCGTATGTCTTACGTCATCAGGAAGCGTGCCTGGTCACTAGGTCACATCCTATTTGTATGTCAGTATGTGCAGTGTTGGCCAATCATGTACTAGGTGTGCAAGCAACCCCAATGCCGCTCCAGCTGATATACATCTCAATTTATTAGCATTAGCCCAACCTTTCACAACACAAACTGAAAATAAAACAATAATAAAAATACAAGAAATAAATAAAATGTATGATTGGTGAACTGATCTGATAGTATCTGTTTGACAAGATTTCTCAAGGTTTTGGCTGTTTATATAACTGAATTGTATTTTCACCCTAGTTGCATTGTCCACATAGCTCAAGTCTGTGCCATGTGTTCAAGCCCTGGGTGTTCAAACTATAAGTAGGACTCAATTATTTGTATAGAGACATTTACTAACTAAATTCCAACAACTTTATTTTTATATCTATGCTAGAAAGACTATATGTATTCTAAATACTATATAATTTTTGACCACATTGGTCTGGATGAAATAACCCAAACTACTCCTACTGGAAGGAAAAAAAAAATATTAAATAAATAAAATAAAACTTTTTTGTTAGCTCCTCCCAGATCTTTGTCCGCTCATATGAGAGCTCAGACAAGAAAAAGTGGAGACATGATGGTTGATAATATAGATTGTGTATATATATCATTTGAACCGCGATTTGGGGAAAAAAACATATATACAATAATTTTGGAGACTGGATCAGGGGAGAATATATGCTTGGGCTCCCAACATGCTTAATTATGAGGAAAAATTCCATCTTGGACCAAGGGGGAGCAACTAATCACATCAGATCCGTGATTTTGGTGAAAAACATATATACAATATTTTTGGAGACTGGATCAAGGGAGAGTATAAAATTTGGACTTCGGAAATCGTTTTACTGGGAGAAAAAATTCCATCTTAGACATAGGAGAGCAGCTTTTCATATCATAACGGAACATAAATATGTTAATCATTTGCTAGAAAGCAATTTAGATACAACTCAATGTTCATTCCCAATGGCTGCATGCTTTTTAATTTGTAAATCCACCTCGTTTCGTTTTGAGATATTTCTCTCATGTGAGTTTCTCTCCAATGTCTGGTGATTTTATCTATCCTGTAAAATTTGCATAAGGTCGGGTCTCCATTATGATAGGCCTTAAAATATGATTCGGAAAACCTTTGGCAATATTTGTTAGATGCTCGTTTATTCTTACTCTAAGCTTTCTTGTTGTCCGGCCCACATACTGCATTGGACATGGACATTCCAAAATATAGGTTACATGATCTGAATTACAGGTAATGAGGGGCTTTATTTTATATTCGCTATTTGTAACTAATGATTTGAAATGTTCAATTTGCTTGGACTTAAAGAGATTTTGAACAGAATAAAGTTTATAAGTGGCAGGAGATACTTCTAACTACCCAAGGTTCCACAGCAATAGAAGATTTACCTCAAAAGGGAACAGCAGTACCTAAAACCCCTAAGGTGAAGCCCAACACTCCTAAAAAAGCAAATAAATCTGCAGGAATCCCACGTAATAACCATTATCCCCCACCCAATCCTTATCCCTATCCTCCCATATATCCAGGCCAGACCTATAATAGACATGGACCACCGGATAATAGATCCCAAGATTCGGGTTATTACGACACAGGTCGGAATCAATATCCAGCAAGACCACCAAGAGGGACCTTTAGAGGGAATTTTAGAGGATGCCCTGGACCATATCAAAATTACCAGCGGGGGGGGGGGGATGGAGGGGATGGAAAGAGTCATACCGTATCCAACCCAGTTTCCCCCAGCCTATACCAGAACATTTAGAAACAGGGGAAGGCGAGGAAGAGGGAGAAAGAAAAAGAAAAGAGAAAAATAAATCAGGGAATTTTTAATTTAACTAATATTACCTTCACAGATAAAGAAATGCAGGTTTTGACTCAAGGGCTAAAATTCGCACCTACAAAGGATGTAGACAAATTTGAGGTGTTTGTTGATGTTGAAAAGTTTGTTCGCAAGCTCAACATCAAGAAACACTTCGCTAATAAAGAAATGGTTTCTCATACACAGATTACCAACCATCCTTTTATTCATAGTGAACTTAAAAATAACTCTGTATTCAATCCCAAAAAAGGGACTCATCATCATATAGAGGTCTTTAAAAATATGGTACAGAGTGAAGTAAGAGATTTAGAGGGGGGGGGGGGGGGGGGGGTTGGTGATTTTGTCCAAAGAGTATTATTATACAGAGATGGGGAAATTATTAAATGACACCAATACATATGAAAAATTAAAAGGAGACCCCACCTATAGATTAAAAAATGATCTAAACGTTTGGGTAGCAGAAGGCTTGTCAAAACAAATTTTAAACAAGAAAGAATCAGAATACATTGTCCCACATGCACCAAAAACTCCAGTAATGTATATATTACCTAAAGTTCATAAGAACAGAGATTTTCCGCCAGGTCGTCCTATAATCAGTGGGTTAGAATCCCTGTTTTCAAGACTGGGAGAATACCTAGATGGGCTTTTTAAACCCCTGGTCTCCAAAAGTCCCTCTTATCTTAAAGACAGTCGAGACCTTATCACATTACTACAACCCATGGTGGCTACACCAGATTTATTAATGGTGACTGTGGACATTGAGTCCCTATACACCAATATAAAACACCATGACGCATTAACAGCACTAAAATGGGCATTGGTCAAAGATGGTAAAATCAAAAAAACTCAGATCAACTTTCTGGGTCAATAAGGAGTTTTATAAGCAAATAGGTGGTGTAGCAATGGGAGCACGCTATGCCCCAAGTGTAGCTAATGTGGTTTTAAATAAATGGGAATCAGAAAGTATTTTCCATAACCAAAATAAGGCCCTAACCTTTTACAAAAGGTATATAGACGACATTATCCTTTTTTGTTGGGGAGGTGAAGAGGGTTTGTCGCTCTTCGTGTTAAAAATGAATGAGAATGAATATGGCCTCAAATTTACAGCTGAACACAGTAAACCCATTATCTAGACCTGACTATTACAAAAAAAAAAAGGTTTTTCAAACAAAAACGTATTTCAAGGCCACTGATAGAAACGGTTATGTGCCTACACATAGCTGTCACCATCCTCAATGGATAGGGGCGGTGCCCAAGGGACAGTATATGAGAATTAAGAGAAATTGTGGGAATGAAAATGACTTTCAAGATCAAGCCAACCTTCTAACCAACAAATTTATTGAAAAAGGCTACCCTCCAAAACAATTAGAAAAAGCGCTAGAACAAGTGGGTGCTATGGATAGACAATCCCTACTAACTACCAAACAAAAACCCGTGTATGAAGGCGGAATAGCCTTCATAACCGGGTTTAATAGAAATTATAGACAAATTGAAAATATTTTTAAAAAATATTGGTCGATACTACTCAGAGATAAAGATTTAGCAACAGCCATTCCGAGGAAACCAAGATTTATTTACAAGAGAGCCCCAGGCCTAAGAAACAAAATAGCTAAAAATGTACCAGATCCCCCCGAGAGGCTGTCTACCTTTTTGGACGGATCTGGTTTCCACTATTGTACCAGATGTAGGGCTTGTAATATTACTAGGAAAACCAGAGTGTCCAAGAAAATTGAACATTTCAAATCATTAGTTACAAATAGCGAATATAAAATAAAGCCCCTCATTACCTGTAATTCTGATCATGTAACCTATATTTTGGAATGTCCATGTCCAATGCAGTATGTGGGCCGGACAACAAGAAAGCTTAGACTAAGAATAAACGAGCATCTAACAAATATTGCCAAAGGTTTTCCGAATCATAGTGTGTCTAAACACTTTAAGGCCTATCATAATGGAGACCTGACCTTATGCAAATTTTACAGGATAGATAAAATCACCAGACATTGGAGAGGAACTCACATGACAAGAGAAATATCTCAAAACGAAACGAGGTGGATTTACAAATTAAAAAGCATGCAGCCATTGGGAATGAACATTGAGTTGGATCTAAATTGCTTTTTAGCAAATGATTAACATATTTATGTTCCGTTATGATATGAAAAGCTGCTCTCCTATGTCTAAGATGGAATTTTTTCTCCCAGTAAAACGATTTCCGAAGTCCAAATTTTATACTCTCCCTTGATCCAGTCTCCAAAAATATTGTATATATGTTTTTCACCAAAATCATGGATCTGATGTGATTAGTTGCTCCCCATTGGTCCAAGATGGAATTTTTCCTCATAATTAAGCATGTTGGGAGCCCGAGCATATATTCTCCCCTGATCCAGTCTCCAAAATTATTGTATATATTTTTTCAAATGATATATATACACAATCTATATTATCAACCATCATGTCTCCACTTTTTCTTGTCTGAGCTCTTATATGAGCGGACAAAGATCTGGGAGGAGCTAACAAAAAAGTTTTATTTTATTTATTTAATATTTTTTTTTCCCTTCCAGTAGGAGTAGTTTGGGTTATTTCATCCAGACCAATGTGGTCAAAAATTATATAGTATTTAGAATACATATAGTCTTTCTAAAATAGATATAAAAATAAAGTTGTTGGAATTTAGTTAGTAAATGTCTCTATACAAATAATTGAGTCCTACTTATAGTTTGAACACCCAGGGCTTGAACACATGGCACAGACTTGAGCTATGTGGACAATGCAACTAGGGTGAAAATACAATTCAGTTATATAAACAGCCAAAACCTTGAGAAATCTTGTCAAAAAGATAGTATCAGATCAGTTCACCAATCATACATTTTATTTATTTCTTGTATTGTTTTCTATGTTTTTTATGCGATCACCTACAAAGGTCTGTGGTAGCAAAGTGATGTAATAGTATTTTTATTATTGTTTTATTTTCAGTTTGTGTTGTGAAAGGTTGGGCTAATGCTAATAAATTGAGATGTATATCAGCTGGAGCGGCATTGGGGTTGCTTGCACACCTAGTACATGATTGGCCAACACTGCACATACTCACATACAAATAGGATGTGACCTAGTGACCAGGCACGCTGCCTGATGACGTAAGACATACGAAACGTACGTTGAGGTGGTACCTGGTCACGCTTTCCTGTTTTACTTGTGACGCCATATCCGGGTGCCGTGGTCCTTCCGATCCCCCTGCTGGAATGCACGCTGAAGCCGCCGCGGCTCTGCATACGAAGTCTTTGCATTGGAAATTCCAACGGCCAGCGAAATTCAATATAATAGCTTCTATCCCAAGCGGGCAACCCCAGTGCCGGGTCGGGCACCACCTAATGTAAGGAGCCATTTGGCAAATTTGTTTTTTAACATATTTTTAATAAAAGCAATATCAAACTATATAGCATTCCCTTTCATATACCCTATGTGAGTTGGAGTGGTGGAGATCGACCTAAATACATATTACCTTCAAGTGAACAGGCACAATCCTGTACAAGTCTCCTTTGACCTACTTTTTAATTAAGGTGGGCAAGGGAATCTGGTAAGCAGACATCACTTCTCTTGGGTGTCGCATGCAATAATCAAGTGGTGGAGGTGTGCAATGTTTTTCTGGAAAATCAGCGTTACATTATCTTGCCATCTATGCTAAAAATTGGACTGTTGGATCATTTGTATCAAGTGGTACTTGATGAGTGGGACCGGTCGTCTATCTTTATTTATGAACTTTCACCGTATATAACTTTCTTTACACATGTGTTTGTATTCACATATATATTAATTGTTGTTGTTTTTTTCACAATGCAATTGCAGCATTACCAATTGATTAGATGATTTCTCTTGTGTGCAGCAACAGGTGATTGGATTTTATCACTTTGTGTTCACAAATATACCATCACATGTTTTTTTCATTTGTGCACTTTATATGAATAGCCTTCTAGTGCTATAAAATATAATTTGTCTGCAGCATAGTATTGTATCACAAAAACCTCTTTTTGTACACCCTATATCACAAACGTTTGTGTTTTCAAATATTAGTTTTTAGGTTTTTTCTCTTAAGAAACCTTAAACTCAGCAATGAGAGATTGTTAAATATTAACCAATTAGCGCCCTTGCAACACGTACACAATTCTATTACTGTCAGGTTTTGGTGGGATCTGCAGGTGTGTGAAAAGTCTCCTTTAGGTTCGTGTCTGTCGATTTTTCCCGGCATAAAACTCATCTGATCAATATTAACAATGGATGGGAGTACAGTCGCCAGTCTGAGGGCTAGTATCTTGGTCAAGATTTTCAAGTCCGTGTTGAGTAAAGCTATCGGTCTGTACGAAGCACATTCCTGTGGGTCCTTGTCTGGTTTCAATAGCAGAACCATATAGGCGTCCAACATGGAATCAGGCAAGGCATCATGCTCGTGACAGTATTCCAGAAGTAGGTTTAAACTAGGTGCCACTACTTCTACATTTGCCTTATAAAAGTCAGCCGGGAGACCGTCAGGACCCGGAGCTTTGTTAGGGGGGAAAGTAAAAATGGCCTTCTCGATTTCCTTTTTTGTGATTTTGGCGTCTAAAGTGTGCATGTCCGTTTCAGATAGTCTTGGTATGGGTAAGTCAGTTTAGAGAGATTCTAAAGTCGACATGTCATATGGAGGGATAGGAGAGTATGAGGTGGAGTAAAATTGAACAAAAGTGTGCATAATGCGTCCTGGCTCGTCTATCAAGTTCCCTCCCGTGTCTTTTATTATTGGGATGCAGGTGAGTGAATGGTAATCAGCCACCAGCATGGCCAATAGTTTGCCGTTCTTGTCCTCTTCAGCAAAGGTCGTCTGTGCATTCCTAACCAGTTCTGCACTGGCCTGTCCTGTAAAATGTATAGATAATGTACGTCTTGCTTCCAGCAGGGCCGCATATGAAGCCCCTGTAGGGACGTCAGCATACGCCCCCGCCCTCACTCTTTCTTCCTGTTGTAGCAGCTCGGTTTCCTCCTTGTCATTTTTGTTCACTGTTTTAATGGCTGAGCTATACTCCCCCCCCCCCCCCCGGGTCACTGCCTTGAAAGCGTCCCAAACAGTCATGGGGTCTGCTGTGTCGTCGTTAGATGACCAATAGGATTGCATGGCTGCAGTCACCTGAGCCGAGACCAGTTAATTTTGTATCCAACCTGGTTGGAGCCTCCAACCACCCCTCCGTGCCCTCGTCTGAAAAGACAGGGTGACTGCAAAGGGGTTGTGGTCCGTTAGGCCTCCAAGAAGGTATGAGACCTCCCTAACGTATGGCAACAGTAGGCCATTCCCGAAAGCCAAGTCAATTCTGGCTGCTGACTTGTGTGCTGTCGAGACATGGGAATAACACCTGTCAGTGGGATGTTTCCATCTCCAGAGTTCCGTTAAATTTGCTACCGATCCCCAGCCATTCAATACCGATCCCCAGCCGTCCCCTGCCCCCCTCTGACATCATAGGGAAGTCCCCATGATTTCCCCGTGCGTCAGAGGGGGGCGGGGTCACCAGGTTATAAAAGAGCTGTCAGATGGAGCGAAGCCTCACACTGCGGGAGCCTCCCATTGCCCGACACAGAAGAAAAGACGTCGACGCAGTGGAAGAAGATGCCGGACGAGAAGACCAGAGCAAGAAGCGGATCGGAGGAAGAAGAAGATGGAAGAAAGGAAGAAGACCAGAAGAAAGAAGATGAAAGAAGATTTTAATAAAGGAATTGTCAAAGACCGTCTCCTGTCATTAACATTTTTGTCACTTTTTTGGTGAAATGGTAGGGGTACTTTTGTAACCCCTTACCATTTCACACAGGGGGGAGGCCGGGATCTGGGGGTCCACTTGTTAAAGGGGGCTTCCAGATTCCGATAAGCCTTCCGCCCACAGACCCCCACAACCAAATGTCCAGGGCTGTGGGGAAGAGGCCCTTGTCCCCATCAACATGGGGACATGGTGCTTTGAGGGGTCACAGACCCCCAAAGCATCCTCCCAATGTTGAGGGCATGTGGCCTGGTACGGTTCAGGAGGGAGGGGGGCCGCTCTCGTCCCGCCCTCTTTTCCTGCAGCCTGCCAGCTTGCGTGCTCTGATAAGGGTCTGGTATGGATTTTGAGGGGGACCCCACGCCATTTTTTTTTTTTGGGTGTGGGGTTCCCCTTAAAATATATCCCAGACCTGAAGGGTCTGGTATGGATATTTAGGGGGAACCCCACGTCATTTTTTTTTTTTTTTTGACGCAGGGTTCCCCTTAATATCCATAGCAGACCTGAAGGGCCTGGTAATTGAATTTCAATGAATGACTGTTCTCTGTATTACGGGATCCGGCAATTCATTATAGCCGCAAGTGATTTTAAATAGCTTTTTTTCCCTGCAAAAATGACACTTTGTGCAGGGACAGTTCTAAGCACGGGAAACATGCGCCCCTTTACATGCATACTATACACACCCCCCAGGTACGAAATTTACAAGGAATATTACACTTTTATTGTTTCACTTTAAGCATTATTTAAAATCACTGCTCCTGAAAAAACGTCAGTTTTTAAAACTTTTTTTTGCATTGATACATTTAAAGGAATATTACACTTTTATTGTTTCACTTTAAGCATTATTAAAATCACTGCTCCTGAAAAAACGTCAGTTTTTAAAACTTTTTTTTGCATTGATACATGTCCCCTGGGGCAGGTCCCCAAACACTTTTTATTACAATTACTTGCATATTAGCCTTTAAAATTAGCACTTATGATTTTGAACATTCGAGTCCCATAGACTTTAATAGGGTTCTAAAGTTCACATGAGCTTTAGGTCTGTTCGCAGGTTCTGGTGTGAGGGGGTGTGTTCGGCTCATCCCTAGTGACTGCAATCAAACCCACCCTTGCTTTTATACCAACAACCCCCCCCCCCCCCCAACAACTTTGGTATGTAGCTTTCTCCCTAAACCAAAAAACAAAAAGATAACTCCTGCGGCTCCTTGCCGCCGTGACCAAAAGTTCGGCAGCTTTGTACTTCTCCTCTGCATCTCCACATGCAAAAAACCGGGGTCTCACTTTGAATTTCAGGTGACACAGTGTAGCATAGCATTAGGAGAAAGGGGGCCAAAGTGCATGTGCAACCAGGGTAGTTTCACCCCCATTTGGGATGGGAGAACACACAGGTTATGAACAGCAGAGAGGCCCGCAACATATGAGATGAGGCATCTACAGAAATAAAAAAGGGTTCAAAAGATGCAAGAAAAGTGGGGAGACCAAAATAAGAAGGGAGCTGGAATAAATGAAAGCCAGATTTTTGGCATAGACCCGTATTGTTTATCCCTCCCTCAGAGAAAAGATAATGTGTTGATTCTATTCTGGGACAAGTTCAACCAGATGTTCCCCATGAACTGGACCAGGAGGGTTGGGCAGTCAGAAACCCAGCGGGAACTTCCGGGGGGCATAGGCCTGCTTGAGGAGGTGACAGAGATAACCCCTCCATTGGAGGCATAAAAATCAAAAAAAGGAAACCTAAAAATATACGGGTAGGTGAAAAATTATAAGAGAAAAAAGAGAGAAAGTGGTATCTCAGGGCTGGAGGTCTTAACACAAACATACCAGCTTGGCTTCTTCATCTAGGACATCACAGGGGTTCAGAATTCCTTATCCATCCATTTGCAGGCTTCCTCAGGGTGTTCAAAGAACTTCACCACACCATTATATTGAACTCTGAGCTTGCTTGGGTACAGCATGCTGTATTTAACTTTTTTCTCCCTCAGGCGCCATCTGACCTCTGTGAAAGATCTTCTCTTTTGCTGTGTGGCCGCGGAGAAATCCGGAAACAACATTATTTTAGCATTTTCATGGCGGAGCTCTTGCATTCTCCTGGACTGGGCTAGAATCATGTCCCTGTCCCTAAAGTTCAGGAAGGGGCGAGGGAAGGCACCCGGTGGCCTGTTACCGGTGGGGACTCTATGCGCCCGTTCGACCACATATGAGGGAGGCATCTCAGGCATAGATAGCAGGTGTTTGAAAAAGCCTTCAGCAAATTGAGCAGGTTCGTCGCCTTCAGCTCCCTCCGGGAGTCCCAGCACCCTGATATTGTTACGCCTCTGTCTGTCTGTCCTCAGCGTCTATGGCCCTATGTTGCAGGGCCCTCACCTGGTCTCTGAGCTCTGCAAGCTGGGCACCATGGTCATGAGATACGTCCTTCACCTCCGACACCCGCGACTCCACTGTGGTCAGGCGGCCTCGGATCTTGTTCAGGTCCTGCCGGATCAAATTGCACTCGGAAGAGCGATGACAGCGGGTGGCTGCTCCGCCATCTGCTCCTCCTTGTCCAGCACTTTACCCTAACTAAAGGAGCCAAGATGGCGTTAGCGGAGATTGCCGCCATGTCCTTCGCGGCCCGAGTTTGCCACTGCTCCGTGTGTCCTTTTTCTGCCTTTTTAGCAGCCGAGGATGGCATGATTAGCCTCAGCTTACCTTCCCCCGTTTGGAGATGTGCTCACTGGGGAAGGAAAACGTCCCGGTATCAGTCCTGCATCCCAGGTATGGATCCTTGGCCAATAAGGCTTGCATCTCTGAGACCCTCTTTGCTGATGTTATTGCAATCAAGAATGTAACCTTTAGCGTCAGGTCCCAGAGGGAGACAACTGATAGGTCCCATGCCGGAAATGAAGGCTTCCTAGGAGGTCTTAGTTTGAGACAGGCCCTCTGGAATTGTATGATAAGAGGGTCGTGTGCCCACTTAGTCCCGGTCAGGGCGGACAGAGCTGACACTTGTACTTTCAAGGTACTGGACCCGAGACCTTTTGTCTAGGCCTGACTGCAAGAACTCCAAGACTTGTGATGTTGATAGGGAGGATAGGTTCCAGCCCTGCTGATGAGCAAAGGAAGCAAACTTCTCCCAGACCCTCCGGTAGGTGCTGTTCGTGGTAGGCTTCCTGGCTTGGAGTAATGTATCTACTACCCTCTCAGAGCAGCCCTGCTCTAAATACATAGCCCTCTCAGCCTCCAGGCCTTCAGGTGCAGCTTCTCAGGGTTCGGATGGAGTAGTTGGTCTTGGGAGAGCAAATCAGCTGATAGCGGGAGAGGAAGTGGGTCTGCTGTGTTCAGTTCTAGGAGGGTGGTGAACCACTGCCTCCTGGGCAAAAATGGGATCACGGCCACTACCAGTGCTGTTGACCTCTTGAGTCTCAAAAGGAATCTCGCTATCAGGGGGGTCGGGGGGAAGATGTACCCGAGACGAAAATTCCAGGGGTGTTGGAGACAATCTGTTCCTTCTGCTGAGGGGAAGGGGATTCTCGACAGGAATCTCTGGCATTTTGAGTTTTCTGGTGTCGCAGCCAGGTCTGTCCGGAGGACCCCAAGTCTGAGAGATGAGGGCGAAGGCTTGAGGGCTCAGAGACCACTCGTTGTTTGAGATGAATCCCCTGCTGAGGGAGTCGGCCAGGAGATTCTCGACACCCGGGATGTAAGCTGCTCTTAGGTCCAGGAGATTCAGCTGTGCCCATTCCATTACGGGGAGAACTTCCCACATCATAAAGGGGCTCTTGGTGCCCCCCTGCCTGTTGATATAGGCGACAGCTACTTTGTTGTCCATCTTCAGGAGGACTTGTTTGCCCCTCAGGAGAGAGCTGAAGGCCTGGAGGGCTTGGAAGGCCACCCTCATTTCCAGCACATTGGAGGCCGCGTCCCGTGCTTCGAATGGCCAGCGGCCCTGCACCGCATGATGTAGGTAGTGTGCCCCCCACCCCTCCAAACTGGCATCTGAGGTAACTACTTCCTGTGGGGGGGTGACTATGTGCCTGCATCTGCTCAAGTTGCTCGGCCGAGTCCACCATCCCAAAGACTGCTTGACCTCTTGTGAGATGTGGATGGGCTGGGACATGGACGAGCCGTTCCATTGGCGTAGGAACCAGATTTGTAGGGGTCTCGAGTTCCATTGCGCCCATTGGACCATCGCTCTCCTTACTTTCTGGTCCAATAGGGGGACCTTTTCTGGAGGTAGCTCTATTGTGTTTGTCCTGGTATCCAGTACAGCTCCCAGGAAGACCATCCTCTGAGTGGGCTGAGCATTGCTCTTCCCCCAATTTAGGAGCCACCCCAGCTCCTGTAGTGTGGAGATTAGGATCTTTCGGTGCTGGATAAGGGATTCCTGGCTGTTTGAGAGGAGGAGAATGTCATTCAGGTAATGGTGAACTCTCAGACGTTTCTCTCTCAAGGATGCAATTACTGGAAGAAGGACTTTTGTAAATGTTCTGGGAGCGGTAGAGATCCCGAACGGAAGGCATCGGAACTGGAAGTGCCGCTGGTCTACTGAGAACCAAAGGAATTTTTGGAATGTAATATGGATCGGAACATGAAGGTATGCGTCCTGAAGGTCTATGGACAGCATCCAATCCTCTCGGTTTATGGCCTGAAGGATAGACTGCAGGCTTTCCATTTTGAATGACTCCACCCGCATGGAGAGGTTGAGTTTTTTTAAGTCTAAGACAGGGCGCAGATCCCCTGATTTTTTATTTTTTTTTCCTGACTAGGAATAGCGGGGAGTAAAACCCTCCGACCTCTTTCAGATAGGGGCACCTCCACTATCGCCTTCTTTTGGAGCAGCTCCTGGACGTAATCCATTAACAACGTCCTTCTTTCCCGAGATGGCGGGAGGTTGGTTGGGCAAAAGTGATCTCCTGGGGGGCGTCCCCTGAATGACCATCTGTGCCCGAACCGGACGGTGGCTACCGTCCAGGGGTCTCTTATCGTATCCGCCCAAGCCAGCCTGAACTTTGAGAGCCTGGCCTCCGCTACTGCTGGCTGGACGGGCGCACCTTCAAAAGGACTTCTGGTCAGTGGACTGTATTCCCTGCCTGGCCTGTAGGCCTTTGCGTCCCTGTACTTATCAGGCAGGTTGCGCCTAAAGGGAGGAGGCCTCTGCTGCTTCGGCCTTCTATCTGAGGGAATAAGCCCCGATTTTCCACCAGTCACCTTTGATATGGCCGAGTCCAGTTTTGCCCCAAAAAGGTTCTCGCCATCAAAAGGAATGCGGCACCAGTTGGACTTGGAGGCAGGGTCTGCTGCCCAGGGCTTTAGCCAGAGAGCTCATCTGGCCATTACTGAGGCTAGCATGGCTCTAGATGTGGATTTTATGGCATCTACCGAGGCCTCTGCCACAAAGTCCCCTGCAAGATTTAGCTCCTGCGGGGCCTTAACTATCTTCTCCTGGTCTGCGCCCTCTGACAGAAGCTTTTCAGTGTTCGCCGACCAGCTGGAGATGGCCTTGCCCACGGCGGCAAGTGCCACGGCCGGCCTGCATGCACCTCCCGCTGCTAGGTAGGCCCTTTTAAGATCCGTATCGATCTTCCTATCTAGGACGTCTCTGAAGGTTACCGCGTCCTCGATAGGAAGCGTCACGTGCCTGGCCAGACGCATGAGGGATGCGTCCACTACCGGCGGGGTAACCAGAGGTTTAGCTTTGGGCTCCTTGAGAGGGTACAGCTTGGCAAGTCTATTATTTAGACTTCATTTTCTATCAGGTTTTTGCCACTCCTCCTTAATCAGGTCGTCTAGATCCTCGATGAAAGGGAAGGCCTCTGGATCCCTCTTAAGATTTGGAAAATATTTCTTCCGTTTCTGTTGAGCCTCCTGGGGTTCCTCCCAGTTAATCGCCTCCTTGACAGATTTAACGAAGGGCTCTATTAGAGAGGAATCGAAGCCAGATGATGCTTCCAGCTCCTCTTCATCTGACTGGGAATCCTGCTCTCTTGACGTACTCGGGGGAGCGGGAGAGGCACTTCTAACAGAAATTTCCGTGTCTGGAGCAATCTGCGGGGTTGAGGCCCCCGCAAGCTCCCTTGGCTCTTGATCTTTCTCCCTGGTGGTCTCATCAAAGCACCTGCGACAAGCTAGTCTGTCCGGAAGAGCAACAGCCCCGCATATCCAGCAGGCGTTAGCAGAAGGACGGGAATGGGGTGCCGGTGAATGGCGTCTGCGTGCGGGTGATCTTCTGTGGTGGAAGTGGCTATGGGAATAAGACCTGGAGCGACTCCTCCTGCGACTTCCTCTATGACCTGAGCGACTTCTTCTGCTCCGGCTTGAGTGGCTCCGCCTGTGACCAGAACGGCTTCTTCCGCGGGAGGTCTCTCTGCGTCCTGATTTGGAGGATCTTGAGGACCTGACGGGGCTAACCATTTAGGCAGTATTAGTGGATCCTGCTCTCTTTTTCGATCTTCTCTACTTACCAGATGAATCCTCCCCTCTTACCTATTATGTTGATGGTGATCTGCTGGGGCAGTGGTCTCTATAGGGATAGAGTAGGCAGCCTAGCAATAAGGGAATAGGCAGGGTAAGGGGAAAGAAGAAAGAGCGAAAAGGCACTAAGGGCCACTTACCTATTGGGGATGTGTGCTAGGGAATTCTCCCCTTTTAAATTTGGCGCCGGGAGCGCGTCCCGATCGCACATGCGCAGCAGCACCGCACGGCCGCCGGCGCCATTTTGGAGACTGGAAAGATAGTGACAGAGCACCCACACGATCGTACCGCACATGCGCGGAAGCGCCAGGACGCTCGGCGCACCTAAGAACATGCAGAGGAACTACAGGGGCCAGAGGAACCTAATAAACAAACAAAAAATGCCAAAATGAAAAACGAAAGGGACAGATAATGAGTGGAGACCACTGCAAGGTAACCAAGCCTGTTTAAGGCTTATATGTTTTAAGTGTATCCACATGCCTTCAAGCCTATTTAAGGCTTACACCAAAGGCAGTAGTGGCAGTGCTTTAAACCTGTTTAAGGTTTATAGTAGCAGGCAGGAGAAAAAACAGCAATACCCCTGAGATCACCAGAGTGGGGTTCCTTCCATTTAGCTTCATTTAGAGGCTGTACCGGCAAGGACTTCCACCCAGGAGAGGCTAGAACCTGGCTGGGGCGAGGCGAAGCGGTAAGGGGGTGATGATCCGTGCGGTCCCAACAGGTGAGGAAAAATAAGAGAATACTGGGGCGGGGGCCATATAGTCATCTTATCGTTATATGGTCCTATCAGGTTGTGGAGGCGGAGTCACAACCCAAAGTGTATGCTGCCATGATGCGACAGGAAAGGATTTTAACAAATAGATGAATACCAGTGTGAACATAGTCCTATTCAGCAAGATAGATAAACGCATAGATAAACGCTCTGACATAATTGGAGGCATTCTGGAGCATCCATTGGAGGACTATCATATTGCTGTTTGATTTATTGTGGATGAGCAATTTAGGCCACCACAATATTAAGATTTGCTTGATCCATCTTTTTATTTGGACTATTTATTATTCATCTATTTATTCTGGGACTACCTCATATTTATTCACCAACATTCATGGTTCTACAGATTTTTTTGATTCTTTTATTTCTTAATTTCTTGATTCTTTATTGCGTATTCACGTGGACCATTGGGACATTTTATTGATTCACTTCACCTCAAATGTCACCCATTTTTTTTATGCATTTTTATGCACTGGGCTCTTTCATTATTAGACAACAGTCACTATATGTACATTTTGATTTTATTCACCTTAATATTTATTGGATTTTATTGAATTGATCATTTATTTCACCATTTTATACTGACCATTATTACTTCCAGATTTTTCATATACTAGTCCCCCCTGCTGGTGACTAGTCATTACTGCACTCATTCACTTTATTCCTTTTTTTTGCGCGAAATTACCCACTGTATTTATTCCATGTTTGTGTATTTGTGAACAGTTTTTATTTTGCTGCAAATATTCTTTATTTACTATCAATATTGACCATATAGTTACTCATAGTAGTGCGAGGGATATCTATATACACATGTGTGTGTGTGTGTGTGTGTGTGTTTGTATATGTGTATACTGTATGATCCATGTGTGCCCACTGCTGTCAACAGAAGTCGATCTAACAATCCTGTGCCTGTGAAAAATGCCCTTGTTGCCATTCGGAGCCATCTGATTGGTGCACTGCAGAGCTCGACCATGAGTGCACACCTGTGCAGCAATATCATAGTACACATCAAGCACGGCTTTTATTCACATGTCCCACTGCCCGATCTGAGGCCAACCACAGCAGTTCACTATTCTGCTGGCTCTACGACTGCAAATGTGCAGTTCAAAGCCTGCAACATGTGGATTTTAAAAAAAAAAAAATAGTTTTTCCGTCAGCTGCCTATGACACCCAGCACTAAGGTTCAAATGTGTGTGTGTGTAAGGGGATACTCATGGAAGTTGACACTCTGGGGGCTGTGGCACTCTGGGGGCTGTGATGTATAGGGAGAATGTTGGGACTTTGATGTAAGGGAGGACTCTGATGTGAACGTGGCGCTCATCCTGACTGCTGTACTCTATATGTTTTGTTTGTTACTTACTCCTGACCCACGTGCTCTGTACATTATACTGACCTGACCAAGGTGTTCATTGTCTTAACAGTTGCTGGTTTTAATTAACCACTTGCTTACTGGGCTCTTAAACCCCCCTCCTATCCAGACCAATTTTCAGCTTTCAGCGCTGATGCATTTTGAATGACATGCAACACTGTTGCATTTTTTCATTTTTTATCATCCCCCCCCCAAATAGAGCTTTCTTTTGGTGGTATTTGATCACCTGTGCAATTTTTTTATTTATTTATTTTTTTTATGTAAAAAGATCGAATAAAAAAAAAAAAAAAATATATATATATATATATATATATATATATATATATATATATATATATATATATATATATATTTTTTTTTTTTTTTTTATTTTGTTATAAAATTTAAAAAACTGGTAATTTTTGTCCGTCATTGATGTACGCTGATGAGGCAGCACTGATGGGCACCAATAGGTGGCAGTGATGGGCACTGATGGGTGGCGGTGATGGGCACTGATGGACACTTCTAGGTGGCACTGGTGGGCAATGATAGGTGGTACTTGTGGGCATTGATAGGTGTCACTTGTGGGCATTGATTGGCAGTGATGTAAGTAACTGAGTTAAAATAAACTGAGTTACCTAACGCAGTTACTTTAGAGGGTAACGAGTAATCTAACTGATTACTTTTCCCCTCATGGTAACTCAGTTCCCATTACTTTGGCTTAGTTACCCCAATTACATCTACCGCCACTAGATGGCAGTAGTGTAATTCCGGTGTCCTGCCAAAAAAGTTCCCCCGCCGGGTAAGGACCCCCTGTACTGCGCAGGCGCAGGGCTTGCGCAGTACGAAGGACTACGGAGCTTCTGAAAATTGCCGAACCTAAACAGCTCTGAGTGAACTCTAAACCGCGCAGGTGCAGTTAACATGTAATTGTACGAGGTGATGCCACACGCTCATGAAGCTCGTGCTACTCTGCAAGGGGCGTCTATCGTGTAAGTAAGGGGCGGGTCTAGTATTACTGTAACCAAGGGGCGCATTTATTATTATTGTTATATATCGAGCTCTGCCCATTAATTTAACATTCGCCCTCTTCTGTAGCCATCCGCCCCTTACACTATATAATAATAGACCCGCCCCTTGCTTACACGCTATAACAGATCTGCCCCTTGGTTAGAGTAATAATAGAGCTGTCATGGATATACAGATTCCAGAACTGCAGCAAGGCGGAGGCGCATCCCGGCCAGCAGGCGCCCAGCAGCTTTGGCGCCAGTGGGCCTTTAAAAAGGGCTCCCACCGTTCAGCTCTTGCTGGTTGATCTGTAGTCTTTCCTGGGACCCGCCCCTGTATCTGCATCTGATCTCACACCTGACCTGGCTTCCTGACCACTCTGCTCTCTCCTCTCCTGATCTCTGGCTGCCATTTGACCTTGCTTGTTTACCTGCATACCTGATCTCCGTTGCCGACTAAGCCTGGACTCTGACCATCCCTTGTCTGCCGATTCTGTCTGATCTGATCCGCTGTGTATGACCTGGCTTGTCTGACCTTGTTCCTGCCCGCTGTGTGCACCTGCATCCTGCTGACCTGCATCCTGCGCACCTGCATCCTGCTGACCGGCATCCTGCCGACCTGCATCCTGCTGACCGGCATCCTGCCGACCTGCATCCTGCTGACCGGCATCCTGCCGACCTGCATCCTGCTGACCGGCATCCTGCACACCTGCATCCTGCCGACCTGCATCCTGCACACCTGCATCCTGCCGACCTGCATCCTGCTGACCTGCATCCTACGCACCTGCATCCTGCTGACCAGCATCCTGCGCACCTGCATCCTGCTGACCTGCATCCTGCGCACCTGCATTCAGCCGACCTGCGTTCCTCAGCACTCCCCAGTGGTCACCATCTCCAGCTTCAGAGAACTCTGCAGGCACTCCTACCTCACTGTGCTCCTATGGTCACTGTCCCCAACTCCAGTGTCCCAGGAACCAGGGCTGTACGAGAGGTCTCCCTCTGCACGTCGGGCTCACCCACAAGGTACGTGTCAGTATCAACCAGCCATGCCTGAGCCTGCAAGAGGGACCTCCGTTACTGAGGAGGTCTGCCAACTCCTCTCAGCCCTCACTCACGAGGTGAAGTGTCTCCAGGACAGTTATGAACGCCTAACAGCACATATGCAGGACCAGGCAAACTTCCCTCTCAGTGGAAGGTCATCAGAAGCTACCTCCGCACTCCCAGCAATGATGTTGCCTCCCGAGCCAAGGGTCCCAATTCCGGAGAAATTCTCTGGGGATCGAAACAAGTTCAGGACTTTCCGCAATGCATGCGAGTTATACTTCTCCCTACTACCCTTAACCTTTTCACAGGAGACCACCAAAGTGGGGTTTGTTGTTTCACTTCTGTTAGGACAACCACAAGCTTGGGCCCACCATTTGCTGGAAGAACGCCATGCTTCTCTGGACTCCTTGTCATCCTTCTTCAGCGCTATGTCGCTCCTTTACGATGACCCCCAACGGACTACTACTGCCGAAGCTGCCCTTAGCACGCTCAAACAAGGCCGCAGAGCGGTGGAGGACTACATAACTGACTTTAGGCGCTGGAGCGCAGACACCCTATGGAATCATGCAGCCTTACGGCACCAGTTCCGCTTAGGTCTATCAGAAGGGTTAAAGGATGAGTTGGCTCGGGTCGGTATACCAGATTCTCTGGAATCCTTGATCGCCCTAACTATACAGATAGACCGTCGTCTTCGGGAACGCAGGATGGAGAGGGTGAGCCAACAGCCCCGATCGAACTGGATGTTATCTCAAGTGGCCACCACCTCTCGTCTGGCCTCCTCCAGACCAACTCCAGTTAATCCTGCACCAGACTCTCCTAAATATGGGCAGGCCGGATCGACAAGACCCTCATTGTCCGCAGAGGAACGCCTGCGTCGGCAACTGCTCAACCTCTGCCTGTACTGCGGGGGTACCGGCCACTATGTGCATTCATGCCCTGCCAAGCACCGTAGATACTTATCCATCTCTTCTCCTGGTCATCCGGTACCCTCCACCAATTCTACTCACCTGGCTCTTCCTATCACCTTTATGTTTCCTGAAAGAACTGTGTCAGTTACCGCAATAATAGACTCTGGGGCATGCAGTTGTTTTATTGATTTGAACTTTGCAAACCAACAGCGCATCCCGCTTCAGCACAGAGCTCAAGGACTTTCCATCTTCCTGGCTGATGGATCCCGTATAAAATCTGGCCAAGTGACCCAGGAAACTCCTTCATTGACTGTAGTTACTGCTTCAAACCACAAGGAACTGCTGAAACTTGATGCCATTGCATCCCCTCTGTTTCCAGTCATCTTGGGCTTACCGTGGCTTCAGGCCCACAACCCGCAGATTAACTGGGGCTCCGGAGAGATCAAGTTTCAGTCCCTCTACTGTCAAAACCACTGCCTTCCTTCACCTCCCAGGGTACCTGGCCCCTTACTATGCTTGGAAGCTGACTTGGAATTACGCACAGTAGTCCCTGAACCATACCACGAGTTCTTAGACGTCTTTAGCAAGCGAGGGGCAGAGACCCTTCCTCCCCATCGCTCCTATGATTGCCCGATCGAGCTATTACCCGGAGCAGAGATCCCTTTTGGTCGGATTTTTCCCCTATCTGAGCGGGAGTTGGAGGTGTTAAAAGAGTATGTCGACGAAAATTTGGAGAGGGGGTTCATCCGGCCGTCCACCTCTCCAGCTGGGGCAGGAATCTTTTTTGTAGAAAAAAAGGACCACTCACTTCGTCCCTGTGTAGACTACCGGGAACTGAACAAGATCACGGTTAAAAACCGGTATCCTCTACCCTTGGTGCCTGAGCTTTTCCAGAGATTAAGAACTACTGCTGTGTTCACCAAGCTAGATCTTCGAGGGGCCTACAATTTGGTCCGTATTCGCTCTGGGGACGAGTGGAAAACGGCCTTCCGTACCAGGTTTGGCCACTTCGAATACCTAGTGATGCCCTTTGGCCTGTGTAATGCCCCTGCTACCTTCCAGCACCTGATAAATGATATCCTCAGAGATTACCTCGATATCTTCGTAATAGCCTATTTAGACGACATCCTGATCTTTTCTACATCCCTGGATCAACACCGGAAACACGTCAAGATGGTACTCTGCCGTCTCCGTCAGCATGGGCTATATGCCAAACCAGAAAAATGTGAGTTTGAGCGGCAGAGTATGCAGTTTTTGGGCTTAGTGATATCCACGGAAGGGTTCAAGATGGACCCACAAAAGGTCACAGCAGTTCTGGACTGGCCTGCACCTTCTGACAAGAAGGGGGTGCAACGTTTTGTTGGCTTTGCCAATTTTTACAGAAGGTTTATTAAAGGATTTTCTGCAATCATTTCCCCGATTACCCAGCTAACCAAGCAGAATGTCCGATTCCAATGGAACTCCGAGGCACAAGCCGCCTTCTCTACCTTAAAGGGACTGTTTACCTCTGCCCCCATCCTAAGCCACCCGGATCCTTCTCTCCCCTATCTGCTCGAGGTCGACGCCTCAGAAACAGCTGTGGGGGCAGTTATCTCTCAGCGCCAAGGACTTAAGGATCTTATGCACCCCATAGCCTTCTTCTCCCGTAAACTCTCATCTGCCGAGAGGAATTACGACGTGGGTGACCGTGAACTTTTGGCCATTAAGGCCGCGCTCGAAGAATGGCGATACCTGCTGGAGGGAGCGGCTCATCCCATACTCATATATACAGATCACAAAAATCTGGAATATTTACGAACGGCCAAACGTCTAAGACCACGCCAGGCTCGGTGGGCGCTATTCTTTTCCAGATTTGCTTTTCATATAACTTACAGGCCAGGATCAAAGAACATCAAGCCCGACGCTCTTTCGCGTATGTATGATGACCCCAAAGAAACCTCAGTTCCGGACACTATTCTATCGGAGGGAAATTTCTTACTTCTTCAGACGGACCTGATGTCCGGTTTAAAACAAGCCTCTGTGGGGGTGCCCTGTCCACCCGGAGTAACTCTGATACCCAAGGACGGTCTGCTTTGGAAAGACAGTAAAATTTTCGTGCCTGAGAGGTGTCAAACCAAAGTTCTGAGCCTGTGTCACGACCACCCTCTAGCCGGACATTTTGGGGTCCACAAGACTCTCGAATTAACCCAGCGCATGTTCTGGTGGCCGAAACTCGAGAAGGACTGTAAGGAATACGTCAAGTCTTGTGTTACCTGTACCCAAAATAAGTCTGCTAGAACCAAGTCCTGGGGTCTTCTCAAACCACTACCAATTCCCGACAGGCCTTGGAGCGAGATTGCCATGGATTTTATAGTGGAGCTACCCCCTTCTGAAGGACATACAGCCATTTTTGTAGTGGTCGACCGCCTGTCCAAGATGGCCCACTTTATACCCCTGAAGAACACACCTTCTGCTGTAGAGACCGCCCGGGTGTTTATCCGGGAGATTGTGAGGCTGCATGGGGTACCAACAAACATTGTATCGGACAGGGGGGTCCAGTTTACCTCTTGTTTCTGGAGGTCACTATGCCAGATCCTGAAAATCGAACTCTCCATGTCTTCTGCCTTCCACCCTCAGACCAATGGACAAACTGAGAGAACGAATCAGACTCTGGAACAGTACATCCGTTGTTTTACCTCGTTTGTCCAGGACGATTGGGTAGCACTTTTGCCCCTAGCAGAATTTGCCTTTAATAACGCCTGCCACTCAGTTACAGGACAGTCACCATTCTTTGCGAACTACGGCTTCCACCCTGTCTTCCTGCCTAACATTATCCCAGAATCTCCAGTCCCAGCAGTACAAACCACTGTCGAGTTTCTAGGTCGCAATAATAAGTTGTTGCAAGAAACCATGGCCAAAGCACAGGCAACTAACAAGAGACTGTATGATAGGAAGAGAAGAGGGGAATTATGTCTCCAACCAGGAGACCAGGTGTGGTTATCTACCACCAATCTCAAGATGGCTTGTCCTTCAAAAAAACTGGCACCCAAATTTATTGGCCCCTTCCCGATCAAGAGGAAATTGAATGAGGTTTCCTACGAACTTTCCTTGCCCGAATCGCTCAAAGTCCACCCAGTGTTCCACGCATCCCTGCTTAAACCCACGGTACCTGACCCCTTCCCCGACAGAGGATCGGGTCCACCTGAACCTATAATTGTTGACAGGGACGAGGAATATGAGGTGGAGGCTGTTGTAGATTGCAGACGGAGAGGTAACCAAATTCAATATTTAATCAAATGGAGGGGGTATGGGCCAGAAGAGAATTCATGGGAACCCAAGCAAAATGTGCATGCCCAAGAACTGATCCAAGCATTCTTCCGCAGGCACCCCCAGAAAAGAGCTCTTTTGGGCACCCGGAGGTTGCCCTTAAGGGGGGGGCAATGTCATGGATATACAGATTCCAGAACTGCAGCAAGGCGGAGGCGCATCCCGGCCAGCAGGCGCCCAGCAGCTTTGGCGCCAGTGGGCCTTTAAAAAGGGCTCCCACCGTTCAGCTCTTGCTGGTTGATCTGTAGTCTTTCCTGGGACCCGCCCCTGTATCTGCATCTGATCTCACACCTGACCTGGCTTCCTGACCACTCTGCTCTCTCCTCTCCTGATCTCTGGCTGCCATTTGACCTTGCTTGTTTACCTGCATACCTGATCTCCGTTGCCGACTAAGCCTGGACTCTGACCATCCCTTGTCTGCCGATTCTGTCTGATCTGATCCGCTGTGTATGACCTGGCTTGTCTGACCTTGTTCCTGCCCGCTGTGTGCACCTGCATCCTGCTGACCTGCATCCTGCGCACCTGCATCCTGCTGACCGGCATCCTGCCGACCTGCATCCTGCTGACCGGCATCCTGCCGACCTGCATCCTGCTGACCTGCATCCTGCTGACCGGCATCCTGCACACCTGCATCCTGCCGACCTGCATCCTGCACACCTGCATCCTGCCGACCTGCATCCTGTGCACCTGCATCCTGCCGACCTGCATCCTGCTGACCTGCATCCTACGCACCTGCATCCTGCTGACCTGCATCCTGCGCACCTGCATTCAGCCGACCTGCGTTCCTCAGCACTCCCCAGTGGTCACCATCTCCAGCTTCAGAGAACTCTGCAGGCACTCCTACCTCACTGTGCTCCTATGGTCACTGTCCCCAACTCCAGTGTCCCAGGAACCAGGGCTGTACGAGAGGTCTCCCTCTGCACGTCGGGCTCACCCACAAGGTACGTGTCAAGAGCAGCCCCTTGGTTACACGATATATAACAATAATAATAATAAATGCGCCCCTTGGTTACAGTAATACTAGACCCGCCCTTTAGTTACACGTATAGAATATTTTAAAAAAAAGTCAGTTACTTTGCTGCGTAACTAATTACTTTTCCAATGTAGTGAATGAGTTACTAACGCAATTACTTTTTGGGAGAAGTAATTTGTAACTTAACTAATTACTTTTTTAAAGTAAGATGACCAACACTGTTGATTGGTGGCACTTGTGGGCACTGTTAGTATAAATGCAGAGTTGCAATTGAGTCGGACTCGAGCATTAGTGTCTCCGGGAATTGAGCCTCCATGGTGTGTCTTAGTTGCCAGAATCTAAATTCTGCAGTATTGGGGAGTGAGTATGTGCGTTTCAAATCTGCAAAGGGCATAAGTTTCCCGTCTCTCAGGAGATGTTTTAGGGTGGTTATCCCCCGCCCCGCCCAGTACGATGGATCCGGAATGACATTTAAATGGGGGAGTGAGGGGTTGCCCCACAGCGCCATGTGTGGGGATACACAGTGTGGTTTGCAATATACTACTCTGGCCTCTTTCCATGCCCTAAGCGCCGTTTTCATGGGTGTTATCAGGTTGTATGGAGCTCCCCTAAATGCATGGTTACTCAGTGCTTCGTAGGACCCTAGTATAGCTGCCTCCAGTCTCACCACCGGGTTTTGTTTGGGCTGAGAGAACCACCATCTGACAGTCACTAGGACTGCCGCCCAGTAGTATATGAGGAAGTTGGGCATCCCTAAGCCTCCTGCGGAGAGAGGGAGGTACAGTATGCGTTTTGCCACTCTGGGTGGCCTCCCAGCCCATACAAACAAAGTCAGTATGCCTTCAAGACGTTTGAAAAAGGCTCTAGAAATATGCAAAGGGGTATTACGGAAAACATATAGGAATTTCGGGAGAAATACAATTTTTAGAAGATTGACTCTACCTACTGGGGTCAATTGGAGGCTGCGCCATGCTGTGCACCTAACCGTCAGTTGGACAAAAGAGGCCGGACATTCTGTTCCATGAATGTCTCAGTCGTTTTAGAAATTTTAATGCCCAAATATGTGAATACATCCACCCATTTGAGAGGGGTACCCGTGACTGATCTGGGGATGGAGGGGTGCAATGGGAACAGAACCGACTTGTCCCAATTTATGCGGATTCCCGAGAATCTTCCAAACTGGTCAAACATCTCCAGAGCCCTTATCAGCGAGTCGGAGGCATCCGCAAGGTAGAGGAGGGTGTTGTCCGCATAGAGGGACACCTTCTCCTCTATCTGTCCCACTGTTATGCCTCTTACCCTCCCCTCCGCCCGCAAGGCTATGGCCAAAGGTTCTGCTGCCAGTGCAAATAGTCCCGGAGATAAGGGACACTCCTGGCTAGTACCCCGTCCCAGAGGAAAACTGTCCGAGAGGCAGCCATTTGTGCGGACTTTGGCCTTCGGATTAGCATACAACATCTGCAGCCACAACTTGAATCTAGGTCCAAATCCAAACCTGGAAAGGACCTCCCATAGGTAGCCCCACTCGACCGATTCGAAGGCCTTCTCCGCATTAAGTGAGGCCACCACACCTGCCAATTCGGGACTAGTCCTGGCCATATGTGCGAAAAGTCTCCAGATGTTAATGTCCGTGCCCCTCCCCGGCATGAACCCCGTTTGGTCCGGGTGGATCAGAGCTAGTATAACCGTGCTCAGCCTGTTGGCCAGGACTTTGGCCAGCAGTTTTGCATCGACATTAATCAGTGAGATTGGACGGTACGAGGAACATAGAGAGGGGTCCTTCCCAGGCTTGGGGATCACGACCACCACCGCCTCACTCAGGGAGCTCGGGAGTTCCTCTGTCTTATGCGCCTCCTTTAACATATCATGTAGTCTGACCACCAAGTCTTCAGCATATTGTTTGTAAAATTCGACTGGTATGCCATCAATGCTGGGGGTCTTGCCCGACTGGAGAGTTTTTAGGGACTTTAACAGTTCTTCTACCGAAATAGGCGCATCAAGTGCGTCGCAGTATTTTGCAGTCAGGACAGGGAATACCATCCTTAAGGGCCTCCAGTTTCCATCCTGGTCCCCTGCTGGCATCCATCCCTTTCGGACAATACATCAGGGCTAGACACAACTGCTCTAGCAATGCTTTGTTTGAGGACAAGGTTACATGCTAGAGGTTACTCCAATGGCATCTTAAAAAAGCATACAAAAAGGCTAAAAATAAAGTTAGAAAGGATCTCCTTTTCTCCAAAAAACAAAGAACCCACACCCACATGGGTAATTACAAGGTTCTGTCAACAGCATAGATAGATTAAGGATATCTTACACAATTACTGGCACTTACTCAGTATGGACACTACATTAGCACCATTTATCCCTACTCAACCATTAATTACCTATCGGAGAGCTCCATCTCTACGTGACAAACTTGTCCATAGTAAATACAAAACCAACAAACAGGACAATGCCAAACTAACAGGGACATTCAAATGTGGCAATTGTAATTATTGCCAGTGTATGGACATTAGGAAGAATGTAGACTTACCAAATGGAGAGAGGTTTAGATCTTTAACACTTTGTCAATTGTCGCACTGCAGGAGTGGTATATCTACTGCAGTGTGAATGCAATTGCTATTATGTGGGAAATACGAAGCTTGGATTCTGGCGAAGAATCTATAGACACATCGCCAGTATTAACAAGAAAGACACAGATCTCCCGCTTGAGAGACATAGCCGTATGGTGCATGCTGACCATACCCCCAAAGTGCGGTTTCTTGCACTAGACCATATTCCAAATGATCCAAGAGGTGGTGACTAAAACAAGTTACTCTTACAGAGTTAACTGAGGGGGATTTTCCACCTCAATGCTACTGCACTGGACATCAGGAGGAATTTGTGTTTATACCAATGATCTGTTTTGATGGTACTGATGTGTGGGCTTTTCACTGTTGACCACCAGGTGGCACATCCCACCTTTGACACCATGCAGCTCTGCCGGCTGGATCTCTCTGTGGTTTGGCTGCCTCGGTTTTGGACTCTTCGGTGGATGGGTCGTGGGGGTTGGGCACCTTATCCCACTGCCCGGAACGCGGGGTCTCCAAATTATGGTAATTTCGTGTCCGGGATCTGGGACCTCCTTACCTGTAGGAGTTCCTCCTCCAGGAGGGACTTCCTGTTTGCGCTTCACTGTGCGGCGCAGACAGGCAGGCCACATGTGCGCCGGTGACGCGATGACGTGGGACGCGACTCCACCCCTGCGGGCAGGCCCACACCACGCGCCGTCCCCTCAGAGAACCTTGTGATAGATCATTGATGCCAGCCCCCTGGCGCAACGCTCTACAACTCCGGCCCCAGCTGATTTTGGTTGCTTGTTAGCAATTATTACTCAGTGGCTGGCCAGTCTTGGTAGGAGCTCACACCTCCACCAGCTGGAAGTTCTTGCAGTCGGTTCAGGTGCCCTATCTCCTGTTCCCCACTGACATCGATCCTTTGCCTTGGCCGTTCGCCGATTGGATCCTGTCTTGGCCGTTTTTGCTACTCCAGGAGGGTTCAGCCAATTCCATCCCCCCTGGCTGTCTATCAGTGATCAGCTCACCCGTGTAAGTACAAATATATAATGCCATATAGTCAACATATGTGTGCAGATATGCACTCTTCTGTTGAAAGTATAATTTTAATGAGAAATTTATACTGAATTACATTGTTACTTTCATGCTTATGGTTTTGTACTGAGCTTACTTGATATTAACATTGTACTTTTATATTCTACTTTCTTGATACTATAATTTTATTGTATGTTTTCAATAAATATATTTTTTACTCAATACCTGGTCTACCTTCAAAAAATCCAGAGGGGTCATACCGTGCCTTGAGCACTAGGTCTCTTCTTTTGCTCGCCATATTGGATTAGACGGACCAAGTTTATTGCACACACTGGCAATCCCTGCTTTATCAAATTATTCGATAATATACGGGCAGGTACCCTGACGCTATAAAAAACAAGCTAACCAGAGTCAACCGTGACACTAATACTGTGATCAGTGGTGACAGGAGGTGATCAAGGGATTAAACCTTTATTAGGGGAGGTTGGGGGGAACCCTAAAGCAACCTGGGCCTACTACTAAGTACCTTTTTTTTTGCTTTGCATCTATATCTATTGTAGCAGAGCGTCCCAGAGAGAGCCAGGAAAAGTCCTGTTCGGGGTTTATACGTCTCCCAGGCTCCTCTCCTACACATTCAGAAATCTCTGATCCATGATCCAGTTCGGGTCTTGGTCCTCTTCCCCAGGCTAATTTAAGCTCACCTGAGTAGACAGCCTTGGCTCTCTGCCTGGCACACACAGATAACACTGGTCTGTGAAGAGCAAAAGGTTGGTAAAAGCTGTTAAGCAGTTTATGCAGAAAATGACAAGCGGTAAGGTTTGCTCAGCCTGGTAGTCAGGGCCTGCATATTGTGTAGTTAGAGCCGAGACACGGCTAGGATTTTTGTTTTGCTATTTCTGTTCTTATTTGTTTTCTGGAACACTGTACAGCACCTGTATATAGACTTGTATATAACACAAATAAACACAGCACTGTTTGTCACTACCTCACTGGATTTGGTATCTGTGCCTGAACTGCTCATCCCAGGGAGCTTTGTACCTGCTACCTGTCCCCCAGGTTACACTACAGTATATTAAGTTAAAACCAATGGAAGCTTAGACTTCTGTAGTATATCGATGCTTTACTAAACAAGAAAGTTGCGCATACAACTGTAAAATATACAACACAACTCATAGCTTACAAAAATATGCCAACATATATATAAACATGTACAATATGTACGCATTAACCACTTCAGCCCCGGAGGATTTTACCCCCCTTCCTGACCAGAGCACTTTTTGCGATTCGGCACTGCGTTGATTTAACTGACAATTGAGCGGTCGTGCGATGTTGTACCCTTTTTTTCCCACAAATAGAGCTTTCTTTTGGTGGTATTTGATCTCTTCTACGGTTTTTATTTTTTACGCTATAAACAAAATAACAGCGTTGATTTTGAAAAAAAAATGCAATATTTTTTACTTTTTGCTAAAATAAATATCCCCCAAAAATATATAAAAAAAGCGTATATTGATTGGTATAGCGTCTACAAAATAGGGGATAGTTTTATGGCATTTTTATTTTTATTTTTTTTAACAGAGAAGTTTATTTAACAAAATCAGCATTACAATATATTCAGCATTCGACATTCAAGTATTCTTTTGTTACAAAGTCAGTTAGTACGTTCATACCAGATATTGGCATCTTGGTCCATATATCCAATTTCCTAACATTCCTCTACAAGTGAAATCCCGATGTTGTCTTCCAGTTCCCACCTATCGCTCTTTAGAGCAGTCAAACGCTCTCCCCACAGGTGAAGGAGAACCCCCTCGCCCACAAGAAGTTTATTCCTCTCCAGTGATCTCCACAGTGGCATAGTCGAATGTTGTTCGGCGCGGGGGGGGGGGGGGGGGCGCAAAACACCCCCAACCAGACGGGGGGGGAATCACTCACTCGGTCCCCCTCGCCTCCAGCCACTCAACCCCGCGCGTCCACCCATGCCGACCATACCTTGTAAATTTTAGCCGGGCACTGTCTACTCTCGTATGTGAGTTTGTAGAAGGGGAGTACTATATACTATAGCCTTTTTCCAGGATGTGAGGGTGGGGGGGATCGGCTGACTTCCAATGCAACATTATCTCTCTCTCCTGGCATAAAACAGGGAGAACGTTATGCAGAGTTTCGTGTATCTGTCCCCCTCCACCTCATGCAGGTAGCTTTAACAAAAGTACCATGGGCTCCAGTGGTACCCTAGATCTCCCCATGTCGCTGAGTTTTTCCGCCACTCCCTCCCAGTATGTTCGGAGCCTGGGGCAGGCCCAAACCATATGCCAGAATGTCCCCTCCTCAGTCCTGCATCTGGGACAGTTTGGGTCTATGTTGGGGTATATTCTGTATGTCCTATGTATAAATTTTAGCTGAATAAATCTGTCTTTGGCAGCTATCATAGAGGGGATGAAGGTGGTCAGACAGTCCTCCCATTCATCCTCCCCTAGTGTTGGTATGTTCTCCTTCCATTTGTCCATAGTACGGGTGGGTTTAACGTCATGGGCTACCGTGAGATATAGCTATAGCGTGGAGAGGGGTTTCCCCATCTCACTTGAAGTTAGTAGTCGCTCAACTGAGTCCGGCTCCAGAGTTAGTGTGTCCGAGAACTGAGCCCTCATTGCATGTCTCAGTTGCCAGTATTGAAACTGAGTTGGGTATGGAGTACTGTCTTTTCATTTCATTAAAGGACATAATTTTCCCGTTTACCATGACATGCTTGAGGGCAGTGACCCCCCGCTTAGCCCAGTGTGCTGCATCTGGTATATCACAGAGGTGAGGCAGTGTAGGATTTCCCCACAATGGGGTGTGTGGGGAGATGGAGTTGGGTTTAGCATAAATAGCCCTGGCTTCCCTTAATGCTCTAATAGTTGTCTTCATGGATCCCATCAAGAGATAGGGAGCTTTCAGTCCCTGATAGACCAAATTGCTAAGGACCACGTACGATCCCAAAATAGCGGCCTCCAGCCTCACAGCCAGATTCTGCCTGGGCTGGGAGAACCACCAGCATACCGTGACCAGGACGGCCGCCCAGTAGTAGATTAAGAAGTTGGGGAGAGTCAGGCCTCCACTTGATAGGGGAAGATATAGTATCCGTTTTGACACCCTAGGTGGCCTCCCAGCCCAGATGAATGAGGCCATCACGCCTTCCAAGCGCCCAAAGAAAGATTTAGGTATGTGGGACGGGGTGTTTCGAAGAAAATATAAAAACTTGGGGAGTAACACCATCTTTAGTGGGTTGACTCTGCCCACAGGGGTGAGTGGGAGGGTGCGCCAAGTTGTACATTTAACGGTAAGATGGGATAGAAGAGGCTGTACGTTCTTATCTATAAAGTCATGTGTGTAGTGTTGCTGATCTTAATTCCCAGATAGGTAAATTCCTCCACCCACTGAAGAGAGGTTTCGGTGTCCCCCTGTGGAAGCGAGGGGTGCAGCGGAAACAAAACTAATTTACCCCAATTTATACGGACGCCAGAGAATCGGCCAAATTCCTCAAATAAGTCCAATGACCTCTGTAGCGACTGGGAAGCGTCCGCAAGGTAAAGTAGGGTGTCATCTGCGTATAAGGACACCTTTTCCTCTATCGCACCTACCTCTATGCCCCTCACCCCTGGATCGGCCCTCAAAGCAATGGCCAGGGGTTCCACCGCCAGAGCAAATAGTCCGGGCGATAGTGAGCAGCCCTGCTGGGTGTCTCTGCCCAGGGGGAAGTTGTCAGAAAGTGTACCATTTGTGCGGATCTTTGCTTTGGGGTTTGCATATAGCATTTTTAGCCATGTTTGTAGAACTCGACCAGTTCTGTCTGTAGAACTCGACCGGTATGCCGTCAGGTCCTGGGGACTTACCGGATTGAATGGTTTTTAGAGCTTTAACTATTTTGTCAGTGGTTAAGGGGGCAGCAAGCTTTTCACGGTATTTTGCTGTCAGGACCGGGGTGTCAATTGGGTCTAGATAGGAAGTAAGGTCTTCAGTGGTGTAAGCTGCCCTAGAGCTGTAGAGGTTTCTGTAGAAGGAGACAAAACAGTCATTTATCTATTCAGGAGCATAAAGCAGGTTTCCATCAGGTCCCTGTTTAGAAGACACACTCATCCCCCCCGTCTGTTCCCGTGAAAGCCAGGCCAATAGTTTCCTGGATCTTTCCCCTTGATCGAAAATGCGATGTGATTGGGCAAGCAGTCATTTCTGTGTGAGGGAGGTGCGAATACGAACAACCTCCCCAGTCAGGGACTGAAGTGTGTCATAGTCTCTAGGGTACTTGGTTCTGATGAATTGTGCTTCCTGCAAGTCCGCCTTTTTTTCAGCATTGGTCAAGTCGGCTCTCCTCTCCCTAGCTATAATTGCCTGATACCTCCCCCTAGTGTATGCCTTGAGCCCGGGTTAACTTCCCAGTATTCCTGTAATGCCCCTCTAAAGTGGCCACCCACCACCTCGTCCGACACCCAGAACCTAGACAGGCGCCACAGAGTATGCTCTAGGGCCGACGTGAGGTTCATGGTCAGGAGAAACGGCGCATGGTCAGATATGCCCCTGGGAAGTATATTAATATCCCTCAGCCGTGACAGAGCCAGGCCTCCTAGATATGCCAGATCAATTCTAGAGAAGGATCTGTGAGATGCGGAGTGACAGGTGCATGCCCTGGAGTGAGGATTCCTCCAGCGCCAGACATCCGTCAGGCCATAGAGCTCTGCCCACTCCGCCAGTCCCGAGTGGGAGTGCCCGCTCGCCGACATCCTATCCATGTCCAGATCTGGAACCATGTTAAAGTCTCTCAGAAGTATCATGTTGTCATTAGCTAACTCTACAATTTTAGAGGTGATCTGGTTTAGAAGAGCCATTGAAGCTGGAGGGGGAAAATACAATCCTGCTATAACCCATTTCATAGTATGGATCAATACCAAGTCTAGCAGCCTGAAGGGGAGGGACTTGTGGACCAAGATGCTAACGCCCCTTGTGAAATTTGAGTGTGTGGAGTGGTAGTGGTATCCTATGCATGGCTTTTTTAGGGCCAATGTTTCACTACCCACTAGATGTGTTTCCTGGAGGATACAGATGTGAGGACTATGGGCTTTAATGAACTGAAAGACCAGGGATCTCTTGACCGGGAATTTAAGAGCCTGGTGTTCCAGGATAGTATGTTAAGGGAAGCCATGCTTGCATCTTGGGAGAGGAATTGCAGGATAGGAGAGACACCCTCCCCCCGAGACCGCCAGGGGAGCCTGAAGGAGGCAGTAGGAGTAGACATACATTGCTGACATTTGCAATTGCATAATGCAATTGCAGAATATACATACAACAATATTTTTTTAACCCAGGGTTTAACCATAACCTACAATTTTAGGAAAACTTTCTCCAAAAAACAAACAAATTAAACCTAATCCCAGAAAGGGAAAAACTGGCAACCTCCACCCCTCCCAACCCCCTTGAACTGAGGCAGGTATTCAACAGTTACAGCTCGACAGCTGTAAGGGGGGTCCGTGTAAGAGGCAAACTCAACCCCCGGGTACTTCCTGTGGGGTCAAGCTGTAGTCTGAGCGGCTCCTTTGTGTGAGACATCCGCTTGCTCAATGTGACAGACTGTGAGGGACTTGGGTTTACAAGGGGAGAAAAATACTGAGATGTGTCCCTTCAGTAAATTCGATCCATTAGTGGGCAGTCATACATAGTGTGACCCATAATGCCTTAGGATGGGGGAAGATAAGCGCAGAGGAGCGACAATTCGCAACTTTCTCCTGACTATGTTTTTGTCAGGGGCACTTAACTTGTGTACCCGCAGTTGAGGGGAAAGCTTCCGCAGTCAAAGCAGCACATCCTGGGTATAAGCAGGGCACAACAGGTGCAACATAGGTGTGTGTTATCCCTCTGCTGGTCAATTGTGATCGACCCATGCCTAGGCCTGGAAAAAGCTCATCGTATATGAGGGTGTCGTGTGTTATATGCCATGTGACCGATCAACGGGACGGCGGCAGTGAGTCCAGCCAGGTGGATGCCTCTCTGAGAGTGTTGAAGAAGCTGGTTGACTCTCCATCCTGGACCCTTAGACGGGCTGGGAAGAGAACACTATAGCACGCTCTCAGTGCCGACTTGACGTGATCAAAGGATTTCATGAGGTTTTGTCTCTACCGAATAATCCGGGAAAATCATCAACTTGGCATTCTGATAGCGGAGATCTCCAACGATCCTAGATGCACGGAGAATTTCGTCTCTGTCCCTGAAGTTGAGGAGAATGAAGGTTCGTGGGGGGGATCCTGGAGGCCCCGGCTTCGGAGGTATGCGGTGTGCCCTTTCCACCGCATAGTGGGGTGACAGTCGAGCATCAGGGAGGAGATCACGTAACATACCTTCTACAAAGGATGTGGGGTTTTTGCCCTCCGCTCCCTCCGGCAGGCCGACAATGCGTAGATTGTTACGCCGATTCCTATTTTCGGCATCCTCTGCTCTGTACTCCAGGGCTTTCACTTTAGTTTGAAGGGTTCCGCAACTGTATCTTCGGTATTGCTCACCCTTTGTTCCGTTTCGGTGACTCTGGACCTGAGTTTGTCTAGATCCTGGCGTATCAGGCCCACATCCATCTGTACCTCCTCTATTTTTACTGTTAAGGTGGATTGGCACGTTGCAATGGCCGCCATGACGTCCGCCAGCCAGGGTGGGTGGGAATCGGCCAATTCTGTCTGTGAGGTTCTGTGTGTGCTTCGAATAAGGATCTCAATTTGAGGCTCGGTGGGCGTTGGGGGGGAGGGGGTATTGTTGTGTCGGTAATGCTAATCGGTTGCCCCCTTTGTTAAATTTGGTGCCTGAACTCCGGCGCCTCATTTAGATGGCTTTTATTTAAAAAAAATTTATTAGTAATGGCGGCAATCTGTGACATTATGGCAGACACATTGGACAATTTTGACACATTTTTGGGACCATTGTCATTTATACAGTGATCGATGCTATAAAAATGCATTGATTACTGTGTAAATGACACTGGCAGTGAAGGGGTTAACCACTAGGGGGCAGTGAAGGGGTCAAGTGTGTCCAGTGATTATAGTGATTCTAACTTATGGGACTGGACTTCAACACACAAGACAGTGATCACAGCTCTCGATGAGAGAGGGCTGTGATCACTGTCCTGTCACTAGGCAGAACAGGGAAATGCTTTGTTTACAAAAGCATCTCCCCGTTCTTCCTCTCCGTGACATGATCGTTAGCACCCAGCGGACATCGAGTCCACGTGAACCGAGGTCACGGAGACAGTGGCGGGCATTTGCCCGCGACACTGCTTCCTAAAGGGGACATACCTGTACGCCCTTTTGCCTACCAGCGCTATTCTGCCAACGTACATCGCCATGCGCTGGTCGGCAAGCGGTTAAGTAAACTAAACAGTTACTCAACTTAGGGTTTAAGATGTAATGTGCTTTGTGGATCCTTGCTTAGTCCAACTCAAAAGCGTCTCCAAAACTCTCCAGCTCCTGGTAGCCATGTCATCAATCGAGGGGAAGAGCCTCTGTAAACATATGCTCTTAAAAATTGAACTCTATGTCCTGGGAAGAACACAGGCTTGCTGTTGTCCAGTCTTCACAGTATGGCACATTTTTGCAAAATGCCCCATTTTATGGCAACAGAAACACTTAATGTGACTGAATCTACCATTCCCAACCACTTGCTTCCACTTCTTAAGCAAATGCTGTTGTAGGAATCCCATCTATTTCCTCTCTAGGGACCCTCACCTTAAGTAAATAAATCCACATGTGTCTCCTGGAGATCATAGGCCTTGCCTTCCTTGTATGTGACTCAACTCGGCCATTTGAGATGATCAAATCCTCAGCTTCCCGCTTATGGGAAGTAAAAATGGCACATGTCCTACTTCTGCTTACAGGCTTCAGACCTTTGTCCTTTGATAGGGCATCATTAGACTTGTTTATGAGGGCTGCACACCACTAATTCAAATCTTTAGCTTGGCCTACAGGGGTTTGAACACACTTCAAAGCCATGGCCCAGGTAGGAAGGGTGCACGCCTTCAAGTCCTCCTGGACACCAGAAACCTTTGCAGCCTTATACACACGATCGGAAATTCGGCCAGCAAAAGACCGATTTAGAGCTTTTGGTCAGAAAATGTGACCGTGTGTATGCTCCATTGGACTTTTGCTGGCTGAATTCCAGCCAGCAAAAGATTGAGAGCATGTTCTCAATTTTTCGGTCGGAAAAAGTTCAGATCGGAAATTCCGATCGTCTGTAGCAATTCCGACACGCAAAATTCCTACGCATGCTCGGAAGCATTGAACTTAATTTCCTAGGCTCGTCATAGTGTTGTACGTCACCGGTCGAAAGTTCAGCAAACTTGTGTGACCATGTGTATGCAAGCCAAGCTTGAGCGGAATTCCGTCGGATAAACCATCAAAGATTTTGCTGAGGGAAAATCCGCTCTTGTGTATGCCACGTACACACGATCGGAATTCTCGTCGGAAAAAGCTATGATGATGGGAGTATAAAAGGGAAGTTCAATACCAAGTGCGCCACCCTTTGGGCTCCTTCTGCTAATCTCGTGTTTATCTTGTGTTAGTAGAAGTTTGGTTAGGGACGATTTGCGCTTTTCAGACTCGTGCTTTTAAGATCGTTTTACTGCTCTTCAGTTGCTGCTTGTGGGTTTGTATCTGGTTTCCAGTGTGTGCAGTCAGTTCGTATCTGTTTTTCAGTGCGTTCTTGTCCGCTCGTTGCTGATTTTTAGCTCGCTCTTCACAGGCCTTGCTGTTCTTCAGTGCGTTCTGTTAGCTCGTTCTGACCAGCCGACCGTTTTGAAGCCATGTTGTGGGTACGTGCTTGTCATAGAGTTCATGCTGTGCGGGGCTTGGTGTTGGGCTTCTAGCTTTGACCCAAGCCCAGTCCATGAACAGGGCGAGGAGGAGTTCATGGACCAAGAATTGGTTGCTCCAGCATGACCAATTCTCACATTCCTTTGCTGCGGGATATCCAGGAGAATAATCCTGATGATTTCAGGAACTTTCTCAGGATGACGGACCCCGTTTTTCACCGTCTGTTGGCTTTGCTGACCCCTTATATCAGCAGGCAGGATACCTGCTTGCGGCAAGCCATAACTCCGGCACAGAGGCTAGTCGCCACATGCGGCACTTGGCAACTGGGAGAAGCCTGCAGGACCTCAAGTTCTCGACAGGCATCTCCCCCCAGGCTCTGGGGATCATTATCCCAGAGACCTGTTCTGCCATCATACAGGTCCTGCAGAAGGACTATATTAAGGTAAGATTTCTCCTTTAACATCACATTCTATGTATTTAATGTTTGCTAATGTATTGCATTTCTTTCATCATTCCCTAATTGCCATGATTGCAATATGCTGTGAATGTCCCCTTTGTCCTCATGCATGCTGTAATCTTTTAATGCTCCTTTTTTGTCCTTCATACATATTTGCCTTCACTAACCTCCCCAGCATGCTATCATGGGCCCATACACACCTATAGCCTAGTCACTTAACAATGTATTTTGTCAGCTCCATTGTAGTGTTTTACCCTAAACACCCCCTAAAATGTGTCCAAATGTTATTTGTGTCCTTAAATTCCTGCAGAGTGCCAGAGACTTTTCTGGGGGGGGGGGGGGCCCAAGATCATTTGGAACCCTTCCTCCCCCCAACCGCTAAGTCAGCTGATACCAATCCTCTATGTGCTGACTTTGCCAAACCCATACACACTATACCTACCGTATATACTTGAGTATAAGCCAAGTTTTTCAGCACATTTTTTTGCTGAAAATGCCCCCCTCAGCTTTTACTCGAGTCAAGCACTTTTCTGCAGCAGAGAATTACATTTTCCGAACCGACTTTGCGGGCCCGTATCTCGGGGCCACTTGGTGCTAGGAACCCCATTTGGTGTGCAAACCCAGTGGAACTAGTACTACAACATATCCAAAGATGGGGTTCCTAGCACCAAGTGGCCTCGAGATACGGGGAAAATGTCATTCTCTGCTGCAGAAAAGTGCTTGACATTTTCCGAACCAATTTGGGGCCCTGTATCTCTGGGCCACTTGGTGCTAGGAACCATGGATATGTTGTAGTGCTAGTTCCACTGGGTTTGCACGCAAAATATGGGGTTCCTAGCACTAAGTGGCCCGAGATACGGGCCCCAAATTCGGTCAACTGTGTCCATCTGCAGCAATATCATTTTGGGACCAATCAATGTAATGTCCTGCGAGCCACCACTTGCTATAAGCCCAAAATAGGGTCTCCCAAATGAAACTGTATTTTTGAATCAGCAGCTAGCGTTGCACATGTCTCATAAATCATGCAAAGACCATCCAATATTCTAAAGTACGCTGCGCTTTCAAACTTACAATCCAAATAGTGAAACGAAAAATGTGCTATATAACAGCAATAAAGTGATAACGTGCTAAAATACATACAATATTCCAAATAAAGTGCTTTCATGCAGGATATGATAAAACATCCATATGGTGAGAAAAAAGCAATCAATAAAATCCTTAAACCAATATAATGGTGAACCAAACTATAAAAATCCTTATAAATATATATATATATATATATATATATATATATATATATATATATATATATATATATATATATAATGAGAAAAAAGTGCCACAATGTGCTGTGCAATCAAAAAAAGTTCAAAAGTGCTCCAATGTAATCCATGCGATTCAGTGGTTGCTGTGATTATCAATCCAATATTAAAGTGCTGCATGTGCACTCAGGTGTTCCCCCCCAGGTAATTGCCCCCTGAGGAAGATATGAATTAACCCCTTGTATCGACACGCGTAGGGGAAGGGGACAGGACGGAACGCTAGTCAGTGCACCCACTAAGGACGATCAGCATACCACCCTGACATCAGCTGCTACAGCTTGTTTTTATGCTATTTTAGAGTGGCGCCCTGACGCGCCATGCAAATGTGAGTACCCTGCAAGGGATTTTTTACTGTGTTGAGAATAAAAGTTTTAATATACTACACTATGAAGTCCTCCTTTTTCATTTGGTATTACTGAGGCACAAAGGGGACTCCATTACCATATTGAAGCACAGAGTGAGGCGACCACAGGAATCCAGGATTTAACACTGAACCATTTACAGGTTCCAATGCATGTATTGACCAAGCCTAATCAGCAAGGTCACACACTCTAAAGCCCCATACACACGGTCGGATTTTCGCATGGATTCTGTCCGATCGGACAATGTTGTCGAAAAATCCGACCGTGTGTATGCACCATCGGACAGTGTACGTCGGATTGTCCGACGGACAAAGTCCTATCTCCTGCTGGATAGATTTTTGGACAACAAGGTCCGATCACACCAAATCCGATCGTGTGTATGGTAGTCCGACGGACAAAGTGCTACGCATGCTCAGATCACATTACAAGACCAAAGCTATTGGCTACTAGCCTCTACGTAGTCCCGTCGTAGGCAACAAACGTCACCACGTTCAGAATGATCGGATTTTCCGACAACTTTGTCCGACCGTGTGTACGCAAAACCAACATCGGACAAAGTACGACGGACATGATCCGACGGACCTGGTCCTCGGATAATCCGCGCGTGTGTATGGGGCTTAAGGTGAGCGACCGTTACCTGGGGGGAACACCTGAGTGCACATGCAGCACTTTAATATTGGATTGATATCACAGCAACCACTGAATCGCATGAATCGCATGGATTACATTGGAGCACTTTTGAACTTTTTTTGATTGCACAGCACATTGTAGCCCTTTTTTCTCACATATATATATATATATATATATATATATATATATATATATATATATATATATATATATATTTTTTTTTTTTTATAGTTTGGTTCACCATTATATTGGTTTAAGGATTTTATTGATTGCTTTTTTCTCGCCATATGGACGTTTTATCATATCCTGCATGAAAGCACTTTATTTGGAATATTGTATGTATTTTAGCACGTTATCATCATTTTGGGACCCTTTGGGTCCAGAGATCCCAAATTTTGGCTGCAGCTAGGGGGCATCTAGGAACCCTTAACTCAGGGCTTGACAAATTAGCTTGGACTCTAGGAGCCAGCTAAAAAAGTTAGGAGCCAGGTTTTTTTTTTTATTATTAAATAACACCCATTGTCACTGTAAACACCAACTTAATACAAAAAATGGTATTGATCATTGAAAGAAGAACCCACACATTAAGTATAAAATCTTTTATTCTGTGCACATGTACATATTTTTGGTAAAAACACCAATTCTTGGTTTCAAGATTGCCCTGCCAAGATCGCCCTGCCAAGGACCGGGAGGACTGTACTGAACTGCTCTCATCACTAAGGTAACTACCCTGGGGCCCAAGGGGGGGGGCAGTAATTTACACTGGCAGCCCGGACGCAAAGCACGGGGTCTGGCCGTACTACACTGGAACGGCCTGGATCGGGTTGGACACTATGGGGATGGTGGTTGACCCCTGCTGCCTCATCGCACCGCTCTCCCGTATGCAACTCATATTTCTTCTGTGCTTGCTGCATGGTGACTGAGAGCGGGAGGCTAGAACTCGGAACTGGGGGGCCCCCCTTTCCCCCCCTCCCCCCGCTTACTCTTCTAATCGTCCTGAACGATGCTCGTGCGGGTATGGGACCCGTACTACCGTACACTGCCCCCCTGGACTAACCCTAAGAACTGCCGGTACTCAGAGGGGTTACCTGGAAGTGAGAAGCTGGAGAGGATGGTGAACTGGGGCTGGGGAGGGGGGGAACCCTTACATGGTCATGGACCCCCTGTGTATTTTTTAATTTTTCCCTTTTTACTTTTATCTATCCCCCTCGCTCTCCCTGCTAGAGGCGGGTGGGGGGGGGAGTTCCCCCCTCGTTTTGCTCAGGTTGTCCCGATTGCGGGACCAAATTCCTCCTGCACGGTTGCAATATCCCTAGAGTTCATGTGTTGTGCATATATAGCAATGTAACTAAGTATGTGCCCTTAGATAAGTCTAAGTGTTGGGTGCTAATCACCCCATGTAATGTCGTTTTGCTTTTCAATGTGTCATTTACTTATTGCCTCTGACAATCTGGACTGCGGAGTCCCATACTCCCGCAATTGAGAACTGTGTCCTTGGTGTGCTCTCGGTACACACCGCCCCCATAGGAACATTTCCTAAGATCAATAGTTTTGGGTTGGGTTTAGGTAATCAAGCGCCCTGTGATATGTTTATTACGGCGCGGGGTGGGATGGGTGGGGAGTTATATTCGCTGATTTTGTTCTTTTTTTCGTTTTTTCTTTTCTCATTTTTGCTGTCTCTATGGTCTTAGAAGGCCTTACACAGACCTACACAATATGCAGATGGTTATGTATGGTATTATGCTCACTTTCCATCTATATCGACAGTGGTATACGACTGACCTGCGGGTATGGGGGAGGTGTGCCCCCATGGGGGGTTGGACAGAGGAATACCCCGACACTTATCTAAGCCTAGATGCATCATGGCTCCCTTGAAGATTTTGTCATGGAACGTGAGGGGGTTGAACGATAAAATAAAGCGCTCCTTAGTATTTAACTATGTGCAGAAATACAACCCCCAAATTTGGATATTTCAAGAAACACACCTGCTGGGTGGGAGGATCATGGGCCTTAAACGTCCCTGGGTGAACCACCACTACCATGCCACCTATTCTAGTCACGCCACGTCAGCATACTAATCCACAAATCTCTAGCCTTTGAATTACTTACGGTCAAATTGGACTCGGGTGGGCGGTATGTGCTTCTGCACGCTATTGTCGATACGGTAGAGATGGTGATAGTTGGTATATGTGCGCCTCCGTCAGCCACCCTCACATTCCTAAGGTCCATCACTACACTACTGGCCCAATTTCCTACAGATGACATACTGGTGGTAGGAGACTTTAACACGACCCGGAACCCTCAAACTTTCTCCTGACTCTGCCACGGACTCGACCTTATCAAGATGGGCACAAAACTACGGTTTGGTGGATATATGGCGGTGGAAGCATCCCCTGGAGCGTATATATACATGTCATTCCCTGACACACAATAAGCTGTCCCGTATAGACCTGATATATGGTAGTGCCAGTGTGCTCCCTAAAATCCAGGACATTAGGATGCTTCCCCGAGGTATCTCCGACCCCCCCCCCCCTTACTCTGCTCCATACAGACCATGACTCCCCAGGCAGACAGGATCTGGCGACTATCTAAATTCTGGATCAGCCACCCTGCGCTAGAAATAGAGATAGCCAAACAGATAGCGCAGTACTGGTTGTTGAATGGGGGTTCCACATCGCCTAGTAATGACTGGGAGGCCTTCAAGGCATACACTAGGGGTTGTTACATATCCTCTATAAATCGGGAACGTAGGAACGATCAGATAATATTGGAGAAGGCGGAGGAGAAGGCCCAGGCAATCGAGGCACGCTTTGCCCAAACGGCTAACCCTATCGCAGCTCAGGATATGAGGGTGGCGTATAGGGAAGTAATTGTCAGGTCACCTGAGACCAGGTGACAGGTGCACTCAGTAGGAATTGGAAGTGCACCGCTAGGTAGTGGACCTTAGGACTGACTGCTGCGGATTGTACCCAGGGAGATTCAGGACACAGGTCTACTGGATCACTAACACAGATCCCAGTGGGAACTAGAGCATAGATTCCCCAGGGCGCGGAGTCTAAGAGCCAGCAGGTGTTCGCCAGAGCCTCCAGTGGTGAGGATGGACTTCGCTGCAGTCTGGCTCCAGGTCGCGACCCCCAGGGTCTCACAGCTCACGCTCACAGTAGACTACAGGAGAAGGAAGCAGCAGGCTGGAATGACAAGGATAGTAAGGGAATAAGGCAGAGGTCAGGGTAAACAGGAACAACAGAGTACACGCCAAAGGTTCAGGGTCACAGGCAGACAGGGATGGTCGGGGACATGCCAAAGGGTTAAGATCACAAGCAGACAGGAATAGTTGAGAACACGCCAAGGTCGGTAACAGAGACAAACATAGAGCACACGACAAGCAGGAACCAGGAAGCCGAACACACCACGGATACACAATGGTTGATCAGCACCACTGGCTTGCAGTGCACAGGTTAATATAGGATTCCCTGATAGGGCCTGGGGTGGAGCCATGCTTAGAGGAGAGGTTATAAAACCCACCAGGTGAGAGTGACTGGCCTCTTAGTTGGAACACATGAGGAGAGGTAAGCAAACAGGGAAAGATTACTGCATAACCATGACAGTACCCCCCCTCTTATGAGGCCTCCCCCTCCCCCACCTGGGTCCAGGCTTAAAGGGAAACTCCAGATGGAACCTCCTCAACAGATGAGGAGCAAGGACCTCAGATGCAGTGATCCAAGACCTCTCCTCAGGACCAAACCCTTTCCAATGTACGAGGTATTGAAGAATGCCTTTACGGAGTCGGGAATCCAAAACTTGACTAACCTCGTATTTTAGATTATCCTCGGAGACTGGAACCGAGGTAGGGAGAGGACGAGAGGACTTGTAGAGGACTAAAGGCTTTTTAGGAATGGTTAAGGGCATAGTAGCAGTAGGGTGAGGCCAGGTTACAGAAGGTCCTGAACAAGAAGCAGAAAGCTCACTGGGCATGGGCTGGACTGGCATAACTAGTGCAGAGGCCGACTGAATAGTATTGTCAGGTGTAGTGACCATCTCAATCGCATCAGTCCGACTATTGCAGGACACATCCCAGAGATCACTATATACAGCGGGACGAGCAGAAGCTACTGGGATGATGGCAACAGGAGGTTTCTCTTTTGGGGTAACCTTGAGTAGGCAGGAAGAGGAACAGGAGGAACCCCAAGCCAGGACCTGTCCAGCAGTCCAGTCAACGTGTGGGGAATGGAGCCGTAACCAAGGAAGACCTAATATGATAGGAGATGAAGTCTTAGGTAAGACAAGGAAGGATATCCACTCCTGGTGGAGTGTCCCTACTGACATCTTAACAGGAAGGGTCTGGAAGCGGATAGGGCCCCCTGGGAGAACAGTGCCAACAATCGCCATGACCACCAATGGCGTTGTAAGGGGCAAAAGGGTAAGTCTCATGGAGGATGCAGTTTCCCAATCCATGAAATTGGCAGCGGCTCCGGAATCCAGATGCGCTGAGACCGAACGAGAGGAAGTGCCGACATGAAGCAACACAGAAAGGAGAAGACGAGAAGGTGAAGGTGATATTTCAGGGTCTAATACTCCACCTTCCAGATGTATTAGCCCTGAGCGTTTTTCCGGACGAAGAGAACAAGTGTCACGGAAATGACCTTTGGCCCCACAATAGAGGCATAGGCCCAGAGTTCTGCGCCTAGCGCGTTCTTCGGGAGATAACTTGGTCCAGCCCAACTGCATAGGTTCCTCAGCAGGCAGGGGGTGCTCATCGGATCGAAGAGAAGGGACTGGGAGCTCAGGCTGACTAAAGAACGGGGAGTGCTGGAGTCTTTTTTCCAGGGCCCTCTCCTGAAAGCGAATATCGATCTGGTTACACAAGGTGAGGACACTGTCCAGATCAACAGGAAGGGATCTTCCTGCTAATTCATCCTTCACTCTATCAGAGAGGCCATGCAAAAAGGTTGCAACTAGGGCCTCATTATTCCAGCTCAATTCAGCTGTGAGGATACGAAACTGAAGAGCATACTGGCCCACAGAAGCAGACTCTTGACGGAGACGCAAAAGAGCGCTAGCCGCTGAGGAGACACGACCCGGTTCCTTGAAGATATTCCGAAAAAGTTTCAAGAAATCAGACAGGCTAGAAACCACTGGATCATTCATTTCCCACAGAGGGGCAGCCCAAGCTAGCGCCTCGCCTGACAGGAGGGATATAATATATGCGACTTTCGCCCGATCGGACAGGAAGTTTTGGGGCTGAAGTTCAAAATGAATTGTGCACTGGCTAAGGAACCCCCTGCAAGCCTTGGAGTCCCCAGAGAAACGGGCCGGAGCTGGTAGTTGTAATGAATGTGTGGCTGCGACTGATGCGATAGGTGCAGCAGCAGATAGCGTTTGAGGTTGTTGAACCGGGGGTCCTAATGAGGCCTGAACCTGTTCAACACGGGATGCCAAATCCTGAAGGAATCGCATCACCTGGGTCTGATGCGATTCTTGGGTCTCAAGTCTGCGAACTAAGCCCTGCAATGGATCATCTGCGGGTAGCGGCACATCAGCTGGGTCCACGGCTGATCAAACTGTCAGGTCACCTGAGACCAGGTGACAGGTGCACTCAGTAGGAATTGGAAGTGCACCGCTAGGTAGTGGACCTTAGGACTGACTGCTGCGGATTGTACCCAGGGAGATTCAGGACACAGGTCTACTGGATCACTAACACAGATCCCAGTGGGAACTAGAGCATAGATTCCCCAGGGCGCGGAGTCTAAGAGCCAGCAGGTGTTCGCCAGAGCCTCCAGTGGTGAGGATGGACTTCGCTGCAGTCTGGCTCCAGGTCGCGACCCCCAGGGTCTCACAGCTCACGCTCACAGTAGACTACAGGAGAAGGAAGCAGCAGGCTGGAATGACAAGGATAGTAAGGGAATAAGGCAGAGGTCAGGGTAAACAGGAACAACAGAGTACACGCCAAAGGTTCAGGGTCACAGGCAGACAGGGATGGTCGGGGACATGCCAAAGGGTCAAGATCACAAGCAGACAGGAATAGTTGAGAACACGCCAAGGTCGGTAACAGAGACAAACATAGAGCACACGACAAGCAGGAACCAGGAAGCCGAACACACCACGGATACACAATGGTTGATCAGCACCACTGGCTTGCAGTGCACAGGTTAATATAGGATTCCCTGATAGGGCCTGGGGTGGAGCCATGCTTAGAGGAGAGGTTATAAAACCCACCAGGTGAGAGTGGCTGGCCTCTTAGTTGGAACACATGAGGAGAGGTAAGCAAACAGGGAAAGATTACTGCATAACCATGACAGTAATGCTGCTCCGAGTGGCAAAGGTCAAAAAAAAAACAATTACCGTATTTATCGGCGTATAACACGCGCCGGTGTATAACACGCACCTTAACTTTAAGAGGGAAGTTTCAGGAAAAAAAACTTTACACTGCCCCTGCACAACACAAACTGCCCCTGCACAACACAAGCTGCCCCTGCACAACACAAGCTGCCCCTGCACAACACAAGCTGCCCCTGCACAACACAAGCTGCCCCTGCACAACACAAGCTGCCCCTGCACAACACAAACTGCCCCTGCACAACACAAAACTGCCCCTGCACAACACAAGCTGCCCCTGCACAACACAAGCTGCCCCTGCACAACACAAGCTGCCCCTGCACAACACAGGCTGCTCCTGCACAACAAACAGCCCCCTTTCATTATAAAGACCCCCCCCGCACTCCCAGCGCTGGGACAGGGATAGCGCTGTGGGCATACTCTAGCGTTAAGAGAACTTTACACTGCCACCCCCTTCTCCTATACCACTCCTCCTGTTTCACATACCTTCATTAACGCCGCTCTCTCCCGTCCCGGTCATGTGACTGCTCTCCTCTCCTTCATTGACGGTCAGGTGACCGCTCTCCTCCTCCAATCAAATGCTACACACGAGGAGGAGGCGGAGCGGGAGGAGCAGGAGGCGGAGCGGGAGAAGGAGGAGAGCAGCCACAGCGAGCGCATTGAGAAGCTAAGTTGGGTTACGTTACTTGCATAGGGGGAGCGGTGTGTCACAGGGGGCTTACGGGTTTACTGGCAGCCCTGTTCCACGGCCAGGAGAGGCGGGGTAGCCGGCATGACACCCTCCCAATAGGTGGCACCAGGGAGCACCGCCCGATCCCCGCCCCCTGTTGGTGAAATTACAGATATCGGCGTATAACACGCAGGCGCGATTTACCCTCTATTTTCAGGGTAAAAAAGTGCGTGTTATACGCCGATAAATACGGTAGTTCAAACACAGCGTATATTCGAACAGGGTGACAGGACCGGGAGGATGTTAGCATGGATCTCTAAGGAACAGACCAAGGTCTCCGCTATTCACTGAATATTGCGAGACGATGGTACGCTGGCGTCGGACTCGGGAGCAGTTAATACCTGCTTTGTAGACTATTACACTAAACTATACTCCCCCGAGTGCATTGCACGTACGTGGAACTAGCTAACTACTTAGACTCCGTGACATTCCCGACCCTTGCGCCCCCCCGCGAGGGACCTCTTAGATGCCCCGATCTCCACAGAGGAAGTTCGTATAGCGCTAGGCTCACTGCAGGCGGGTAAGACCCCGGGCCTGGATGGTCTGCCACCAGAGTTCTACAAGCAGTATGCTGAGGAACTAGTGCCCAGACTACACACTATGATTACGAAAACGCTGAAGGACAGGGTCCTCCCTCCATCAATGGCTCAAACTACAATAGTAGTAATCCCTAAGCCTGGGAAGGACCCTCAATTGTGCTCGTCCTACCGGCCTATATCCCTTTTGAACTCGGATGCAAAAATCTTGAATAAGATCCTTGCCAGACGCCTAAACGAAGTAATACTCACCCTAATCCACGAAGATCAGTCAGGTTTCATGCCCGGTAAGGGGACAGACATTAATCTTCGAAGGTTATATGCGGTTCTGGCCTCGGGAAGGGGGGACACCCAGCCTGCGGTGGTAGCCTCTCTGGACGCAGAGAAGGCCTTCGACTCGGTCGAGTGGCCTTATCTGTGGGAGGTCCTCCGCAGGTTCGGTTTTGGCCCGATCTTTATTTCCTGGGTGGAAGCAGTGTATAAGAACCCCACAGCCAGGGTCCGCACTGGTTCGGCTCTCTCCCCACCTTTCGCCCTGGGTAGAGGTACGAGACAAGGGTACCCCCTATCGCCAGGTTTGTTCGCACTCGCCATAGAACCGATGGCGATACTTCTAAGGTCCAGCCAGGCTATACAGGGTGTCACGATAGGCCCAATACAGTTCAGGTACCTGGGGGTTGAAATACAACGGGATCTAGGCCAATTCATCAATCTAAACTTGACCCCGATAGTGTCCCACTTGTCACAAAGATGTGCAGTTTGGAAGTCCCTCCCGCTCACACCGGTGGGGCGTGTCAATCTTATTAAGATGACAATACTTCCAAAATTCACATACCTCTTCAGACAGACACCTGTGGTAGTGCCCGTCTCCTTCTTCAAAAAGGTAGATAGTATTCTGACTAATTTCATATGGAAAGGGGCGACACCTAGGATAGCAAAGACAACCCTCCAACTTCCACTTACGCTGGGAGGACTGGCCCTGCCGAGCCTCATAAAATACTATTGGGCGGCAGTATTAGTCACTGTTCAGTGGTGGCTGTCCGAGCACCTGACCAACCCTGCATCTGCACTGGAAGCTGCACTGTTGGGCTCCCAGGTAGAGCTCAGGAACCAGGTGTTCAGGGGTCCCACATCCAACCCGGAGGTATCCACACCCATGAAAACCACCCTCAGAGTGTGGGACAAGGTATATACACTGATGCAGGAACCAGATGTGTGGTCTCCCTACACCCCACTGTGGGGTAACCCCCGCCTGCCCCACTTCCATTCTATTCCTGATGCGATCATATGGGTCAGACATGGAATCACACAACTGAGAGACGTGGTCACTGGGGGGCATTTAGCCTCCTTCGACGACCTAAAAAGAGATAAGGGCCTGCCAAATTACATGTTCTTTAGGTTTCTCCAGTTACGCCATGCATACCAAACTTAATTCCCTTGGGCGATCGCGCTAAAGATGTCGAACCTAGAGTCTAATCTGAGGTCCGCTGAAAAAGGGGGCACACTCTCTACACTCTACAACATGCTGGCTGTCCTGGACAAATCTAAAGTAACACTGTTGTATAATAGCTGGCAGGCTGATATCCCTGAGCTGGCTGATGATGATTGGGAGGAGGGCATTCAGCAATACTTGCCATTGATGATTTCTGCTAGGGATAGGTTCACGCAACTGAAATTCCTACACCGTACCCAATACTCCCCTGCTCGCCTGGCAAGGATCTATCCTGGTCGCTCAGCGGTGTGCCCCAGGTGTGGTCAAGATGACGCAGGCTTCTTTCATGTTGTCTGGTCTTGCCCCCGAATAGAGGAATTCTGGAGGGAAGTGTTGGCAGATATTAACTCCATAGGGAAAATTAGGGTCCCTTACAGTCCCATCCCCCTCCTGTTGGGGGTCTGCGATTTCCTTGAAGCTCCCCAAAAGAGGAAGCTCTTTGTTTTTTACGCATCCTATTATGCCAGGAAAGCCATTCTTTTGTTTTGGGACCAAACCCAACCCCCTACCAAACAGCTATGGATGACGCTAATTAATGACGCCTTGCCCCTCTACAAGCTAACGTACCTGGGCAGGAACTGCCCGAACAAATTCGATAAAATTTGGGCCCCTTGGGTATCAGCATGAGACCTGACCCTAGACTAAGAAGCGGTCCATCCCATCTGACTCATACATGACTGGTATAATACTACAGTTGCCATAGGTTCGCCCTGGGGTATTTTCCCTTTTCTGTTGTGCTTTGGGTCTCGATCCATTAACCATCCTACTGTTCGCTATGGACTGGGAAAGTTCTGTGATAAAGTGTAGTCTCAATCTAAACCACCTGCATACATGTACAAATGTCTTTGTTTTTCTGCTCATGTCTGAAGTATCTTTGTACCGTGCATAATATTCTGTTGGTCTGTTGAAAAATAAATAAAGTTTATGTTAAAAAAAAAAATAAAATCGCATTCGGACCAAACTTACACAGGACCCATTTTTTGGTCCGCACCAGAATCAGATCACATGGGCGTTCACACCCACGTGATCCGATTCCTGTCCAAATTCACAGTTCGCACTGTGATATGCAAACTTTTTACTGGAGATGTCATTAACATTGTATTGACACCCCCAGCAGTTCACAAAGGGCAGTGTGAACTGCCTGTGAGTTGTATGTGATGCAGGAACCCATACTGGATTTGCAGGGTTCCTGGATCGCTGCAGTGTGAACCGAGCCTAAGGCCACATACACACGAGCGGACTTTCCCGCAGGATTTTTTTTTTCCTCCCCAAAGTCCGGGCGGACTAAGTTTTAAGTTCAGACCTAAAATTGTCCGCTGGACCCGGCAGTCCGGCAGACAATCCCGCCGTCTGTGTGCTAGTCCGCGGGACTTTTGAAATGAACGAACTTGCCTCGCACACGGAGGAAAGTCCGTTAATTTAGAACGTGACTCCAGGTAGACAGGGCTAGCGAAGGCAGTGAATGTCGCCGAGCTAGCCCCGTCACCTGGTATGGATTTAAAGGGGAATCCCTACGCCGAAAAAACGGCGTGGGGGTTCCCCCCAAATCCATCTCAGACCCTTATCCGAGCACACAGCCCAGCCGGTCAGGAAAGGGGGTGGGGACGAGCGTGCGCCCCCCCCCTCCTGAGCCGTACCAGGCCGTGTGCCCTTAACATGGGGGGTGCCCTGTGTTGTAATGTGTTGGCCGATTTATGTGGGATTTTATATTATTATTTTATATATGTACACATACAGTACAAGATTGACCAGGCCAGATTTCCTAATTACACATATCAAAGGGGATTGTTGATCAAAGTGGAAGTGGCCAAACAATAATTACTCCACATATCAAAGGGAACAGATAGTGACTAGGGATGAGCCGAACACCCCCGGGTTCGGTTCGCACCAGAACCTGCGAACGGACCGAAAGTTTGCACGAACATTCGAACCCTATTAGTTACAATGGACGCGAACGTTCGAAATCTAAAGTGCTAATTATAACGGCCAATATGCATGTTAATGTCATAAAAGAGATTTGGGGACCCGGGTCCTGCCCCAGGGGACATGTATCAATGCAAAAAGAAGTTTTAAAAACTGACGTTTTTTCGGGAGCAGTCATTTTAATGATGCATAAAGTGAAAAAAAAAAAAAGTGAAATATTCCTTTAAATATGGTACCTGGGGGGTGTCTAAAGTATGCCTGTGAAGTGGCATGTGTTTCCCGTGTTTAGAACTGTCCCTGCAAAAAAATGACATTTGTAAAGGAAAAAAATAAGCCATTTAAAACTGCTTGCGGCTTTAATGTCATGTCTTGTCCTGGCAATATGGATGAAAATCTTTGAGAAAAATGGCATGGCTACCCCATCAGGCTTCTGCGCAAGACCTAATTGTTGACAGGATTCATAGAATCCCCAAGCCATCTTTCCTTCCTGTTGAAATTCCTAGGGATGTCCTGTTGAGAGTACACTATTTCCATGTTAAGGACCAGATTTTGCAAGCTTAGAGGAAACTAGAAAATGTCCCCCCACAATTTGCTAACGTAAGACTGCACCCTGACCTGTCCAGACACACTCTGCAGCGCCGACGTAACCTTCTCACTATAACTAAAGCCTTGAGAAATCATAACATTCTTCATAAATGGAAATACCCTGCTACTCTGTCCATTACTCACAATGGTGTTACTACACTGACCTCCTCTTTAGATGACAGTATGAAACTTCTCCGTACATGGAATATTTTGCCTGCCATAGATGCACAGTATTCCACTTAAGCTGGGCCTTCATTTATACAAAATGACTGGCAAGTTGTGTCTAGAAAGAGGTCTACCAAGAAACCCGTCGGTGGACCCTAACTTATTCTTCAGTTGTTTATATGATTGTCTCTATGGAAGAGTTTATATAATCTCTTCTCTTTCCACTTATTTACCAATAGCAGTTATATCTGCTCATGGATCAGTTTATGGATCCATTTCTTATATTTTACATGTTTCTCTTAATATTTTTTCTTTTTTCCTTTTTACATTTTTTATTTGATGTGCATGATCCGAATGAATACATCATCATCACTTCTACTTTGTTCGACAACTGGATACCTTCACCAAGAGATGTCCGATACAAGCTGCGTATTGCCTCCTCGGTAACAGTGAGTACTTTTCTCTCAGTATCACATAATCTTTTCATACATGGTCCATGACGATCTCCTGCTTGTCCATTAATGCACATGGACTGAATCATCCGACCAAATGCTTCTCTCTATGGAAGGAAGCCCACAAGCATAAAGCTGATATCCTTTGTGTTCAGGAAACACACTTTCAAACTGACAAAACTCCACAATGTTCTCATCGAGATTATCCACATATGTATTTGGCATGTAACCCGCGTAAAAAGTCAGGAGGTGTCCTTTTAGCACTCAAGAATACTCTCTCATTTCAACCGAAAGATTCCTTCCTGGATGCAGAGGGCAGATTCATCATTTTAACAGGAGACATTAATTCGCAGCCATTTACTTTAGTTACTCTTTACGCTCCAAATAAGCATCAACTTTGTTTCTTTAAGAAGGTTCTACGCAAGCTTAATTCCTTGAAATATGGTAGAGTACTCTTTTGTGGGGATTTCAATCTCACTTCGGATCCTAAGGTAGACACATCCTCTGTAAAGTCTAACAGATCACCGGCGCAGCAGGAAATTCTCCATACGGAGGAACTGTTCGACGCCTGGAGATGTCTCCACGCGAATGAACGAGACTTTACATTTTTCTCTAACAGACACAAATCTTACTCTCATATAAAAAACACAGTGGGAAGGGGTATTGGCGCTGTTCTGAAATAAATAGTAAAATAGTAATAGTAATAGTAAAAAGGGGATAAAGTTGTGAAGAAATTATGGGATATTGAGTCCCAAACCAGAGTTGAAAAGTGCAAATGCAAGGAAATCAAGGAGGGGTGAACCAATAGAGAAATGCTGGCAATGATTATCACAGTATGTATCTAAAGCCCCATACACACGCGCGGATTATCCGAGGACCAGGTCCGTCGGATCATGTCCGTCGTACTTTGTCCGATGTTGGTTTTGCGTACACACGGTCGGACAAAGTTGTCGGAAAATCCGATCATTCTGAACGTGGTGACGTTTGTTGCCTACGACGGGACTACGTAGAGGCTAGTAGCCAATAGCTTTGGTCTTGTAATGTGATCTGAGCATGCGTAGCACTTTGTCCATCGGACTACCATACACACGATCGGATTTGGTGTGATCGGACCTTGTTGTCAAAAAATCTATCCAGCAGGAGATAGGACTTTGTCCGTCGGACAATCCGACATACACTGTCCGATGGTGCATACACACGGTCGGATTTTTCGACAACATTGTCCGATCGGACAGAATCCATGCGAAAATCCGACCGTGTGTATGGGGCTTTAAAGTACTTAATGGTGTCCGAGATAGTTTGATAGGTATAATATTCAAAAATAAGATACAATAAAGTGCATGTGCATAAATAGATACAACTATTAACTGGTTATATTCAAATGAGGAAAATATGGCATAAACTAAATCAAATTGCACAAAATCTGTATATGCACAGTATATGTTAGAAAGTCACAGGGCAAGTGAGGTAAAATTATAAAAAACACAAAACTAGTATATTCAGGCCGTCAAGTCGCCCATTAGTGTGGGTAAATAAATTTATATATATATATATATATATATATATATATATATGTCACAAGCTAAAAAATAATAAATTGGAAGGCCGGGTACCGGCCTGAAGTTATGGGAGGAGCCCGGAGGGTATTTAAGCAGCCCAAAGGCCGCCGGTCTTTGTCGGTTTCCTGTGCGTGATATCTGATACGTCAGACATCTAGGACTGACTCGTTCGAGACAAGCGCTGTTGGTGCCGCTCCGTGAGCTCCATTTTCGTCTGTCCGCCTCCTTTTGTTGCATTCCCGCGTTCCGTGTTCGTAAGTCGTGTTGTCCCTTCGTGTCGCACTCGTGTCGCCGAGTCGCAGTTCCGTACAAAGAGTCTGGTTCGGCTGTCGCAGGTAGGGCTTCGGCTCCCATGTTTTACGTTCTCATGCACTGCTTATCATGTCACTAAACTGTGGTCTGCGTAGCTCACGAACCACGCACCGCTTGTCTCGAAAAACCTAAACAGTCACACGCACGTTTTTGCTTGTACACGATCGGGAGCCACCTAGCGGCACGCACATTCAGGGCCGCCCGCCATGACACTCCGACCGATGCCGCATCCGGCACTCAAGGGTTCCCCTTACGCGGTCGTATTACGTAGTCTTTGAATCGTTCAAACATGGCTCACGCACGGTGCCGTTCGCACTCACACGCATCGTACATGTACTGTCATATTATTCAAATCGGTTATGCCAGCAAGCGTGCCGAATCGCTATTTGCATTCCGAATCGCTGTTGGCATGTTAATGGTACGAATTACTTCGACCGTGTCGAATCATTTCATGTATTAGCATGGCAATCATTTCATCATTTCAAACATGGCTAACGTATCAGGCCATTCGGTCATGCTAAGTCATTTCGCATCAGTTAAACAGGGCGTTTATGCCATCATTTCTATCCTGGCTGCACTCAGATTCAAGTCATGTCGCACTTAGGCACGGATTTGTCTCGGGGTACCCAGGGTACGGCCGTATTTCCATACATGTTTCAGAGATTGGCCCACAGCCCGTACGGATGCAGGCTCGAGTCCAGCCTTTGGCGTGATATCGGTCATTGGCCACGTATCGGTCTGAATCCGGTCGCATCCGGGATGCATCGATTCGCACTAATTCGCCTAGCCGCTCGGCCTCCTTTCTATACATGCTCCAGAGATTAGATTCGGTTACAAGTTGCTCGGTTTGTTGTAATCTAGTCTTTGTCATGGTTTCATTTCGGTCACCATACCTCTGGGTAGGTCCGGTCGCATCCATAGATGCTCCGATCGGGGCGATCCAGACGCACGACTACCCGGCCTCATTTCGATACATGCGCAGGGGGGAATCGCATCACAGGTTGCGTGCATTCTTGATTCTTGCCCCTGTCATGGTATGTCATTTCTGTCATCTTACCACGCCCGGCAGGAATGCAGTCACTTCCCCGCACTAATTCGTGTCGGCGTGCCCTAGGCCGGCCTCATTTCAATACATGCGCCAGGGACGGAATCGCAAAAAAAAAAAAAAAAAAAATATAAGAGACTTTGATTCTTGTCCTTGTCATGTTATATCATTTCTATGTCACCTTACCACGCCCCGGCGTTAATTGGTCACCTCCCTGTACGAATTCGCGTCGGCGTGCCCTAGGCCGGCCGCATTTCTACAAAAAAAAAAAAAGGAGCTCAGTCACTAGACAGTGGCATGACGATCGAGGTCGCTGGCACACGAGTGCTTGCGTCCCAAATGCATACTGTAGCACTTGGAGTCGGACCCGGTGGCAGCTGGATGTCACAGTTCGGCCTCAGCGTACCCAGGCAGGTGGCCTAATTTCACGGTTGCCTCATTTCTGTACGTGCTCCAGAGTCCGGCTCACAGTCACCCCCATACGGTACGAACGGGCCGGACCCTGTCACGGGAAGTTCATTTCAGTTAAAGGCAACATGTCATGTCAGTCATTCGTGTTGTTATCTGTCATTTGATTCAAGTGGAGGGAGCGATATTATTTTGCGACCAAATTGACCTTCGGGTCCAGGAGTAGTCCTTGGTTATTTGACAAGTTCGCGGAGACCCTGGCGTGGATCCTTTTCCACGAGGCACAGTGCCACGAGGTCATCCATTATTTGGATGACTTCCTTCTGATAGAGCCACCCGGGGCTCCCCCAGGGGACCTTGGAAAGTTGAGGACGGTTTTTGACAATCTGAACGTCCCCATAGCGGAACACAAGGTCGACGGCCCGGCGCACAAGATCACGTTCTTGGGCATCGACCTTGACACGCTTGCCATGCAGGCCAGCCTTCCCGCAGATAAGTTGGACCGTATCAGGACGGTTCTGCGAGAGTTCACCCGGGCGGGGGGATGTACTCAGAAGCAACTTCAGTCTCTCCTCGGGATGCTGAATTTCGCTATGAGGATCATCCCCCAGGGCCGCTCCTTCGTGTCCCGGTTGCTGGTCTTCCTATCCTACACTCAGGACCCAGACCAGGTCATCAGGCTGGATTCAGCAGCCAGGGCAGATCTGGCCATGTGGGAACACTTTCTTAGTAATTGGAACGGTGTGTCCCTGTTCATCCCAGTAGTGTCCACGCAGTCACCTCAGGTGGTGACCGATGCGGCGGCATCCACAGGATGCGCCGCCATTTTTGGCCATTTGTGGTTCGCCGCCCCTTGGCCTCCTCAAGCACTAGCCACACCGGGCTTCACTACCACGTCAGCCCTCTTTGAGCTGTTCCCCATCGTAGCAGCCGCTCACCTATGGGGTCACCATTGGTCTGGACAGACGGTGGCTTTCACGACAGACAATCAAGCCACAGCCGAGATCATCAGCAAGGGCAGGTCTAAATCCAGGCCCGTCATGTCCTTCCTCCGCAGACTGGTCCAGCTATCCCTACAACATCAGTTCAATGTTTACTGCTCATTCATTCCAGGGAAGTTTAACTCAGCAGCGGACGCACTCTCCCGTTTTAACTTTATTTCTTTCTTTGAACAGATGCCAGGAGCCTACCATCTTTCAGCCACTATCCCGGATTGGTCACAACTGACCTTGGACTAGCCCCACATCTACACTCAGCTACTAACATCATCAACGCTTCGCTCGCCCGCAACACCCTTCGGGCCTACCGGACGGCCTGGAGGGCGTTTAATAAGTTCCTGCCCCATCGCCCTCGTGAATCTTCCAGCGTCAAGCAGGTTCTGGCGTTTATCGCTTATTGTCATTCTCACCTAGCACTGTCACACAGCACGATACGCCAGTACGTGGCCGGGGTGCAGCACTATTTGTCACTTCAAGACCCCGCGAGGCCTTCGGTGTTCTCCTGCCACGCAGTGAGGGCTCTACTGCGTGGAGTTCAGAAACACCAGCCGCCAGTCAGCCCGAAGCGGCTGCCTATCACTGGGGAGATCTTCAAGGGGATGTCTGACATCCTGGATAGGTCCCCTTTCGGTCTCCTCCTCAGCACCGTCCTGCAGGCTGCAATACACATGGCGTTTTATGGGTTTCTACGGCCCAGCGAGTTTACTCGCAGCCACCCAGCCGGTCCAGTCTTGCATAGAAGTAATCTCTGCCGCCACCAGGATCACTACGTCCTTCATCTGGCGACGTCTAAAACTCAGCAGCGAGGTTCCGGAGTAGATATTCACCTGTACAGGACTCACAACAACTGGTGCCCAGTTGCCGTGTTAAACCGCTTGATGGCACTGCTATCCGACCGCCCAGGGTCCAGTCCGCTTTTACCCTTTCCAGTAAAACCCCTCAACTCGTCGCAGTTCGTGGAACATGTCCGGGTCCTTCTCGGCAATCTTCAGTTGGACCCCAGCCAGTACTCCGGGCATTCATTCCGGATCGGGGCGGCCACGACGGCCTCAAGACAGGGGGTTCCGGACCATGTCATCAAGAAACTGGGTCGGTGGAAATCGGCCTGCTTCTCTCGCTACATACCTAACCCACAGCTAGAGATGGCTCAGGCCTTTGCTCGACTTACTCAGTGACATTACCTTTAATAAATAATTATCCCCTACCTGAAGGTTTTTGCCCCCTTATTTTGGTGTACCATACGGTAGACCAAGGCACACTTTCAGGTCTATTTCATGTTGGTGAGTTTTGTGTTGTTCCTATGTGTCATCGTTACTCATGTCGTCCGTAGGGCTCTAGACCATAAATTGGAAGGCCGGGTACCGGCCTGAAGTTATGGGAGGAGCCCGGAGGGTATTTAAGCAGCCCAAAGGCCGCCGGTCTTTGTCGGTTTCCTGTGCATGATACCCACCCACCCTCCCCTTTTTAAAAGCCTCTTCCAAGTATTCTTACCCCAGACTGAATACTCATTCCACATTATTCCATAACTACTTCTTATCATTCCTTATCTAGGGTATGCCCCCTTAGGCACTTAGGCACACTTTCAGGTCTATTTCATGTTGGTGAGTTTTGTGTTGTTCCTATGTGTCATCGTTACTCATGTCGTCCGTAGGGCTCTAGACCATAAATATATACGTGTCACATAGTAAAAAATAAATATATCAGTGTCGCAAGCTAGAGAATAAATAGAATATAAAATGTATACGGTATTACTGGCAAATGTATGAATAAAAATATATGAAATTCAAGGAAGTGGAAGTCCTCCGTGTGTCAGATAGGTCCGAAATACAGGAGCAAATGTAAAAATGAATAAGGACAGTCTATCCAGTATCAATATAGTGTAAATTTGGGAGGTAAACGTCAATCTTGACAAATGATGGAAGAAGTTGTAAAGGTCCAGTGTTCCCCTCTCTCCGACCGTGCCCCTTATGTAATTGCACTCACCAGAGCACCCAACCCCTGCAGGGGTAATGGGCGTAAAAGTAGTGGTCCAAGCAGGCCTCTGTCATCTAGGCTGGGGGGTGTCCTTTATCCGGGGGGTTCCTGTCAGCTGGATCCTTATCCTTCAGTCCTCCAGGTGTTCTCAGAAGGGTATGAGTAAAAATTGATGTGGGGAAGGGACAAACTCATAGGGTGACACCGTTTTAAACAAGCGGTATATTTATTAAGAGATATGCTATACAATTACCACTAAAGTGGTCTAAAATAAGGGAAAAGGGCTAACAAGCCCATACATAAGGAGCGGCGTGTGTAAGGCCTCTCTTCCGTAAAGGCAGCGTGCGTTCCACGGCCGAGAAATGTGCAAAACCGGAAGAGAGAGCCGCGCCGGATGTGACGTATTGCGTACCAAGTAGGACCCGCCTTACGCGTTTCGTCATAGGACATCGTCTGAGGCTCTTTTTATTCATACATTTGCCAGTAATATACATTTTATATTCTATTTATTCTCTAGCTTGCGACACTGATATATTTATTTTTTACTATGTGACACGTATATATTTATTATTTTTTAGCTTGTGACATTTATATATATATATATATTTATTTATTTACCCACACTAATGGGCGACTTGACGGCCTGAATATACTAGTTTTGTGTTTTTTATAATTTTACCTCACTTGCCCTGTGACTTTCTAAAATATACTGTGCATATACAGATTTTGTGCAATTTTTTTGATTTAGTTTATGCCATATTTTCCTCATTTGAATATAACCAGTTAATAGTTGTATCTATTTATGCACGTGCACTTTATTGTATCTTATTTTTGAATATTATACCTATCAAACTATCTCGGACACCATTAAGTACTTTTAGGTACATACTGTGATAATCATTGCCAGCATTTCTCTATTGGTTCACCCCTCCTTGATTTCCTTGCATTTGCACTTTTCAACTCTGGTTTGGGACTCAATATCCCATAATTTCTTCACAACTTTATCATCTTTTTACTATTACTATTACTATTTTACTATTTATTTCAGAACAGCGCCAATACCCCTTCCCACTGTGTTTTTTATATTTCCTGACTGCACCTAGGTGTATTTTTTAGGGGGGTAGCAGTTCCATTTCCTAAGCGCGGATACTATTCTCATTTTTACAAATCTTACTCTCGTATTGATATGTTTATTACTGATAGATTGCTGTTACAGGATATTGATGTGGCTAACATACATGATATCACGTGGTCTGACCACGCAGCGATTTCGCTACGTATAGTGGAAAGAGGTGTCTCCTCTTCACCTCCCATCTGGCGTTGCAACAATAGGTTAATCCAGGAACCTTCCTCAGGTAAGCTATTGTCGCAACACCTTACAAATTTTTTCCAAGATAACTTCAGTTCAGTTACTGACCCCCATTTTTTATGGAACTCCCATAAAGCATACATGAGGGGAATATTCATACAAATGGGTGCCAGGATAAAAAGGCAGCGGTCTCAGCAGCTTCAGACTATTCTCACTGATATTAAACACCTTGAATCTCAAAATAAGATATCGCCTACCACACTTTTATCGGATAAATTGACTTCTCTTAGAGAACAACTTAGGGAACTTCTTTCCCAACAGTTTGATAGACATCTTAGACGTTTGAAATTAAATTGCTATAATAACGCTAACAAACCAGGCAGGTACCTTGCTAATAGGTTGAAGGCTGCACGTGCTAAAACACGAATTGCATTCCTCAAACATCCTACTCTATCTCATAAAATTATACATCCACAGGAAATAGCTAACCAGTTCGCAGACTATTATAGTTCTCTATACAATCTAAAGGATGATCCGCATACACACCAACCCACCAAGGAAGCTATTCAAACCTTCCTACATAGCGTACAATTGCCATCTCTTTCCGTACAACACTTAGAAGCTTTGAACGCACCGTTCACAACTCGAGAAGTTGAAAGGACCATTGATTCGCTTCCGAATGGTAAGTCCCCGGGCCCTGACGGGTTTTCTAACGAATACCTCAAGTCATTCAAACACATTGTATCACCTCTAGTGAATTCTTTTAATGCAGCTGCTGAGTCCGAGTGCTTTCCCCCTGATATGCTGAAGGCTTACATTATTACACTACCTAAACCGGGTAAAGACCCGGATACCCCGGCTAACTTTAGACCGATATCACTTTTAAACTGTAATACCAAGGTTTATGCCAAGTCATTGGCCATTCGCCTATCATATATTATTCCCTCCCTTATTAAAAATGACCAGATGGGATTTGTGAAAGGGAGACAAACCTCTGATGCAACTAGACGAGTTGTGAATATTTTACACTATGCTAAATTGCATAGAACGCCTTCTCTGCTGTTGTCTATTGACGCAGAGAAGGCGTTCGATAGGGTCCATTGGACGTACATGCAGATGACTCTTTGGTTTCCAGGGACGTATTTTGCATGCTATTATGGCGTTGTATTCTTGCCCTACAGCTCAGGTGTACACAAATAACACTTTGTCTACTTTGTTCGGTATTGGAAATGGAACTAGACAGGGTTGCCCTCTGTCTCCTTCTATTTTTAATATAATGATTCAACCTTTAGCTGAGAAGATTAGGACACATCCTTCCATCAGGGGCTTCCAATTCGGCGCACATGAACATACTATTAACCTTTTTGCCAATGATATTATCTTATTATCAAAATCTTTGATACTCGATCTAAATATTCTGCCCAAACAGAGACTTGATCTCCAAGCATGGTTTCCATACACCTGGAGTAGAGAAGGTGTGCCATATTTAGGAATAATACTGAAAGCCAAGATTTCTGAGCTTGCAAAAGCCAATATGACTCCACTTATTGCCAAACTGGAAGCTCAACTGAAATCTTTTTCGATGAAGGACGTGTCCTGGTTTGGCCGAATGGCAGCATATAAGATGTTGGTTTTGCCTCAAATTTTATATATTTTTCGGTCCTTACCGATTCATATTCCTCAACATTTTCTCACTAAGTTGGCCACTATGGGATGGAAATATATATGGAATGGTAAAAAAGCTAGATGCTCCAGGAACAATCTTACTTCTCACAAGAGTTGGAGGGGCAGGTCTGGTGGATATACATGATTATTATTGGGCTGTTCAATTAGATCAAATTAAGCACTGGTTTCAGACTGTTAATACACCCTCGTGGGTGACCATGGAGAATTCAATGTTACCTTTGACTGAAGTTTCTACTTTATTACTTACAGATAGTTGGTCTGACTGGAATTTACGAACCCTATCCCCCACTATAAACATTTCATTGAGAGCATGGAGACATGTTCTAGGTAATGTTCGTAGCGACGTTAGTGATGTTTCTTACAATGTGCCTCTGTCTGTACTTGAGATGAAAATTCCATACTCACAGTCGGTGACCTGATAACTAAAGGAATTACTAATATGACGGACTTGTATAATGATACTCAACTCAAGTCCACTGACACTTTATTAACACAATATAACCTGACTGTGGATGAAACTCTTAAATGTCTACAAATAATACAATTTCTTGAGACCAAATCGGTACCGATGATTAGAATTCCATTTATTCTTTGGCAATTCTACTTTACGGATAAACGCGTCTCGAAAGGTATATCGTACTTTTTAATATTTTTAAAGACAAACTTACCTTTACCAAAACTTCGGCTATGCTCAAATGGGAAGCAGATGTAGGATCTGATTTTTCGGAACATCAATGGCGCCGGGCTTTTTTAGAAATACATAAAGCATCCCACTGTGCTAAGCACTGGGAACTTACAATTAAATTAACTAACAGATGGCACTACACACCGTTTAGATTGGCGTGTTTTTTCCCGGGTACCTTGCCGCATTGTTGGAGGGGGTGTGGACAAATAGGCAATCTATTTCATATGCTCTGGCATTGCCCTACAATCAGAAGCCTATGGAATAGAATATTCCAACTAATATCTTCTATCACGGGTGTATTGACTTCTCCTGATCCTGCACTAGGCATTCTTCACTTGAACATTGACAAGTTTGATAAAAATTATAGACCGGTAATATCTCATATCCTGTTGGAAACACGATCATTGATTCTCTGCAACTGGAAATCCACTACTGCTGTAAATTTGTCTGATGTCACCTCAGCTGTGCTTAGGAATCATACTTTTGAACGTTTGATAGCCATTAATACCATGAAATGCTTACAGTTTGATGCACAATGGTCTATATGGCCTAAAGATCTTTCCATGAATTGTCCTTAGTAACTGTATAAATGTTACTTCTTGCTGTTGATGACTCATGTATTTTGTGCATATCTTTGTTTGTTTCCTTTTCTTTAGATTTTTTCCCTTGTATTTTGTATTTCTTTGTGTTCTATGAAATACTCAATAAAAATTTTAATGATTAAAAAAAAAAAAAAAATGTAATTACACGCCCCTGTTAAACAGGGGCTGAAAAATTGGGCCTTAGACACTGGTGCCACAACACTGCAACCCCTCACAGATACTGTACTTGGAGCACAGCAATCAGACCTGTTGCGAAGCATTGCATAAAAAATCGTAATTACACGCCCCTGTTAAACAGGGGCTGAAAAATTGGGCCTTAGGCACTGGTGCTGGTGCCACAACACTGCGACCCCTCACAGATACTGTACTTGGAGCACAGCAATCCGACCTGTTGCAAAGCATTGCATAACAAATTGTAATTATACGCCCCTGTTAAACAGGGGCTGAAAAATTGGGCCTTAGGCACTGGTGCTGGTGCCACAACACTGCAACCCCTCACAGATACTGTACTTGGAGCACAGCAATCAGACCTGTTGCAAAGCATTGCATAAAAAACTAATTACACGCCCCGGTTAAACAGGGGCTGAAAAATTGGGCTTTAGCCACTGGTGGTGGCACCCAGAAACAAAAATGTTCTTCCAAGCTATCATCAGGATCATTGAGAAGGAAGAGGATAGTCAGTCAATATAACAGGACAGTCACTCAGCATCAGCATAGGCAGTCTTGAAGGGATGTGACATTTCAAAATAAATTATTCTTTTATATCAGCTTCAGGTGCCTGGTAGCTGGTGGTGATCCAAGACTGATTCATCTTTATGAAGGTCAGTCGATCAACCGAGTCGGTGGACAGGCGCACCCTGTGATCGGTGACAGCCTCCAGCAGCACTGAATGTGCGTTCGGAAAGAACGCTGGATGCAGGACAGGCCAGTAGCTCAATTGCATACTGTGCAAGCTCTGGCCAGTGATCCATCCTCAAGACCCAGTAAGCCAGAGGATTTTTCGGTGGGAAAGGTGTCCAAGTCTGACCTTGCCCCTAGGTATTCCTGCACCATGTATATCAGACGCTGGCGATGGTTGCTGGAACCGATCATACCTTGGGGCTGCGGACTAAAAAATTGTCTGAACGCATCGGTCAGACGTCCACCTTCTCCACCGCTCCTTCTGCTACTGACCGAAGCCTCAGCAACTCGTCGTCCAGGACCAGGCGTTTGTAACCTCCCAGTCTCTGGGAATGCGTTGCACAGACCTTTCTGCAAGGCCTCCCGCAAATGTCTCATCCTCTGCTCCCTCTGCGACGGCAAGATAAGGTCCGCAACCTTACCCTTGTACCGTGGATCAAGGAGAGTGGCCAGCCAGTAATGGTCCCTCTCCTTGATCCAAAGAATACAAGGATCCTTCCGCAGGCTTTGCAGGATCAGGGAGGCCATACAACGTAGGTTAGCTGAGGCATTCGGTCCGGAGTCTTCTGGGTCACTGAGGACGACATGATCCGCAGCCACCTCCTCCCAGCCACATACAAGTCCACTGGTTTCTTGGGACTGTAAATCATCCCTAAAAGACTGCTGCTGCTGCGGAACAACCTCCAATACTACTGCACCTTGTCCTGCATCCTTCCCAGCTGCCAAAAGAGTGACCCAATGAGCCGTGAAAGACAGGTAACGTCCCTGTCCATGCCTGCTGGACCATGAGTCAGCGGTAATATGCACCTGACCGCCCTGTCCAGCGAGGCATGAACATTGCCTTCCACATGCCGGTAGAGAGCCGGAATCGCCTTCCGTGAGAAAAAGTGGCGTTTGGGAACCTGCCACTGAGGAACTGCACATTGAACAAACTCACGGAAGGGGGCCGAGTCTACCAACTGAAAAGGCAGCAGTTGAAGTGCTAGCAATTTAGCCAAGCTAGCATTCAACCGTTGGGCATGTGGGTGGCTGGGAGTAAACTTCTTTAGACGGCCCAGCAGCTGGGGCAGGGAAATTTGCCTGCTACAATCGGACGTCAGTGTACTGCTAGCAGAGTGCCCGCAAGTACTTGGCTGTGACACACCTAATTCTACACCTTCGTTCCTCTCAGTGCAGCTTTCAGAGAGGACTGAAGGTATAGTGGGGTTGGAGATCCCAGCTGATGAGGAGCAAGGAGAGGTCCGCTTTGTTCTTTGGTGTGGGTCTTTAATGTGCGCTTGCCAACGAGCTTCATGGCAGGTCGACATATGTCTGGTCATGCTTGTGGTGCCCAACCGGCTGATGTTTTGGCCAAGCGAGATACGCTTGAGACATATGTTGCAAATAGCAGTGGTGCGATCTGATGCACTCATCTAAAAAAAGGCCCACACCAAAGAACTTTTGTAATAACGTGCAGAGGCAGCGCCCTGCACAGTCGGAGCTCTGCGATGTGATTCAATTGGTGTGCTGGCCTCAAGCTGGCCCCCGGAGGGCATCCTGCCTCGTTGGAGATGCGCCGCCTCTTTCTCCTCCTCCTCTCTCCGTTCAGGCACCCACGTGGAGTCAGTGACCTCATCATCCCCTCCCTCTTCACCACTGGAGCAAACCTGGCAGTAAGCTCCAACTGGTGGAAGATGACTGCCAGATTGCTGTCCTTGAGCATCCCCTCTCTCTGCGCTCACTCTACTGCCTTCCTCTAGCTGGGTATCATCATCCGAGCCTTCAAAACGCTGGGCATCCTCCTGGAGCATGTACCCAACACTGTGCTCAAACAGTTCGGGGGACTCCTCAGGAGGACATGGTGGGTCTAGGGAAGGGGTGCCTGATGATGACATTGAGTACGCGTTGGCAGCTGCTTTGCCAGTACCCTGAGCCTGGGTGAGAGAGGATGAGGAGGGCTTGGTCATCCACTCTACAGCCCCATACACACGGTCGGATTTTCCGATGGATTCTGTCCTATCGGACAATGTTGTCGGAAATTCCGACCGTGTGTAGGCACCATCGGACAGTTTCCATCGGATTGTCCGACGGACAAAGTCCTATCTCCTGCTGGATAGATTTTTCGACAACAAAGTCCGATCACACCAATTCCGATCGTGTGTAGCGTAGTCCGACGGACAAAGTGCTACGCATGCTCAGAAGAAATTCTGTGACGGAAGCGATTGGTCAGGTAAAACTACCGTTCCTAATCGACACAGCACATTCGTCACGCTGCAATGTTAAAATGTCTTTAATGCAGCGCATTCTCTTTTTCTTTACAATGCAAGAAGAATGACATGTTTTAGCTGCTCCTATTCACCCTCACTTCTCCCAAACTTATTTCTTTATTCGTTTTCAGGATTTCTAGACTAGATGTTTATTTTTCCTCAGATCGTAAAAGAATCTTTGTTATATTTTTTGGATGATTTGTCATTTTTTTTATTTTGTTTGGAATACATATTTTCAGGATAATTTATTTAGATTTTTGAGGGGGGGTTGTGTGTCTCAACTTAGCAAAACAACATTATTAACATTTCTATTTGTTGCTTAAATTTACTAGGAGTTTGTTTGTTGTTGGTGCCCCTTGTTAATTATACTTTATGATTTGTGAAATGTACCAGCCTACTCACAAATAAACTGTCATTGTAGAAAAGTAAAACACAATAGGCAATGTTTTTTTCAAATCAAAAATACCTTTATTTAGGTCTCAGCAACAAACCAAAGAGGAACGCAGCGATGGAGAAACTTGGGGAATTTGCAAAGCCTTGGACACCCACGGCAAACATCATTTTTCAAGCTTCTAAAATTGGGGGCCTGAGGAGTACGTATCTTAAGGGGAGTGCTATCTGGTCCTGAAGTCCAAAACATCCGGAACTGCAGCAGATGCCATCTAGGTCCCCAGGCTCTGGTACTACGAGAGGCTCCATCTTCTCTCAGACCAGACTGAATCCAGGTCGTCACTCTCTTGTCTTCCTTCCACGCTTCCTTGCACGCTGTGGCTGTGGTGCTGGTGGGGTGGCAGAAGGAGGAGGCGGAGCAAGGTCACTATCGCAAACATGTGTGAGTGGGGTCATCCCCCCAGCCATACCCTTATTTAGGACCTTGAGGATGACATCCTCACACATGTTGCGTTGCCCCACCTCCATAGCCATCATTTTCGTGGCAACCACGGAGCCAAAGGTCTCCTCGTCGGTGGGTGTGGCATGTAGGGAGGCTGAAGCCTCTCTGATCATCCGGAGTGCTGACTCTCCCGCCTCACCCCCCCTTCTCGCCCTTTTGTAGGGAAGGCGGAGGGGAGGGACTTGGGAGACAATCAGGCTCCTAGGCCTACCCCCCTCTTGGCTGCCACTACCCACCTCTTGGCTGCCACTAACCCCTTCCTCCTCCTGACTGCCACATTCCACAGCCACCTCCTGGCTGAGGTCTTCCTGTGTATGAAAAAGGGACATAGTTTGAGTTATTTGTTCATCAAACACACACAATTTTCATCTAGTGACTGTTGCAAAATGTTTACAAATAGAAAACCATACAATTCTCAGCCCTGCAGTTTAGATTCTGGCCCCAAATGTCTCCAACACTACTGTCTGTTGATATGTCAAACACGTTAGGAACTAAGCAATTGGGGATCCTGAATTAACTGAACATCATTTATTTTTCACATAATTTGTTCCAAAAATACTATACCTGGCTCAAGCTGGGCTCCTCCACATCTTCCAGACTGGAAGGCCCAGGTTGTTCCAGGGGTGGCCTGCGCGCAAGGAAGCGTGGAAGGAGGAGTCGAGAGTGACTCCGTGACATCAGCCTGGTCTTTGAGAAAATGGAGCCTGTCATAGTACCAGAGCTTGGGGACATGGACCTGATCTGCTGCAGCTCCAGATGCTTGGGACTTCAGGACCTTCTTGCGCTCCCTGAAATACGCACTCCTCAGGCTGCCAATTTTGAGTCTTAACTTACGAACGGTTGCCGTGGGCATCCTTGGCTTTACAAATTCCACAAGTTTCAGCATGGCTGCGTACCTTTTTGGTTTTCTGCCGTAATCGGGGTGTTTGGCCTGCCATAATAGGGTAATTTCCCTATATTTATCAATGAAGAGGGGGAGAAAACTCACATCGTTGAATTCCTCCATATTCCCTGCAAGACACAACACCACACAAAACACTATAAATAATGTCAGGCTAAACTCTCCTAATCTTCTCCATAAAGAAGCCTCAAGGTCTAATCAGTCTAGGCTAGTTATGTACCAACTTCAAATTGTACCTTCGTTCTAGCGATCGTCTCGTACGTGAGCTTTCTCTCCCCTCGTCTCACAGATCGTGGCTACGACACAGGCGTGTGACGTTTTATATACAGTGCGCATGCGTCAAACTCCGCCCGCCCCTGACGATCTTTCTCGTCTATTCCCCACCCCTTCTCTTTACGGCGCAGTGGGGAGAGCACATGGCGGGGACACAGCAGGTGCTCCCCAAATATTGCAGCAACGAGGAGGAGGACGAGGAAAGGCCGGAGGCAGAAACGTCCCGATCCCGGAGGCTGAAATTTAAGGCCTCCAATAGGTCTTTTGGAGAAATGAAGAAATGGAGAAATGTTGGAGATGGTGGACATATTAAAGAGGAGCGACTATGATGGGAAGTATGGGCCTTACCTCAACCCCAATGTCCGAAAGGCCAAGATCATGTCTAAAGTTGTGAGGAGGCTGTACAATCATTTTGGGGTACAACGATCCAAGGAGCAACTGAGGAAACGCTGGTCAGACCTGAAACTGAGGGAGCCCGATCAGTACAGAAAGATCAAGCGAGTTCTTCAAAAAAGTAAGTAGTTGTGTTTTGTGTTTGATTTTTTGCTTGCATACTACTCCATGTGTTTGTATTTTTTCAAAGTTGTACATTAGAAAATGGCCACTTTCATGTTCGTCTGTGCATTCGATCGTACTCAACCTCGATCTTTCTGCCACTGTCATGTTCGTGTGTGTCCATTCGATCGTACTCAACCTTGATCGTTCGGCCACTTATAATACGAGGTTTGGTGAAGTTTTTAGTGAAAGGAAGTTTGTTCTCACTAGAGATGTCATCAAGAATGTAAAGCCAATTTATTCAATGTAAAGGAGAGGTCACCCAGTAGCTGTTTACCCATCTGGACTCTAGAGCACTAGTGCTGGGACACCCAAACCCCCTTTTTATTATGCTTTTCCACAAATGTGCTCCAGTGGATACTAGAGGGGGGTCTCCATCAGACAAACTTCTACCAAAAAGCTAGTAAGTTTACCACCTTTACAAAGTGACTACATTCATGTTGTTGTCATTTGTAACTGGCCAACCAAAAATATTGTCCCTCACTTTCAAGCAATGTTTGACATTTCCTATTTCTGCCCTCAATAGATTGTGGTGCTAAATCTTCCTTTTGTACATTCTCATAGGGGAGCGAAAACTCGGGACGTCTGAGGAAACCAGAAAACCCACACCTCCCAAAGAAGGGGAAAGACCAGAAGCAGAGGAGGAGGAGGAGGAAGGAGAGATCATAGAAATTGGAGAACTTGTCACCACAACAGGTGAGTGTGGGAGAACACAGCTACTGGTAAGCTAATCAATGTATGCCTGCCTCATTTCCAAGAGATTTTTTTTTTGGTTGTTTTTAGGTGACGTGGATGTTGTGGAAGAAGAATCGCACTTTACCACAGAAAGTGCCCACGTACTCATCGGGGAGATAATGGTCTGCAATCGAGATCTAGATGAGATAAAGCAAAACATCAATGATGTTCAACAAAAATTGAAAAACATCATTGATGATTTAGGTAAAATCTGAAAACGCACCAAGTAATTATCACACATTTGTGGCTGTTTGTGACCACATTTGCAACTTATAACTGTGTGAAATTTGGAACATGCACACATTGTGTCCACATGTGCTAGCTCCCATCATGGTGGATGAATGACAACGTTTTTTTGGGGGTGCAACCACTTTACTAACTACTAAAGTGGTTGTGGTGAAGGGGTTGCACCCCCAAAAAACGTCCATTGATCCCCATGATGGAAAATGGCACTTTTGAACATTCTACGCATGTGTTTTACCATCTAATGTCCATTTTCAGACCCAAATTGTGTGCATGTTCTAAATTTCCAGTTTCCAGGGGTGACCCCCCATGTGATGAAGGCAAGATCAAACACACTTTCAACATATAGTCATGTCTGATCTTGTCTTCACTTTAGAAAGTTTAACTTTGCAAGTTCCTATGTTCTGTTTTGCTCCATGCCTGGTTTTAACAAAAGCGGAATGTTTGTAAACAATGTTGTAAAGAACCAAGATCTTGTCAGTTTTGCCAAGAAGTTTGTAAACGCACTTGTGAATGTGTTGCAAGTAAACTTTTTTAATTTTCTAAATGTGTGGCTTCCTTATTGAAAAACACAAAAGCATTATGTATGTCAAATGTAAAGGATTTGGGGGGCAATGGGTGTTATTTACTAAAGGCAATTCCAGTTTGCACTGCAAGTGTATTTTCCAGGGCACTTTTGCACTGCACTTGTAGAGCATAGTGGATTTGACTTATGTAAATGACACCCACAGTGCTTTGTACGAAAACACGTAGCACACCATTTTTGGGAATACACACATGTCTGACCTGGTGATGAAAAGGAGTATTTTGGGTGTCAGTTATGCACTACAAACCTTCTCTAGACAAAAGATTAGGTATCACACACACAACATGAGAAGATTCTTTTTGGGAAGAAGAGACCGTTACCTCCTTTTGCCCAGAAAGTGCATTCCCACTGTTGAAGCTAAAGGGCAAAAATGTATATCTCAAATAAGCTAGAATATGGAAATGACAAGAAATCATAGGTTTGTTTAAAAAATATATTTATTAAAAAATGCCTCTCACACATCGTCAGGCAGAGCAATGGCCCCCCTACCCACAAAGTACTCCATATATTGCTTGCGGACCTTGCGGGCATTTAGAGGGGGCAAGTCTGGACGTGCCGCTTGAAGGGCTGTGAGGTCGGCATTGGAAGGCCCGTCCACATCTGGGCCAACGGGCACCACATAGTTGCTGTTGTGTCTTTTCAAAAAGTTGTGCAATATGCAACAGGCAAGAACTATGTGGTTCAGTTTGTATTCCGCCAAGTTAATAGCCGTCAAAAACAGGCGGAAGCGGCTGGCCAGGATCCCGAAGGTGTTCTCCACCACTCTGCGGGCTCTCGACAGTCTGTAATTGAAGACCCTCTGGTCTGGGGTGAGGGTCCTCATCGGGAAGGGCCTCATCAGATGGGGAGTCAACGCAAACGCTTCATCTGCGACAAAGACGAAGGGGAGTCCTTCAGCATTCTCCTCTGGAGGTGGCAAGCACAGACTGCCACTTTGGAGACGCCAGTAGAACTCCGTGTGCGCAATGGCACCACCATCCGAGATCCGACCGTTCATCCCCACGTCCACATACAAAAACTCGTATGTCGCCGACACCACCGCCAACATCACTACACTATTAAACCCCTTGTAATTATAATAGTAGGACCCCGAGTTGAGGGGTGGGACGATGCGGACGTGTTTCCCATCAATTGCACCTCCGCAGTTAGGAAAGTCCCAACGGCTGGCAAAGTGGGAGGCCACAGTCTGCCATTCCTGTGGCGTGGAAGGGAACTGTGGAGTGAAACAAGAAAAAAAAATTTGTCACTTTGCACATAAACATTGCAAGCAGATTAGACACTAAACATCTTGGAACAAGGTCAGACTTTTACATTTTAAGCTGGAAAGTATTTGCAACGCAAAGTAGAGGGTCCCCCTAGCAGATTACTCACCCCCCATCAATCCCCCCACTTCTGATGGGCCTTTGACAATAACTAGGGGTTTGGGGTGGGGTTTGGACAGGTAACCCTCTGCACTTCATTGATTGCCAAATGGCTCAATAATGTGTGCTAATTTGGCCAGACCCTCCTTACTTAACTCTATTGGCAGCCCACAGGAAAGATAAAAGAACATTCCAAATCCCCACCCCCAAAAAAAGGAACGCACATTTTGACATTCTGAAATTACCTAGCAAGCTAATGGGAGGGAAAGAACACGAAAAAAGAGGAAATGGAAAGTATAGAGCCAGCCCCTTGCACTACATGCTTTGCTGAATTCATCCCTAAAGATGCCCACTATAAAGAGGTAGGTATATAGTGTGTATTGACCTTGGGAAAGCCAGCAGATAGAGGATTGGTACCATCTGACAGAGCAGTTGGGGGAGGGGGTTCCTAATGAGTTTGGCACCCCCCCCCCCCCCACCAAAAAAAAGGGGAAAAAAAGGGGCTCTACATGAAGTAAAACACACAGCAAACATTTGTGCATATTTTAGGGGGTGTTTGGGGGAAAACAATACTATACAGCAGACAAAATACATTGCTTAAGTGACTAGGCCATAGGTGTCTATTGGGGCAGAAGAGCATGCTGGGGAGGTAAGTGAAGGGAAAAATGCATGAAGGAGAAAAGGGGCACAGCATATTAGAGCATATTGCAATCATGGTAATTAGGGAAGGAGGTCAAAAATACAAGACATTAGCAAACAGAGCATACATAGAAGGGAATAGTAAAGTAGAAATGTTACCTTAATATAGTCCTCCTGCAGGACCTGGATGATGGCAGAACAGGTCTCTGGAATAATGATTCCCAGGGCCTGGGGAGAGATACCTGAGGAGAACTTCAAATCCTGAAGGCTTCTCCCTGTCGCCAAGTACCTCAACGTAGCAACAAGCCTCTGCTCCGGAGTGATGGCTTGTCTCATGCAGGTATCCTGCCGGCTGATAAAAGGGGTCAGTAAAGCCAAAAGACAGTGAAAAACGGGGTCCGTCATCCGGAGAAAGTTCCTGAAATCATCATGATTATTCTCCCGGATCTCACGAAGTAAAGGCATGTGCGAGAACTGATCACGCTGAAGCAACCAATTCTTGGTCCACATACTCCTCATCACTCTGTTCATGGACGGGTCTTGGCTCAAAGCTAAAAGCCTGACACCAATTCCGCATACAGCACGAACTCGGCGACGAGTACGTACGGGAAACATCGCTCACAAACGGTCGGCTGGTCAGAACGGACAAACAGAAAGCACCGATAAACAGCAAGGCCTGAAAGAACGAAATGAATACCAGAAACAAGCAGACAATAAGCAGTGAAAATCAAAGCGTCCTATATCAAGATATAGGCCGCAATGACCAACAAATGCGAACTGACTACACGCACTAATAAACAGATACGCACGACAAGCACAAACTGAAGAACAGTAACGATCTGAGTGACAAAACTGAGAAGCGCGAATCGTAAGTCCCCAAACTTCTACTAACTCGCGATAAACACGGGATCAGCAGAAGGAGCCCAACGGGTGCGGGACGTGGTGCTGAACTTCCCTTTTCTAGTCTCGTGGAAGACGACTTACGTCACGACGTTCTTGCAGACCGGTAATTCCGACAACGTTGTCCGACCGTGTGTACGCAACACCAACATCGGACAAAGTACGACGGACAGGATCCGATGGAACTGGTCCTCGGATAATCCGAGCGTGTGTATGGGGCATACCAAGCCTTCATCATGATGCGGTTCAACATGTCCAGCTGCCGAAAATAAGGACAAGCGTGTCCCATGGCCACGTGCTGATGACGATGCACCACGTCCACGACCAGCACTGTTGTCTCTAGACACAGAGCCTGCTTGCCCTGTTTTCTTGGCTCGGGGACTGTCTGCCTCTCCTTGTCGGTCTTCCAGACATTGTAATGGGTAGTGTACACACTCTAACTCCTGCAGATGGCTGTCTTAAATGACAACAGGGCAGAAGGGCAGATACAGGGTGAGGTGGTTTAGTGTGCTGTGCTATACTCACACAGCACACACACACACACACACAAACACTGCTGTAGATGGCTGACTCAGGAGGACATGGTGGGTCTAGGGAAGGGGTGCCTGATGATGACATTGAGTACGCGTTGGCAGCTGCTTTGCCATTACCCTGAGCATGGGTGAGAGAGGATGAGGAGGATGAGGAGGGCTTGGTCACCCACTCTACCAAGCCTTCGTCATGATGCGGCTCAACATGTCCAGCTGCCGAAAAGTAGGACAAGCGTGTCCCATGGCCACGTGCTGATGACGATGCACCACGTCCACGACCAGCACTGTTGTCTGTAGACACAGAGCCTGCTTGCCCTGTTTTCTTGGCTCGGGACTGTCTGCCTCTCCTTGTCGGTCTTCCAGACATTGAAATGGGTAGTGTACACACACTAACTCCTGCGGATGGCTGTCTTAGATGACAACAGGGCAGAAGGGCTGATACAGGGGTGAGGTGGTTTTATCGTGCTGTGCTATACTCACACAGCACACACACACACACACACACTCCTGCAGATGGCTGGCTGGCTAGCTGGCTGCCTGCCTTAGATGACAACACACCAGAAGAGCAGATACAGCGTAATGTGGTTTAGTGTGCTGTGCTATAGTCACAGAGCACACACACACACACACACACTGCTGTAGATGGCTGACTGGCTGTATCGGGACTGTCTGCCTCTACTTGTCGGTCTTCCAGACATTGTAATGGGTAGTGTACACACACTAACTCCTGCAGATGGCTGTCTTAGATGACAACAGGGCAGAAGGGCAGATACAGGGTGAGGTGGTTTAGTGTGCTGTGCTATACTCACACAGCACACACACACACTCCTGCAGATGGCTGACTGGCTGGCTAGCTGGCTGGCTGCCTGCTTTAGATGACAACACTCCAGAAGAGCAGATACAGCGTAATGTGGTTTAGTGTGCTGTGCTATAGTCACAGAGCACACACACACAAACACTGCTGTAGATGGCTGACTGGCTGGCTAGCTGGCTGCCTGCCTTAGATGACAACACGCCAGAAGAGCAGATACAGCGTAATGTGGTTTAGTGTGCTGTGCTATAGTCACAGAGCACACATACACACTGCTGTAGATGGCTGGCTAGCTGGCTGCCTGCCTTAGATGACAACACGCCAGAAGAGCAGATACAGCGTAATGTGGTTTAGTGTGCTGTGCTATAGTCACAGAGAACACACACACACACTGCTGTAGATGGCTGACTGGCTGGCTAGCTGGCTGCCTGCCTTGGATGACAACACGCCAGAAGAGCAGATACAGCGTAATTTGGTTTAGTGTGCTGTGCTATAGTCACAGAGCACACACACACACACAAACACTGATGTAGATGGCTTACTGGCTTAGATGACAACATGCCAGAAGAGCAGATACAGCGTAATGTGGTTTAGTGTGCTGTGCTATAGTCACAGAGCACACACACAAACACTGCTGCAGATGGCTGACTGGCTGGCTAGCTGGCTGCCTGCCTTAGATGACAACACGCCAGAAGAGCAGATACAGCGTAATGTGGTTTAGTGTGCTGTGCTATAGTCACAGAGCACACACACACACACACACACACACACACACTGCAGATGGCTGACTGGCTAGCTAGCTGGCTGCCTTCGATGATAAAACACGCCAGAAGAGCATATACAGGTAAAGGTGGTTTAATGTGCTACTGCTGTGCTATATTAACACAGCACGCACACACACTAACTACTCCTACAGGTGGCTGGATTGGTAGAGATTGAGAACAGCACTGAAAAGAATAAACTACCCTGCCTATTTTTTCTCTTTCCCTACACTAATCCCCAGAATCCACAAGCAGATAATGTAAATGAATCACAAGCAGATAATGCAGATGAATCAAAACAGCAGATACTGCACAAGCAGACATTGTACAGAACAGTACAGTTTCTTACTGTTCCTAACGCCGAAACACACTACATAAGGCCGTCGGCGCAGCAGCCTTATATAGTGTGGGGCGTGTACTAAACCCCCTGAGCTATAATTGGCCACAGGCATCCTGAAAGGTTTAAAATATGAGTTTGTTTATGTACAAATCTAACAATGAAAAATGTGTACATTTTAATCCAGCCACCTTATTGCCCCTTTTGGAGGAGGCTGTAGATGGGGGAGACCACATGTGTTAAATTGATGACGTAGGAATCAGCTGCTGTGAGCCCAGTGCAGGACATGAGTTATTATCGGTTTTATACTGAGTATGCAGTTTATCACCCAGAAGGATACTCTGTATTTAGAGCCATTGGATCCTTTTTCCATAGCCATACTAACATTAAAACTCACACATGGAAGCAGACCGACTAAGGATGCTGCATTTACAGCCCCGGACACTTGCTGGGTCTGTGCAACTCACAGATTCCACCCTAGTTCTGGCCCAGTATAGCTGGGATTAATAATTCAACTTTAAGGACCCCAGAACGAGAAGAACAAGTGGTCCACAGGGGGCAACTTCTTATGAAACAGGACATTGGAAAAGGTGATCATTTATGTCTGCCAGCCACTCTTTTCCCTCCAGCTTAACACATGGACCGTGTCATCAGTCACAAGCAGTTATGGCTGCCTTAGTAAATGAGCGTGGGATAGAGCCAGGATTCACCACAGTTGTTTTTATAACATACCACTTCTTGTTTTACCTGTTACCAAAGGTGTTACCAAAAGCTGAACATCCCTTCCAGAGATTACAAAAAGATATAACCAGATGCCCAAGTCAGGATCTTATGAGTATGCATTTTGTCTGTATGGACATGTTTTTTGGATGTCCAATGGCCAATGCTACTGCAAAGGCCACAGTAAAAAGTGTTATCAGAAGTAGTTTGTAAGTACAGAGAGTAACAGAGGAAAACATTTTTATAGGAGAGTCCTTACTAGAAGTTTTGAGGTTTTATTTTTACACTCCCTACTGTCTACAATGTAGCGGACAAAGTAGAGTAAGAAACTTTTGCCTGAGTGTTTGATGGAAGGGATGAAGGGGATGATGGACTCTCTCCCTATGGGATTTGGTTTGGGAGTGTGTTACTCACTTATATTTTGTCTCAGCAGCTGAAGTCCTCCATTCGGATCTCACAGAGAATGTTGCTGATCTTTTAAGGTTTTTGACAAACTCATTTATGTGTTTTCTCCCCAATTCCAGATCCTAAAAGTTTGGAAGGATCTAAAACTAAAGCCAGGTGACTTGTGGATTGTTAAGAGACATTTATATATAAGGAAATGTTTGGAGACTCAATACAGCATCTATTTCATGTACAGTTTTGCAAAACTTGAAGGAAGAGTCACCTGGATCCACACCAGACACTGCAAAAATTACTAAATTAAAGAAATCTTTGTGTTTGATTTGTTTCCCTTTTGCAATCACAGTCTATGGTACTATTTGATTCAATTACTTTAATTGTAAGGGATATATATTTGAAAAGTAGTTTAGCCATGTTGAAGTCATATTTGTCTTTTGTACCTCTTCCATTTTATGTAGAATTGTCTGTGTTTACATGTGCTGATAAGTCAGCATACCAACATTAAGCTAGAAGGCCATTGTGGCCACAGGAGTGTACAGCCAGTACTCTGTAAATATGTCTTATCAATCATTTGTTTTTCACAATGAAAAGTCATTTTGTAATGAAAAAAGCTGCTCAGCTATTATTTTCTCCACAATGGAGTTTTTGCCTCTTTGGCCAGGACTACCTCCACCTAAGCGTGTGGAGGTTCCAGGTTAAAGGTGATAGCAGGTATGGTTAGTGATCAAAATATTGATCAAAAGAGGGGAGACAGAATGTTTTCAGTACATGTTTACATTCTTTTGAGTCCTGATTAGAATAAGCCTGCCTATGATATGCCCCTTGTTACCATAAATGAACAATTGTAATATTAATGTGATACCTACATAATCATGTGTATAAAACCCCTGAATTGCGTCATAATAAAGGAGAACGGTTATTTGGAAAGATGCTGAGCGTATCTTTTGAGTCTGTTCCCTACTGCAGTAGTTATTATTAATTTGGAACCACTAATCAATATGAGGATAGGAGTTGCCTATCTATAAAGTTCTTTGAAGGATAAGGTTGAGGAAATTACCCAGTTACAGAGTGCAGTTGATAATGGCAACAAGGTTTGTCAGAGGTTACAAAACCAATCAGAAACTGAGACTATAAATTTAAAATTGCATGCAGTTACCATTGGGGGAGCTTTGCTTGAGAAATCTAAACGTTGTGATGAATTATCAGAGGAAAATGAGAGATTGAAATTAAGAATTATGGAATTAGAGAATAGATCTCAGGAATGCAGATATGCATCAAATGCCAGCTGCACCTACTGTGACCACCACAGTTTATAACAACAATAATAATAATACAGGTGAAGTTCCGCTTGTAACAAGGCCTTTTAAACCAAAACAATTAGATGCAATTCTTAAAGAAATAGTAATGGTTCCCTGCCATGATTTAAACAGATGCTTAAAATGGTTTTGTGACTTGCAGAATGTCAGAGATATGTACAGTCTTTTCTAAATCTGATTTAGAAAGAGTTATACAACATTCTATAGGAGGTGGTCTTTGGATGAGAATTAAACAAATCTGTATTCAGCCTCTGAGGACACGGGACATATTACTGGAATTATTATGTGTTTTGTATGGTTTACGTTCTGATGTTTCTATTCATGGGAAGATCAAACAAATGCAAAGTGAATCTCCCTATGAATTGTCACACAGGATAGCAACTATTATGGAATTATTGGTCAGTAATAATCTTGCATTTGAGCGTGGTGGCTTGATACATATGAGTATGTTTCTAGATGCTTTGCATGAAGATATCAAACAAAATATTTTACTAGTTACCCCAAATCCTCATGATTTAAAATACGTATTGTTGAGAGCAAACCATTTATGGAGAGAGTCAAATGAGCAGGCTGTCAAAATTGATTTAGCCACATTGTTTAGGACAAATACTGAACATAAAGGTCAAAAGATAATATCTTATGATAACAACCAAAGAGGAGACACCGGGTCAAATATAGGTGATATTAATATGAAAAACAGAGCTGACCAAAATAATAAGAAAAGGTCCAAGACCTGGATACCGTTTTCTCAGTTAAAACAGAAATATGACCACCTGAAGATTGAGTATGATAAGATGAAAATAGAACATTACACATTGTTGGAACAGCTGAACAGAAACCCGGGTGTCATAAATGCAGATGTACATTCTCCAATCTGTTTTTGAATGCAAATGACACTTCTCTAGCAGTGGGGGTGAATTCATTTCAAACTGTAAATGTGTAAATAACTTCAAACAATGTTTAAGGACCTTGCTAATTCGTTTTTTGTTGGAGAGTTTTTTTTTGTCTTTCAGATATTGCCGGAGATACTCGCTTGCATGTGAATAGCAGAAGGACAGTCTGAAATTGCAGGCTAGTGAGGGAGAAATGCTGAATAGACACATGCACTCTCTCAATATTCATGAAGCAATGGACCCTTTTTTTTTTTTTTTGAACATTCAAATTTTTTTTTTTTTTAAATTTCCTTGTCAATGGACTTTTCTTCCCCAACCCCCTATTTTTTTTATTATTTTTCACTCTTTCCCAGATGTATTTTGCTTTTAATTTTTTATTTTCAATATGTTTTATTTCTTGAACTTTATCTCAAAACCAGAGCGAAGCATTTAAACCTAAAATAATTTTCATAACATCTGTACATATTACATAATGCGTATTGATCAATATATTTTACATCTAAGGTGAGATGCTGCACAATGGCTTGGCATAGCATAAATTATATGTTGGGTGGTTTTTCTAAATTTATAAGAGGGGTGAGAAATTCATCACTCCAGTCATGATTTGAAACTTTGTTGAAACAGTTGTTTAGAATATGCTAAAGGCTATGACATATATGGATGAAAAAGACCTAACTTTACTGGCAAGATTTTCCACTGCTGCTTTGTCTGGATAGAAGATCTGATAAACACTGATGTCAAGCTGATTCTATCTGAACCATCATGTGGGGGTATGTGTATTATAGATTGGTATACCATTCAGGTGGAATTATGGACTGAATGATCCAAGTAACTGCTCTATTGAAGGCAATTTGGAGTCGGACTACAGCAAATTACAAACGCAAATTGTGTCTGGCAATCAATTGACCTTGAAAGTGAGTGCTGGTACATTGATGGTTCTTTTTACTATAAAGATGGAAGTAGAAGTTCAGGATTTGCTGGTTTTTGTGCAAAAGCATCTTTAAAAATGAAAACCTTGAGCCTGGAGATGAGAGAATCCTGGATTTATGTGGATCGTGCCCCCAGAGCATACCAAGTTTACTTTCAGTGAGATGGTGAGAGATGTGATGAAGTCAGACCGAAGAATGGACTGTGACATCAGCTCATCTTTGCGCAATATTCAAGATCTTGATGTGATATAATAAGGCCTAACAGCTATATGGGCCACGGATGTTTACTGAATCCTTTTCCAGTCATGGTCTAAAGTTATATTATCTAATAACTGTTTCATGGGGATATTTTAGAGGCTGGTGAAGAGGGATGTAACCAGTTTCAACTTTATATTTTATATGAGCCATTGTAAAGCATCCAGTATCTCAAATTGTAATGATATGTTTGTTGCTTGATTTATGGGTCAGTTCTAGTAGTTAGAAACGACCCAAGTGGGGGTATATGTTGTAATGTGTTGGCCGATTTATGTGGGATTTTATATTATTATTTTATATATGTACACATACAGTACAAGATTGACCAGGCCAGATTTCAGTTGACAATGTTATCTGTTAACCTAATTACACATATCAAAAGGAACAGATAGTGACTATGGGCTATGTTAATGTTAATATGCAAGAATATAGATTGGGGATTCCATACAAGTAAGGTGGTATCTGTTAATCTAATTGCGCATACTTGTTGATGTTAATATGCAAGAATGCAAATTAGGGCAGTTTATGACTGCAGCTGAATATAACCTTGCATTCAGTCTATTCTGTCTCAGGAGGGTCTCAGGAGGGTGTGGGGCTCTAGATATTTACTAGCACTGTCATAATTATACTCTGTTGGATTACGATCATCTGTTGCAAGACTTTGTTCTGTTTTGGAAGTCAATAAAGTGCCTCTCTGGAAGAATTGGGTTGCTGTGGAACAATACTATACTATATTAATAACTACAAATCATCTACCCACTATACTTTATATCACTACACCCTGGGGAAAGGGGGCCCTGCGGCCCCCCCACCCCAAAGCACCTTGTCCCCATGTTGATGAGGACAAGGGCCTCTTCCCGACAACCCTGGCCGTTGGTTGTCGGGGCCTGCGGGCGGGGGGCTTATCGGAATCCGGGAGCCCCCTTTAATAAGGGGACCCCAGATCCCGGCCCCCCACCCTATCTACGATGTACCCCTACCCATTCACCTAAGGAAAAAAGTGTAAATTAAAAAAACGACAATTTTTTTAAATATTTTATTGCACAGCTCCTGGGGTCTTTTTCTGTCTTGGGGGGGTCTTCTCGTCGGACTCCTCCCCTATCTTCTGCTCTTTTACCTAGCTCTTTCACTAGCGGAGGAGCCCGACTTTCTTCTTTGTCGCCGCCGTCGTCTGGGGGGTCTTGTTCTGACTTCGGGGGTCTCTTCTGTTCTTGCCAGTGGCCGGGGCTTCTGTTGCCGTCGTCGCTGTCGCCGCCTTCTGCTTCTTGTTCTTCTTTCTTCATCCAATGTTGACACAACGCTCTCTCTGGCCGTAATGGCAGAGACACGCTGTGATGTGACTTATATAGGGACGAGGGGCAGGTCACATGCTCATGTCACATGGTGACCCCGCCCCCCATATGATGTCACAGTCCCAGCATCCTCCGGGACTGTGACATCATATAGAAGACATATTTGTAGCAACTTTAAAGCAATGAAATGTCTATTAATATCTTAAAGGTAAAGCTGCATAACAATTTATGTATTGAGGTTTGGATTACTACAGATGCCCTTTGGTGACAATGACAGGTTTATTTAATAACCACTTGGTAAAATTGATGGTGTAATTGTCAATGTAATAATAGAAATAATGTGCTTCAATCATCCTGACACCATAACAACCATGATTGAAGCACTAACACCAGGTGTTTTGAGTATCTTTATCTGCTGATTGTTAAACTTTCTAGAATACACATATTTCTATTGTTGTGTAGGATTTGGCCCTGCTGTTCCTCCCTCTCTCCCTCCCTCTCCCTCCATCCCTCCCTCTCCCTCCATCCTTCGCTCATCTCAGATGCTAACCACGCCACCTTAGAGACACGTCCACTATTTCGCTGAAACCACGCCCATTTTCACCAAGTGGGAGGGGTCAAAAAACTTCACCAGCCGCCACTGATGTCAACATGTGCTATCTTTCATCATGGGGGATAAATGGACATGTTTTGGGGGTGCAACCACTTCCTCTCAACTACTTGAGTTTTGAGGAAGGGTTGCAGCCACAAAATGCGTACATTGATAACCCCTGATGGAAGATAGCACATGTTGACACACTGTGTGCATCTTCATTTTTTGGGCATTTCGATTCTTCCTAGTACATCAACCATGTTCTTCAGTTTTTGTTCAATCTCAATTGTTTTTTGCTTTATACAGTCTAAATCCCGACTACAACACATTATCTCTTGGATTAGCCTTTGGACACTGTCACTGGTGAAATGATGAGATTGTTCTTCCACAACCTGCGTATCACCTAAAAGAAAAATACACACCATGTATTATAAATATGCAGGCATACATCTATTACCTGAATCTGTGGTGTCAGACTGACTGGTTGTGGTGACAATCTCCACCACCTCTCCTTCCTCCACATCCCCAGATTGTGGCGTCCTCTGTTCCCCTTCTGCAGGAGATGGAGAGGGTCCCTGGTGTGATCAGACATCCTGAGTCTTTGCTCCCCTATGAGAATGAAACAAAAGGTATACTTAGCACACAGATATTTTAGGCCAGAAATAGGAATATGAAACATTGCTTGGAAGTGGGGTACAATTGTCTGTTTGGGCAGAGTTCCAAGTCAAAGGCATCATTTATTCCCTTAACCAAGCTGGAATCCTTACCTTTTTTGGACAAGTTTGACACATGTAGACACCCCTAGTATCCACTGGAGCACCTGTGTGGGACACCCTAAAAAGTTTGTTCATGTGTCCCACACTAGTGCTCCGGAGTCCAGATGTGTAAACAGCTGCTGAGTGTCCTCTCCTTACATTACACTGAATCAAGTTTGCAATTCATTCTAGTTTCAAACATATCTAGTCAATATCCTAAGCTTCTTTTTAGACAAATTATCATGATCAAATGTAGTTAACTCTGTATCTGGCCAAAACATTGTATTTAGTTGGCAAACAAACAATGTTTACTATGACCGATTACTGTGCCGCCCACGAACATGAAAGTAGCCATTTTAAACTGTACAACAGTAAAGAAAAGCACATGGAGCAGCCTGCAAGTAATAATAATAATAATACCAACACACGACAACTACTTACTTTTTAGAAGAACTTTCTTGATTCTTCTGTACTGATCCTGCTGCCCTAATTTGAGGTCTGACCATCGTTTCCTCAATTGCTCCTTGGATCGTCGTACCCCGAAATTCCGGCGCAGACTCTTCACTCTTCAACTTTAAGTCATGATCTTGGCTTTTCCCACATTTGGGTTTAGGTACGGTCCATACTTCCCATCATAGTCGGCCCTCTTCAATATGTCCACCATCACTTCAAAGGACATATTTGAGGCCTTAAATCTTCTTCTCCGGGATCGGGCGTTTCTTGCTCCGGGCTTTCCTCCTCATTACTGCTATTAAGCACCTGCTGTGTCTCCTCTAAAGCCCCATACACACGCGCGGACAATCCGTGGACCAGGTCCGTCGGACCATGTCCGTCATACTTTGTCTGATGTTGGTTTTGCGTACACACGATCGGACAAAGTTGTCGGAAAATCCGATCATTCTGAACGTGGTGACGTTTGTTGCCTACGACGGGACTACGTAGAGGCTAGTAGCCAATAGCTTTGGTCTTGTAATGTGATCTGAGCATGCGTAGCACTTTGTCCGGTCGGACAAGCGTACACACGCTCGGATTTGGTGTGATCGGACCGGGTTGACGGCAAATCTTTCCAGCAGGAGATAAGACTTTGTCCGACGGATAAACCGACGAACACTGTCCGATGGTGCATACACACGGTCTGATTTTTCAACAACCTTGTCCGATCGGACAAATTGATGAAAAAGTCCGACCGTGTGTATGGGGCTTATGTCGTATTCCACTGCGAAGAAAGAGAAGGGGACGGGGAATATTCTAGAAAGAACGTCATGGGCGGGCGACGCGGGCAGAGTTTCATGCATGTGCAGTGTATATAAAGCGGAACACGCGTGTGTCGTACATACGATCTGTGAGCAGAGGACAAAGTAACGGGAGCAACGATCATTATAACGAAGGTACAATTTGAAGTTGGTGCTTCAGTGGCCTATACTGCTTATAGATTCAGGTCTATATTGGGTCAAGATTAGGAGAGTTTCGCCTGACATTAGGGTTTGTCTTGTGTTGTATCTTGCAGAGAAAATGGATCCCTTCAATGATAGGGAATTTCTAGGAATATTCATTGATATGTTCAGGGAGCTACCCTGTCTGTGGCAGCTGAACCATCCGTTTTTTAATAATCAAAGCGGAAGGCAGCATTGGATCAATTGGTAGAATTTGTGAAGCCGGTGATCCCCACAGCAGACATCCCCTATTTGAAGGCCCTAATTGTTGGCATGAGGAGCACTTATAATAGGAAGCACAAGAAGGTCCAGGATTCCCTGAGGTCAGGAGCTGCAGCAGAAGACATTTATGTGCCCTGACTGTGGTACTATGACAGACTGCATTTTCTGGCAGGCCAGACTGAACCCAGGCCAGCACTCTCCAATCTTCCTTCAAGGAGTCCTTCCCCCCCAGCTGAGGCTTCCGACGCCCAACCTGGGCCTTCCAGGCAGTAACATGTGCAGGAGCCCAGCTTGAGCCAGGTATGGCATTCTTCAAAATATTTCTGGTTGTCAAATTAATGATGTTAAATATATGTTAATTTTGATCACTAATTTCTGATTTCACAAAGTGTTTTACATATCAAAAGACAGTAGTGGCCACAAATGAGTGTGACAAGAATGAAAAATGCTGGGCTCAGAATGATAGTCTTTTCTATTTATTAACATTCAATTTGCAACAGTCATGAGCTGAAAATTGTGTGTGATTGCTGAACCAAAAACTAAAACTATGTCCCTTTTTCATACACAAGAAAAGCCTCAGCCAGGCCATGGAAAGTGGCAGCCAGGAGGTGGCCGGGCCCAGTAGCCTGCCAGAATCACAGGTCCCTCCCCTACGCCTTCCACAAAAAAGTGGTAGAAAGAGGAGTCACGTGAAGGAGGCAACAATTGGCCTATTTCTGAAGGCTACTGCAGCCCTAACAACCCCCCACAGTGTTCAAGAGGACTTTGCATACTTCACAGCATGCAAAATGCTGGAAATGGAGGAGGGCCAATGCCCCTTATGTGAGGAAATCATCTTGCAAGCCCTAAATAAGGGGTTGAGGGGCCAACTCACAAGACAATCCAATATTTGTGAGTTCAACATGGTCCTCCTCCTCCAGGTCCTATTCCTCCTCCTCCACCTCCTGCCACACCTCCAACACCACAGCCACAGCCTAGAAGGAAGCGTCTACTGAAGACCAGAGAGTGACGGCCTGGGTTCAGTCTGGTCTGACAAAAGATGCAGGCTGTTTTAGTACCACAGCCTGGGGACATATATGTCATCTGCTGCTGTTCCTGATCTCTTGTAGTCCTGGACCAGATTGTGCTCACTATTATAAGGACTCCTCAGGCCACCAATTTTGACTGTAAAATAGTTGATGTCTGCCCTGGGGTACAAAGGCTTCGCAAATTTCACCAGTTTATCCAGCGTTGCCTTCCTCTTTATTTTGTTATGACCCAGAATAAATGGCTATTTTGTTTTCAGAAATACTTGCCTATGTGTTTTTCTTCAAAAAGGACAGTTTGTGAGTAGGCAGGTACATTTCAAAAATACAAGGACAAATTAACAAGGAACACCAACACCAAGCAACCTCCTTGAGATTAGGGATGTGCTCGATTCAAACCCACGTTCGAATCGAGCACCGGGCGAGCCCAGAACTATTTGGGCCGTTCGCATCACATTCGTGTGATGCGAGCGGCCCGCAATGCATTGCGGCCGGCGCAGTGCATTGCTGGCTGATAATTGGCCAAGCATGCACTGTGACCCCGCATGCTTGCCCAATCACAGCGCCGGCAGCGAGGAGAGCAATAATTGGCTACAGGCAGGACGCCTGTAGCCAATTAAAGCTCAGGGGCTTTAGTACACGCCCCACTCTATAAAAGGCTGCCACGCCGTCGGCCCAGGGCACATGTGTTCCGGCTTTTAGAAGAGTGAATAGGCAGTCTGCTGATTGATTTCTTCATTACTAAACCATTGCTGATTCATTCAATACTGATCATTGCTGCTGATTGCACTGCTGAGTGTGACATTATGTGCTGCTGGGGATTAGTCTGGTGTGTGCGTGCTGTTAGTACAGCATTGCAGTAGCACCCATTGCAGTGCTGTTAGAACAGCATTGCACCCCAACTTTCTGTCCCAACCTTCTGTCCCATCCCAGGCAGGCAGGTATTTATAGCAGCCATATTGTGTTTGTGTCAGCACACATAGGACCTATAGTGTGTTTGTGTCAGCACACATAGGACCTATAGTGTGTTTGTGTCAGCACACATAGGACCTATAGTGTGTTGTGAGCACACATAGGAGCTAAAAAATTTTGTCAGCACACATAGGAGCTATAGTGTGTTTGTGTCAGCACACATAGGACCTATAGTGTGTTTGTGTCAGCACACATAGGACCTATAGTGTGTTGTGAGCACACATAGGAGCTAAAAAAAATTGTCAGCACACATAGGAGCTATAGTGTGTGTCAGCACACATAGGACCTATAGTGCGTTTGTGTCAGCACACATAGGACCTATAGTGTGTTGTGAGCACACATAGGAGCTAAAAAAAAAATTCAGCACACATAGGACCTATAGTGTGTTTGTGTCAGCACACATAGGACCTATAGTGTGTTTGTGTCAGCACACATAGGAGCTATAGTGTGTTGTGAGCACACATAGGAGCTATATTTTTTTGTCAGCACACATAGGAGCTATAGTGTGTTGGCAGCACACATAGGAGCTATAGTGTGTTGTCAGCACACATAGGAGCTATAGTGTGTTTGTGTCAGCACACATAGGAGCTATAGTGTGTTTGTGTCAGCACACATAGGAGCTATAGTGTGTTTGTGTCAGCACACATAGGAGCTATAGTGTGTTGTCAGCACACAAAGGAGCTATAGTGTGTTGTGAGCACACATAGGAGCTATATTTTTTTGTCAGCACACATAGGATCTATAGTGTGTTGTCAGCACACATAGGAGCTATAGTGTGTTTGTGTCAGCACACATAGGAGCTATAGTGTGTTGTCAGCACACATAGGAGCTATAGTGTGTTGTCAGCACACATAGGAGCTATAGTGTGTTGTCAGCACACAAAGGAGCTATAGTGTGTTTGTGTCAGCACACATAGGAGCTATAGTGTGTTGTGAGCACACATAGGAGCTATATTTTTTTGTCAGCACACATAGGAGCTATAGTGTGTTGTCAGCACACATAGGAGCTATAGTGTGTTGTCAGCACACAAAGGAGCTATAGTGTGTTTGTGTCAGCACACATAGGAGCTATAGTGTGTTGTCAGCACACATAGGAGCTATAGTGTGTTTGTGTCAGCACACATAGGACCTATAGTGTGTTGTGAGCACACATAGGAGCTAATTTTTTTTGTCAGCACACATAGGAGCTAATTTTTTTTTGTCAGCACACATAGGAGCTATAGTGTGTGTCAGCACACATAGGACCTATAGTGCGTTTGTGTCAGCACACATAGGCCCTATAGTGTGTTGTGAGCACACATAGGAGCTAAAAATTGTTGTCAGCACACATAGGAGATATAGTGTGTTGTCAGCACACATAGGAGCTATAGTGTGTTTGTGTCAGCACACATAGGACCTATAGTGTGTTTGTGTCAGCACACATAGGAGCTATAGTGTGTTGTGAGCACACATAGGAGCTATATTTTTTTGTCAGCACACATAGGAGCTATAGTGTGTTGTCAGCACACATAGGAGCTATAGTGTGTTGTCAGCACACATAGGAGCTATAGTGTGTTTGTGTCAGCACACATAGGAGCTATAGTGTGTTGTTAGCACACATAGGAGCTATAGTGTGTTGTCAGCACACATAGGAGCTATAGTGTGTTTGTGTCAGCACACATAGGAGCTATAGTGTGTTGTCAGCACACAAATGAGCTATAGTGTGTTGTGAGCACTGCTGAGTGTGACATTATGTGCTGCTGGGGATTAGTCTGGTGTGTGCGTGCTGTTAGTACAGCATTGCAGTAGCACCCATTGCAGTGCTGTTAGAACAGCATTGCACCCCAACTTTCTGTCCCAACCTTCTGTCCCATCCCAGGCAGGCAGGTATTTATAGCAGCCATATTGTGTTTGTGTCAGCACACATAGGACCTATAGTGTGTTGTGAGCACACATAGGAGCTAAAAAATTTTGTCAGCACACATAGGAGCTATAGTGTGTTTGTGTCAGCACACATAGGACCTATAGTGTGTTTGTGTCAGCACACATAGGACCTATAGTGTGTTGTGAGCACACATAGGAGCTAAAAAAAATTGTCAGCACACATAGGAGCTATAGTGTGTGTCAGCACACATAGGACCTATAGTGCGTTTGTGTCAGCACACATAGGACCTATAGTGTGTTGTGAGCACACATAGGAGCTAAAAAAAAATTCAGCACACATAGGACCTATAGTGTGTTTGTGTCAGCACACATAGGACCTATAGTGTGTTTGTGTCAGCACACATAGGAGCTATAGTGTGTTGTGAGCACACATAGGAGCTATATTTTTTTGTCAGCACACATAGGAGCTATAGTGTGTTGGCAGCACACATAGGAGCTATAGTGTGTTGTCAGCACACATAGGAGCTATAGTGTGTTTGTGTCAGCACACATAGGAGCTATAGTGTGTTTGTGTCAGCACACATAGGAGCTATAGTGTGTTTGTGTCAGCACACATAGGAGCTATAGTGTGTTGTCAGCACACAAAGGAGCTATAGTGTGTTGTGAGCACACATAGGAGCTATATTTTTTTGTCAGCACACATAGGATCTATAGTGTGTTGTCAGCACACATAGGAGCTATAGTGTGTTTGTGTCAGCACACATAGGAGCTATAGTGTGTTGTCAGCACACATAGGAGCTATAGTGTGTTGTCAGCACACAAAGGAGCTATAGTGTGTTTGTGTCAGCACACATAGGAGCTATAGTGTGTTGTGAGCACACATAGGAGCTATATTTTTTTGTCAGCACACATAGGAGCTATAGTGTGTTGTCAGCACACATAGGAGCTATAGTGTGTTGTCAGCACACAAAGGAGCTATAGTGTGTTTGTGTCAGCACACATAGGAGCTATAGTGTGTTGTCAGCACACATAGGAGCTATAGTGTGTTTGTGTCAGCACACATAGGACCTATAGTGTGTTGTGAGCACACATAGGAGCTAATTTTTTTTGTCAGCACACATAGGAGCTAATTTTTTTTTGTCAGCACACATAGGAGCTATAGTGTGTGTCAGCACACATAGGACCTATAGTGCGTTTGTGTCAGCACACATAGGCCCTATAGTGTGTTGTGAGCACACATAGGAGCTAAAAATTGTTGTCAGCACACATAGGAGATATAGTGTGTTGTCAGCACACATAGGAGCTATAGTGTGTTTGTGTCAGCACACATAGGACCTATAGTGTGTTTGTGTCAGCACACATAGGAGCTATAGTGTGTTGTGAGCACACATAGGAGCTATATTTTTTTGTCAGCACACATAGGAGCTATAGTGTGTTGTCAGCACACATAGGAGCTATAGTGTGTTGTCAGCACACATAGGAGCTATAGTGTGTTTGTGTCAGCACACATAGGAGCTATAGTGTGTTGTTAGCACACATAGGAGCTATAGTGTGTTGTCAGCACACATAGGAGCTATAGTGTGTTTGTGTCAGCACACATAGGAGCTATAGTGTGTTGTCAGCACACAAATGAGCTATAGTGTGTTGTGAGCACACATAGGAGCTATATTTTTTTGTCAGCACACATAGGAGCTATAGTGTGTTGTCGGCACACATAGGAGCTATAGTGTGTTGTCAGCACACATAGGAGCTATAGTGTGTTGTCAGCACACATAGGAGCTATATTTTTTTGTCAGCACACATAGGAGCTATAGTGTGTTGTCGGCACACATAGGAGCTATAGTGTGTTGTCAGCACACATAGGAGCTATATTTTTTATCAGCACACATAGGAGCTATAGTGTGTTGTCAGCACACATAGGAGCTATAGTGTGTTGTCAACACACAAAGGAGCTATAGTGTGTTTGTGTCAGCACTAAGGATGGGCCCGGTGCTCGATGCGAACCCACGTTCGCATCGAGCACCGGGCGTTCGCTCGCTCTGCGAGCCCAGAACTATTTTGGCCGCTCGCATCACGTTCGTGTGTGGCGCGCGGCCCCGCAATGCATTGCGGCCGGCGCGGCCGACGCAGTGCATTGCTGGCTGATGATTGGCCAAGCATGCACTGTGACCCCGCATGCTTGGCCAATCACAGCCCCGGAAAATCGAAGAGCCATAATTGGCTACAGGCAGGACGCCTGTAGCCAATTACAGCTCAGGGGCTGTAGTACACGCCCCCCCCCTATAAAACGCCGCCACGCCGTCTGCGCCGGTCACATGCTGTTCCGGCGCAGATTGAGCAGGCAGATTCTGTGACACTCTGCTGCATTGAGATAGTTAGATAGATTCACTTACAGAGATTGAGTTAGATAGATTCAGTTACAAAGATTGATTGACAAAGAGGGGCTTGTAGTGTGCTCGTGGCAGGCAGGCAGAGCTCCTATATTTTGTTACCAGAAGCACCTATAGGACTTGTAGTGTGTTCGTGGCAGGCAGGCAGAGCTCCTATATTTTGTTACCAGAAGCACCTATAGGACTTGTAGTGTGTTAGTGGCAGGCAGGCAGAGCTCCTATATTTTGTTACCAGAAGCACCTATAGGACTTGTAGTGTGTTCGTGGCAGGCAGGCAGAGCTCCTATATTTTGTTACCAGAAGCACCTATAGGACTTGTAGTGTGTTAGTGGCAGGCAGGCAGAGCTCCTATATTTTGTTACCAGAAGCACCTATAGGACTTGTAGTGTGTTCGTGGCAGGCAGGCAGAGCTCCTATATTTTGTTACCAGAAGCACCTATAGGACTTGTAGTGTGTTAGTGGCAGGCAGGCAGAGCTCCTATATTTTGTTACCAGAAGCACCTATAGGACTTGTAGTGTGTTAGTGGCAGGCAGGCAGAGCTCCTATATTTTGTTACCAGAAGCACCTATAGGACTTGTAGTGTGTTAGTGGCAGGCAGGCAGAGCTCCTATATTTTGTTACCAGAAGCACCTATAGGACTTGTAGTGTGTTCGTGGCAGGCAGGCAGAGCTCCTATATTTTGTTCCCAGAAGCACCTATAGGACTTGAAGTGTGTTAGTCCCATTACACACACAGAGCTATATTTTCTTCCCAGAAGCACCTATAGGACTTGAAGTGTGTTAGTCCCATTACACACACAGAGCTATATTTTCTTCCCAGAAGCACCTATAGGACTTGAAGTGTGTTAGTCCCATTACACACACAGAGCTATATTTTGTTCCCAGAAGCACCTATAGGACTTGAAGTGTGTTAGTCCCATTACACACACAGAGCTATATTTTCTTCCCAGAAGCACCTATAGGACTTGAAGTGTGTTAGTCCCATTACACACACAGAGCTATATTTTGTTCCCAGAAGCACCTATAGGACTTGAAGTGTGTTAGTCCCATTACACACACAGAGCTATATTTTGTTCCCAGAAGCACCTATAGGACTTGAAGTGTGTTAGTCCCATTACACACACAGAGCTATATTTTGTTCCCAGAAGCACCTATAGGACTTGAAGTGTGTTAGTCCCATTACACACAAAGAGCTATATTTTGTTCCCAGAAGCACCTATAGGACTTGAAGTGTGTTAGTCCCATTACACACAAAGAGCTATACTTTGTTCCCAGAAGCACCTATAGGACTTGAAGTGTGTTAGTCCCATTACACACACAGAGCTATATTTTGTTCCCAGAAGCACCTATAGGACTTGAAGTGTGTTAGTCCCATTACACACAAAGAGCTATACTTTGTTCCCAGAAGCACCTATAGGACTTGAAGTGTGTTAGTCCCATTACACACACAGAGCTATATTTTGTTCCCAGAAGCACCTATAGGACTTGAAGTGTGTTAGTCCCATTACACACAAAGAGCTATATTTTGTTCCCAGAAGCACCTATAGGACTTGAAGTGTGTTAGTCCCATTACACACACAGAGCTATATTTTGTTCCCAGAAGCACCTATAGGACTTGAAGTGTGTTAGTCCCATTACACACAAAGAGCTATATTTTGTTCCCAGAAGCACCTATAGGACTTGAAGTGTGTTAGTCCCATTACACACACAGAGCTATATTTTGTTCCCAGAAGCACCTATAGGACTTGAAGTGTGTTAGTCCCATTACACACACAGAGCTATATTTTGTTCCCAGAAGCACCTATAGGACTTGAAGTGTGTTAGTCCCATTACACACACAGAGCTATATTTTGTTCCCAGAAGCACCTATAGGACTTGAAGTGTGTTAGTCCCATTACACACACAGAGCTATATTTTGTTCCCAGAAGCACCTATAGGACTTGAAGTGTGTTAGTCCCATTACACACAAAGAGCTATACTTTGTTCCCAGAAGCACCTATAGGACTTGAAGTGTGTTAGTCCCATTACACACACAGAGCTATATTTTCTTCCCAGAAGCACCTATAGGACTTGAAGTGTGTTAGTCCCATTACACACAAAGAGCTATACTTTGTTCCCAGAAGCACCTATAGGACTTGAAGTGTGTTAGTCCCATTACACACACAGAGCTATATTTTGTTCCCAGAAGCACCTATAGGACTTGAAGTGTGTTAGTCCCATTACACACAAAGAGCTATATTTTGTTCCCAGAAGCACCTATAGGACTTGAAGTGTGTTAGTCCCATTACACACACAGAGCTATATTTTGTTCCCAGAAGCACCTATAGGACTTGAAGTGTGTTAGTCCCATTACACACAAAGAGCTATATTTTGTTCCCAGAAGCACCTATAGGACTTGAAGTGTGTTAGTCCCATTACACACACAGAGCTATATTTTGTTCCCAGAAGCACCTATAGGACTTGAAGTGTGTTAGTCCCATTACACACACAGAGCTATATTTTGTTCCCAGAAGCACCTATAGGACTTGAAGTGTGTTAGTCCCATTACACACACAGAGCTATATTTTGTTCCCAGAAGCACCTATAGGACTTGAAGTGTGTTAGTCCCATTACACACAAAGAGCTATACTTTGTTCCCAGAAGCACCTATAGGACTTGAAGTGTGTTAGTCCCATTACACACACAGAGCTATATTTTGTTCCCAGAAGCACCTATAGGACTTGAAGTGTGTTAGTCCCATTACACACAAAGAGCTATATTTTGTTCCCAGAAGCACCTATAGGACTTGAAGTGTGTTAGTCCCATTACACACACAGAGCTATATTTTGTTCCCAGAAGCACCTATAGGACTTGAAGTGTGTTAGTCCCATTACACACACAGAGCTATATTTTGTTCCCAGAAGCACCTATAGGACTTGAAGTGTGTTAGTCCCATCACACAGAGCTCCTCTATTTTCTTTGCATAAGCACCCACAGGACTTCTAGTGTGTTAGTGGCACCACACAGAGCTCCTCTATTTTCTTTGCAGAAGCACCCACAGGACTTCTAGTGTGTTAGTGGCATCACACAGAGCTCCTCTATTTTCTTTGCAGAGGCACCCATAGGACTTCTAGTGTGTTAGTGGCATCACACAGAGCTCCTATATATTCTTCTCAGCAGCACCCACAGGACTTCTAGTGTGTTAGTGGCATCACACAGAGCTCCTCTATTTTCTTTGCAGAAGCACCCATAGGACTTCTAGTGTGTTAGTGGCATCACACAGAGCTCCTATATATTCTTTGCATAAGCACCCACAGGACTTCTAGTGTGTTAGTGGCACCACACAGAGCTCCTCTATTTTCTTTGCAGCAGCACCCACAGGACTTCTAGTGTGTTAGTGGCATCACACAGAGCTCCTCTATTTTCTTTGCAGAAGCACCCATAGGACTTCTAGTGTGTTAGTGGCATCACACAGAGCTCCTATATATTCTTTGCATAAGCACCCACAGGACTTCTAGTGTGTTAGTGGCACCACACAGAGCTCCTCTATTTTCTTTGCAGAAGCACCCACAGGACTTCTAGTGTGTTAGTGGCATCACACAGAGCTCCTCTATTTTCTTTGCAGAAGCACCCATAGGACTTCTAGTGTGTTAGTGGCATCACACAGAGCTCCTATATATTCTTTGCATAAGCACCCACAGGACTTCTAGTGTGTTAGTGGCATCACACAGAGCTCCTCTATTTTCTTTGCAGAAGCACCCATAGGACTTCTAGTGTGTTAGTGGCATCACACAGAGCTCCTATATATTCTTTGCATAAGCACCCACAGGACTTCTAGTGTGTTAGTGGCACCACACAGAGCTCCTCTATTTTCTTTGCAGAAGCACCCACAGGACTTCTAGTGTGTTAGTGGCATCACACAGAGCTCCTCTATTTTCTTTGCAGAAGCACCCATAGGACTTCTAGTGTGTTAGTGGCATCACACAGAGCTCCTCTATTTTCTTTGCAGAAGCACCCACAGGACTTCTAGTGTGTTAGTGGCATCACACAGAGCTCCTCTATTTTCTTTGCATAAGCACCCACAGGACTTCTAGTGTGTTAGTGGCATCACACAGAGCTCCTCTATTTTCTTTGCAGAAGCACCCATAGGACTTCTAGTGTGTTAGTGGCATCACACAGAGCTCCTATATTTTCTTCTCAGCAGCACCCACAGGACTACCGACTACAATGGCTGGAAGACCGCCAAGGGGAGGCAGAGCGTGCAGAGCCAAGAACACAGGGCAGGCAGGCTCTGTTTCTAGTGGACGTGGCCGTGGACGTGGACGTGGTCGTGCATCGTCATCAGCACGTGGCCATGGGACACGCGCGTCTTTGTTTTCGGCAGCTGGACATGTGGAGCCGCATCATGCTGAAGGCTTGGTAGAATGGATGACCAAGCCCTCCTCATCCTCCTCATCCTCTCTCACCCAGGCTCAGGGTACTGACAGAGCATCATCAGCCACCCCTTCCCTAGACCCACCATGTCCTCCTGAGGAGTCCCCGAACTCTTTGAGCACAGTGTTGGGTACATGCTCCAGGAGGATGCCCAACGATTCGAAGGCTCGGATGACGATACCCAGCTTGAGGAATCTGGCAGTACAGTTCCACCAGCTGCAGCTTACTGCCAGGTTTGCTCTAGTGGTGAAGAGGGAGGGGATGATGAGGTCACTGACTCCACGTGGGTGCCTCAAGGGAGAGAGGATGAGGAGGAGGACGAGGAGGAGGAGGATGCGGCGTCACATGTCCAACGAGGCAGGATGCCCCCTGGAGGCCAGGTAGAGGCCAGCACAGCAACTGTACAACACCGCAGAGCTCCGCCTGTGCAGGGCGCTGCCTCTGCACGTTATCAGAAAAGTTCTTTGGTGTGGGCCTTTTTTGAGACGAGTGCAGCAGATCGCACCACTGCTATTTGCAATATTTGTCTCAAGCGTATCTCGCGTGGCCAAAACATCAGCCGCTTGGGCACCACAAGCATGACCAGACATATGGCGACCTGCCATGCAGCTCGTTGGCAGGCACACATAAAAGACCCACACCAAAGAACTAAGCGGACCTCTCCTTGCTCCTCCTCAGCTGGGATCTCCATCCCCACTACACCTTCAGTCCTCTCTGAAAGCTGCTCTGAGAGGACTGAAGGTGTAGAATTCGGTGTGTCACAACCAAGTACTTGCAGTACACCGACGTCCGAATGCAGCAGGCAAATTTCCCTGCCCCAGCTGCTGGACCGTAGAAAGAAGTACACTCCCAGCCATCCACATGCCCAGCGGTTGAATGCTAGCCTTGCTAAATTGCTAGCACTTCAACTGCTGCCTTTTCAGTTGGTAGACTCGGCCCCCTTCCGTGAGTTTGTTCAATGTGCGGTTCCTCAGTGGCAGGTTCCCAAACGCCACTTTTTCTCGCGGAAGGCGATTCCGTCTCTCTACCGGCATGTGGAGGGCAATGTCCATGCCTCGCTGGACAGGGCGGTCAGCGGTAAGGTGCATATTACCGCTGACTCATGGTCCAGCAGGCATGGACAGGGACGGTACCTTTCTTTCACGGCCCATTGGGTCACTCTATTGGCAGCTGGGAGGGATGCAGGACAAGGTGCAGTAGTGTTGGAGGTTGTTCCGCCACCACGCCTCCAAAACGCGACTACTGCTACTGGTTGTGACACACCTCTCTCCTCCACCCCCTCCTCTTCTTCTTCCTCCAGTGCTCTGTCCTTGGAACCAGCGGTGCTCCGTAGGCGTACAAGGGGCTACGCAAGTACGCAGGCAAAAAGATGCCATGCCGTGCTTGCGCTGGTGTGTTTGGGGGACAGGAGCCACACTGGGCCAGAGGTTCTGGCAGCTCTGCAGGGGCAGGCCGAGAGGTGGTTGACGCCACGTCAGCTTAAGCCAGGAATGGTCGTTTCTGACAATGGCACCAACCTCCTCTCCGCCCTGCGACAGGGGCAGCTCACCCATGTGCCCTGCATGGCTCACGTCCTCAACCTGGTGGTGCAGCGGTTCTTGGGCAGGTTCCCAGGCTTACAGGATGTCCTGAGGCAGGCCAGGAAAGTCTGTGTGCATTTCCGCCGATCTTATAATGCCAGTGCTCGGCTGACTGAGCTGCAAAAGGAGCTGAACCTGCCCAAGAACCGCCTAATATCTGACATGCCCACCAGGTGGAACTCAACGTTGGCCATGCTGCAGCGACTGCACACGCAGCAGAGGGCCATCAATGAGTACCTTTGCGACTACGGCACCAGGACAGGGTCAGGGGAGCTTGGTTTTTTTTCCCCACGTCAGTGGAGCATGATCAGGGATGCATGCACTGTCCTCTCACCATTTGAGGAGGCCACGAGGATGGTGAGCAGTGACAGTGCATGCATCAGTGACACTGTCCCTCTTGTCCACCTGTTGGAGCATACGCTGCGTGGGATCATGGACAGGGCACTTGAGGCAGAACAGAGGCAGGAAGAGGAGGACTTCCTTGCCTCTCAAGGCCCCCTTTATCCGGACAGTGTTCCTTCTGTCCCACCCATCACACAGGAAGAGGATGAGGAGGAGGAGGAGGAGGAGGAGGAGGAGGATTGTGTGAGCATGGAGGTGGAGCCTGGCACTCAGCATCAGCAGCAGCAGTCTTTTAGGGATGATGTACAGTCCCAACAAGCCAGTGGACTTGTACGTGGCTGGGAGGAGGTGGCTGGCGATCATGTCATCCTCAGTGACCCAGAAGACTCCGGACCGAATGCCTCAGCTAACCTACGCTGCATGGCCTCCCTGATCCTGCAAAGCCTGCGGAAGGATCCTCGTGTTCTTCGGATCAAGGAGAGGGACCATTACTGGCTGGCCACTCTCCTTGATCCGCGGTACAAGGGTAAGGTTGCGGACCTTATCTTGCCGTCGCAGAGGGAGCAGAGGATGAGACATCTCAGGGAGGCCTTGCAGAAAGGTCTGTGCAACGCGTTCCCAGAAACTGGGAGGCTACAAACTCCTGGTCCTGGGCGACGAGTTGCTGAGGCTTCGGTCAGTGGCAGAAGGAGCGGTGGGGAAGGTGGACGTCTGACCGATGCGTTCAGACAATTTTTTAGTCCGCAGCCCCAAGGTATGATCGGTTCCAGCAACCATCGCCAGCGTCTGATATACATGGTGCAGGAATACCTTGGGGCAAGGTCAGACTTGGACACCTTTCCCACCGAAAATCCTCTGGCTTACTGGGTCCTGAGGATGGATCACTGGCCAGAGCTTGCACAGTATGCAATTGAGCTACTGGCCTGTCCTGCCTCCAGCGTTCTTTCCGAACGCACATTCAGTGCTGCTGGAGGATTTGTGACTGATCATAGGGTGCGCCTGTCCACCGCCTCGGTTGATCGACTGACCTTCATCAAAATGAATCAGTCTTGGATCACCACCAGCTACCAGGCACCTGAGGCGGATATAACCGAATAATTTTTAATGTCACATCCCTTCAAGACTGCCTATGCTGATGCTGAGTGACTGTCCTCTTATGTTCACTGACTATCCTCTTCCTCCTCCTCAATGATCCATGCCACCACACCAGTGCCTAAGGCACAATTTTTCAGCCCCTGTTTAACAGGGGCGTGTACTTACAATTTTTAAAAAAAATGCTTCGCAACACGTGTGACTGCTGTGCTCCAAGTACAGTCTCTGTGAGGGCCGTGTTGCAGTGTTGTGGCACCAGCACCAGTGCCTAAGGCACAATTTTTCAGCCCCTGTTTAACAGGGGCGTGTACTTACAATTTTTTTAAAAAATGCTTCGCAACACGTGTGACTGCTGTGCTCCAAGTACAGTCTCTGTGAGGGCCGTGTTGCAGTGTTGTGGCACCAGTGCCTAAGGCACAATTTTTCAGCCCCTGTTTAACAGGGGCGTGTACTTACAATTTTTTAAAAAAATGCTTCGCAACACGTGTGACTGCTGTGCTCCAAGTACAGTCTCTGTGAGGGCCGTGTTGCAGTGTTGTGGCACCAGTGCCTAAGGCACAATTTTTCAGCCCCTGTTTAACAGGGGCGTGTACTTACAATTTTTTAAAAAAATGCTTCGCAACACGTGTGACTGCTGTGCTCCAAGTACAGTATCTGTGAGGGCCGGGTTGCAGTGTTGTGGCACCAGCACCAGTGCCTAAGGCACAATTTTTCAGCCCCTGTTTAACAGGGGCGGGTAATTACAAATCTTGATCTAATAGTTCACAGCAGGGCCCATTCCTGCGCCCACCAAGAGTAACTATGAGGGCCTGCAGTCTTGTGGCAACACCGTCCACCACCACCGCCAAAGGCCCAATTTTTCTGCCCTGTTCATCAGGTGCTTGCAATTACAAATCTTGATCTAATAACTCACAGCAGGGCCCATTCCTGCGCCCACCAAGAGTAACTATGAGGGCCTACAGTCTTGTGGCAACACCGTCCACCACCACCGCCAAAGGCCCAATTTTTCTGCCCTGTTCAACAGGTGCTTGCAATTACAAATCTTGATCTATTAACTCACAGCAGGGCCCATTCCTGTGCCCACCAGTCTTGTGGCTACACCAACATCTAATAGGGCAAATTTCTGCAGAGTATATACGCCAGGCCCCTACTTTCAAACATCCAACTTACAAACGACTCCTACTTGAAAATGGAAAGAGAAAACAGGAAGTGAGAGGAAATCTACCCCTAGGAAGGGAAATTCTATCCTGTTAGATTTAATTTGGGAAAAAGGTATCTCCTCTCTACTGATACTTTATCACCAATCCTTGTTTCAATTAAAACCCCACTTTTTCCAAAAACATTTGTCATTGGGACGGAAAGTGAGGTGACATGTTCTGAACAGATGTGCAAAGACAGCAAATGTTACAGGGGTGATAACCCCTCCCTATGTTCTCCAAAAAGCTTAAAAATAGATTTTTTTGGGATGGAGCTACACTTCATAATGTACCTGTTCAGATTCTACTTAAGATCAAACCTAAAGCCGCAAGTGGTTTTAAATGGCTTCTTTTTTTCCTTTACAAATGTCATTTTGTGCAAGGACAGTTCTAAACACGGGAAACACATGCCACTTCACAGGCATACTTTGGACACCCCCCAGGTACCATATTTAAAGGAAAATGTCACTTTTTTTTTTTCACTTTATGCATCATTAAAATGACTGCTCCCGAAAAAACGTTAGTTTTTAAAAGTTCTTTTTGCATTGATATATGTCCCCTGGGGCAGGACCCGGGTCCCCAAACCTGTTTTATGACATTAACATGCATATTGGCCGTTGTAATTAGCACTTTTGATTTCGAACGTTCGCGTCCATTATAACGTATAGGGTTCGAAAATTCGCGCGAACTTTCGGTCCGTTCGAAGGTTCTGGTTCGAACCGAACCCGGGGGTGTTCGGCTCATCCCTAGTCAGCACACATAGGAGCTATAGTGTGTTGTGAGCACACATAGGAGCTATATTTTTCTGTCAGCACACATAGGAGCTATAGTGTGTTGTCAGCACACATAGGAGCTATAGTGTGTTGTCAACACACAAAGGAGCTATAGTGTGTTTGTGTCAGCACACATAGGAGCTATAGTGTGTTGTCAGCACACATAGGAGCTAGTGTGTGTGTGTCAGCACACATAGGAGCTAGTGTGTGTGTGTGTCAGCACACATAGGAGCTAGTGTGTGTGTGTGTGTCAGCCCAGTTCTTGTCATCTAAGGCAGCCTCTATCTGCCATAGGGCCCTGTTGCTGTCATCTAAGGCATCCATCTGCAGGAGTTAGTGTGTGTGCTGTGTGACTCCAGCACAATATACACTACCCACTACAATGGCTGGAAGACCGCCAAGGAGAGGCAGACTCCTTGGCAAGTCATTTATTTTGGTCAAGTCACAAATCAAGTCAAAATACTGATATAGTTGGAATACTGCTCTGCTGCCAGTCTCCAAAGGGAGGGGGGTCATGCTCTGCTTCAGTATGTCACAGTACATGTTGGCATTCATGGTTCCCTCAATGAACTTTAGCTTCCCAGTGCCGGCAGCACTCATGCAGCCCCAGACCATGACACTTCCACTACCATGCTTGACTGTAGGCAAGACAAACTTGTCTTTGTACTCCTCACCTGGTTGCCATCCCACACGCTTCACACCATCTGAACCAAGTAAGTTTATCTTGGTCTCATCAGACCACAGGACATGGTTCCAGTAATCCATGTCCTTACTCTGCTTGTCTTCAGCAAACTGTTTGTGAGATTTCTTGTGCATCATCTTTAGAAGAGACTTCCTTCTGGGATGACAGCCATGCAGACCAATTTGATGCAGTGTGCAGCGTATGGTCTGAGCACTGACAGGCTGACCCCCCCCCCACCCCCACCCCTTCAACCTCTGCAGCAATGCTGGCAGCACTCACTCAATGCTGTCTATTTCTCAAAGACAACCTCTGGATATGATGCTGAGCAAGTGCACTCAACTTCTTTTGTCGACCATGGCCTCTTCTAAGTGGAACCTGTTCTGTTAAACCTCTGAATGATCTTGGCCACCATGCTGCAGCTCAGTTTCAGGGTCTTGCCAATCTTCTTATAGCCTAGGCCATCTTTATGTAGAGCAACAATTCTTTTTTTCAGATCCTCAGAGAGTTCTTTGCCATAAGGTGCCATGTTGAACTTTCAGTGACCAGTAAGAGAGTGAGAGCGATAACACCAAATTTAACACACCTGCTCCCTATTCACACCGGAGACCTTGTTTTAAATTGTTTAAATTACATTCTTACACATTTAAAAAAACTTACATACTTTGCAAAACAATTTGCAAATCATTCATAAAAATACAAAACATTTTGGGGGGGGGGGGGATTTTCTAAATCGGTATCCCCCACATAACCGAGTCAATTTATCTTTACTTTCATGGAAAGAGAGACTCCAATCTCTCGATCCCAGTATTGTCCACCTTCAAGTTGTGCAAAAAAATATATAATTACCCCCTCCCCCCTGTTCCCCTGTGAAATACGTTACCCCATTATAAGCCATACTATTCTCCTCTCACCCGTGTCTGTTTTTCCTACTTTCGAGGGAAAGAGAGGAGAAACTCCCCTCCCTCTATCCCCATTACCATTCTCCTTCAATCATATTCCCTTCACCCTCATACAAGTGAGGAGTGTGGAGAGAGGACATCAGGGGGCAAGCTCCTAAGTACTCCCTTCATTCCCCATAATTCCCAAGTAAATCGGGGACTGTTTAAATTCTAGACATTTCTTCCAGGTACCCTGAAATCTTGTTCCTGCTTCCTTTTGAAAACGTATTAATTCTTCCATTGTCCTCATTCTATCTATTTCTCTTAGCCAATGCTTTATCCTTGGTATTTCCTTTGTTTTCCAATGTTTCTGGATTAGTACTTTCGCTGCATTCAGCATAAATGGAGTAAATGCTGTTCTATACTTTTTCCTAGAACCACCAATTGCATGAAACAGACATTTCCAGGGATCTAATTCTCTTTCTGTCCCATCAATCTTTTTAATTAAGTCCAACACTTCTACCCAGTATAGCTGGATCAAACTACACTGCCACCATATGTGAGCATGGGTTCCCTCCTTCCCACATTCTCTCCAATATAAAGTTAATTAAAGCACCGCCAGACTATAGTTGAAATCTGCATCACCTGCCTGATATGAAATTAGAGCAGGGATAAAATCAAAATAGAAAGGTACTAATGAAATAAAGATTCATTTTATGCATTTTAGATGGGACATAGTACCACTTGGTCATTAATTTATAATTAATTTCTTTTATCCTTGTGTCCGTTGAGGTGGAGTGGACGTAGTCCATAACTTTTCCTTTCAGCTTTTCCGGAACTGATTGGTTCAGTTCTACTTCCCACCTCCACAAAGGACACATTAACCCATCGTCCATAGAAGTTATCATCATCCTATATATTTTGGAAATCTCCTGTCTACTTATCCCGCCTTGGTCAACTAATCTTTCCCAGGGATTTAAGCTAGTAGCTGAGCAGAGGGGTTTGGGGAGGGATTCTACAAAATGTTGGAGCTGTCTATATCTCCAACCATCCCATGGTGTCGTACCATATTTTTCTCGTAGCTCCACTAGTGAGCACAAGATGTTTGCTTTTAGCACGTCTCTAATGGCCCGTACACACGGTCGGATTTTCCGATGACTAGTTCCGTCGGATCATTTCCGTCGGAATTTGTCCGATGCTGGTGTTGCGTACACACGGTCGGACAACGTTGTCGGAATTTCCGATCTTCAAGAGACGTGACGTAAGTCATCTTCCACAAGACTAGAAAAGGGAAGTTCATCACCACGTCCCGCACCCGTTGGGCTCCTTCTGCTGATTCCGTGTTTATCGCAAGTTAGTTGAAGTTTGGGGACTTACGATTCGCGCTTCTCAGTTTTGTGACTCAGAACGTTACTGCTCTTCAGTTTGTGCTTGTCGTGCGTATCTGTTTATTAGTGCGTGTAGTCAGTTTGCATTTGTTGGTCATTGCGGCCTATATCTTGATATAGGACGCTTTGATTTTCACTGCTTATTGTCTGCTCGTTTCTGGTATTCATTTTGTTCTTTCAGGGCTTGCTGTTTAACGGTCCTTTCTGTTTCTGACCAGCCGACCGTTTGTGAGCGATGTTTCCCATACGTACTCGTCGCCGAGTTCGTGCTGCACGCGGACTTGGTGTCGGGCTTTTAGCTTTGAGCCAAGACCCGTCCATGAACAGAGCGAGGAGGAGTGGTTGCTTCAGCGTGATCAATTCTCGAACATGCCTTTGCTTCGTGAGATCCGGGAGAATAATCCTGATGATTTCAGGAACATTCTCCGGATGACGGACCCCGTTTTTCACCGTCTTTTGGCTTTTCTGACCCCTTTTATCAGCCGGCAGGATACCTGCATGAGACAAGCCATCACTCCGGAGCAGAGGCTTGTTGCCACGTTGAGGTACTTGGCGACAGGGAGAAGCCTTCAGGATCTGAAGTTCTCCACAGGTATCTCTCCCCAGGCTCTGGGAATCATTATTCCAGAGACCTGTTCTGCTATAATCCAGGTCCTGCAGGAGGACTATACTAAGGTAACATTTCTCCTTTACTATTCCCTTCTATGTATGCTCTGTTTGCTAATGACTTGTATTTTTGACCTCCTTCCCTAATTACCATGATTGCAATATGCTCTAATATGCTGTGCCCCTTTTCTCCTTCTTGCATTTTTCCCTTCACTTACCTCCCCATCATGCTCTTCTGGCCCAATAGACACCTATGGCCTAGTCACTTAAGCAATGTATTTTGTCTGCTGCATAGTATTGTTTTCCCCCAAACTACCCCTAAAATATGCACCAATGTTTGCTGTGTGTTTTACTTCATGCAGAGCCCCTTTTTTTTTTTTTTTTTTTTTTTTTTGGGGGGGTGCCAAACTCATTAGGAACCCCCTCCCCCAACTGCTCTGATGCTACCAACCTCTATCTGCTGGTATTGCCAAGGTCAATACACACTATATACCTACCTCTTTATAGTGGTCATATTCAGGGATGAATTCAGCAAAGCATGTAGTGCAAGGGGCTGGCTCAATACTTTCCATTTGCTATTTTTTTTTTGGTATTTCCCTCCTATTAGCTTGCTAGGTAATTGCAGAATGTCAAAATGTGCTTCCCTTTTTTTTGTTGGGGGGGGGGGGATTCGGAATGTTCTTTTATCTTTCCTGTGGGCTGCCAATAGTGTTAAGCAAGGAGGGTCTGGGCAAATTAGCACACATTATTGAGCCATTTGGCAATCAATGAAGTGCAGAGGGTTACCTGTCCAATCCCCCCCCCCAAACCCCTAGTTATTGTCAATGGCCCATCAGAAGTGGGGGGATTGATGGGGGGTGAGTAATCTGCTAGGGGGACCTTCTACTTTGGGGTGCAAATACTTTCAAGGTTACAATTTAAAAGTCTGATCTTTTTCCAAGATGTTAGTGTCTAATCTGCTTGCAATGTTTATGTGCAAAGTGACAAATTTTTTTTTCTTGTTTCACTCCACAGTTCCCTTCCACGCCACAGGAATGGCAGACTGTGGCCTCCCACTTTGTTAGCCGTTGGGACTTTCCTAACTGCGGAGGTGCAATTGATGGGAAACACGTCTGCATTGTCCCACCCCCCAACTCGGGGTCCTACTATTATAATTACAAGGGGTTTAATAGTGTAGTGATGTTGGCGGTGGTGTCGGCGACATACAAATTTTTGTATGTGGACGTGGGGATAAATGGCCGGATCTCGGATGGTGGTGCCATTGCGCACACGGAGTTCTACTGGCGTCTCCAGAGTGGCAGTCTGTGATTGCCACCTCCAGAGGAGAATGCTGAAGGACTCCCCTTCGTCTTTGTCGCGGATGAAGCGTTTGTGCTGACCACCCATCTGATGAGGCCCTTCCCGATGAGGACCCTAACCCCAGACCAAACGGTCTTCAATTACAGGCTGTCGAGAGCCCGCAGAGTGGTGGAGAACACCTTCGGGATCCTGGCCAGCCGCTTCCGCCTGTTTTTGACGGCTATTAACTTGGCGGAATACAAGCTCAACCATATAGTTCTTTCCTGCTGCATATTGCACAACTTCCTCAAAAGACATAGCAGCAACTATGTGGTGCCCGTTGGCCCAGATGTGGACGGGCCTTCAAATGCCGACCTCACAGCCCTTCAAGCGGCACGTCCAGGCTTGCCCCCTCTAAATACCCAGGAGGTCCGCGAGCAATATATGGACTACTTTGTGGGTAGGGGGGCCATTGCTCTGCCTGACGCTGTGTGAGAGGCATTTTTTATTAAATATATTTTTTAACCAGACCTATGATTTCTTGTCATTTCCTGCTTGTGTTTCTTGTAGGTGTATTCTAGCTTATTTGTCTTTTCAATTTTGGCCCTTTATCTTCAACAGTGGGAATGCACTTTCTGGGCGAGAGGAGGTTACAGTCTCTTCTTCCCAAAAAGAATCTTCTCATGTTGTGTGTGTGATACCTAATCTTTTGTCTAGAGAAGGTTTGTAGTGCATAACTGACACCCAAAATACTCCTTTTCATCAGCATGACAGAAATGTGTGTATTCTCAAAAATGGTGTGCTACGTGTTTTATTACAAAGCACTGTGGGTGTCATTTACATAAGCCAAATCCACTATGCACTACAAGTGCACTGCAAAAGTGCCCTCGAAAATACACTTGCAGTGCAAACTGGAATAGCCTTTAGTAAATAACACCCATTGCCCCCCAAATCCTTTACTTTTGCCATAAATAATGCTTTTGTGTTTTTAAATAAGGAAGCCACACATTTTTGAGATGTAAACATTTTACTTACAACACATTCACAAGTGCCTTTCAAAACTTCTTGGCAAAACTAACTAGATCTTGGTTCTTTCGAACATTGTTTACTAACATTCCGCATTTGTTAAAACCAGGCATGGAGCAAAACATAACAGACTGAACATAGGAACTTGCAAAGTTCAACTTTCAAAAGTGAAGACAAGATCAGACATGACTATATGTTCAAAGTGTGTTTGATCTTGCCTTCTTCACATGGGGTGTCACCCCTGGAAACTTGAAATTTAGAACATGCACACAATTTGAGTATCAAAATGGGCATTTGATGGTAAAACACATGCCTAGAATGTTCAAATGTGCAATTTCCCATCATGGGGATCAATGGACGTGTTTTGAGGGTGCAACCCCTTCACCTCACCCACTTTAGTAGTTAGTAAAGTGGTTGCACCCCCAAAACATTGTCATTCATCCACCATGATGGGAGCTAGCACATGTTGACACAATGTGTGCATCTTCCAAATTTGCCACAGTTATTAAGTTTAAAATGTTGTCACAAACAGCCACAAATGTGTGATAATTACTTTGTGCATTTTCAGATGTTCCCTAAAACATCAATGATGTTCTTCAATTTTTGTTGAACATCATTGATGTTTTTCTTGATCTCATCTAGATCTCGATTGCACACCATTATCTCCCCGATGAGTACTTGTGCACTTTCAGTGGTAAAGTGCGATTCTTCTTCCACAACATCCACATCACCTAAAAACACAAAAAAAAGAAACAAAATGGCTATTGGAAAAGAGGCGGGCATACATTGATTAGCTTACCAGTAGCTGTGTTCTCCCACACTCACCTGTTGTGGTGACAAGTTCTCCAAGTTCGATGATCTCTCCTTCCTCCTCCTCCTCTGCTTCTGGTATTTCCCCTTCTTTGGGAGGTGTGGGTTTCCTGGTGTCCTCAGACGTCCCGAGTCTTCGCTTCCCTATGAGAATGTACAAAAGGAAGATTTAGCACAACAATCTATTGAGGGCAGAAATAGGAAATATCAAACATTGCTTGGAAGTGAGGGACAATAGTTGTTTGTGGCCAGGTTCAAAGGACAACAACATTAATGTAGTCACTTTGTAAAGGTCCTAAACTTACTACCTTTTTGTTTACAAAAGTTTTATTGAAAAAACATAAAAAGGAAAACAGTAACTGTGTCAGACAAAGTTCAGAAACATGAATAAGATATGGTATTTCGCTATATGATGGGGAATAGGGACATAAAGAAAAGGGGATGTTGCAAAAAAAAATAAAATAAAAATAAAGAAAAAAAAAAAGAAGAAAGAACAATCTGTGATTAGAAAAATGCCAGATACCCACAGAGAAAGATAACTTACTACCTTTTTGGTTGAAGTTTGTCAGATGGAGACACCCCTATAGAATCCACTGGAGCACATGTGTGGAACAGCATAATAAAAAGGGGGTTTGGGTGTCCCAGCACTAGTGCTCTAGAGCCCAGATGGGTAAACAGCTACTGAGTGACCTCTGTTTTACATTGAAGAAATTTGCTTTACATTCTTGATGACATCTCTATTGAAAACAAACTTCCTTTCACTAAAAACTTCACCAAACCTCGTAATATAAGTGGCCGAACGATCGAGGTTGAGTGCGATCGAATGGACACACACAAACATGACAGTGGCAGAAAGATCAAGGTTGAGTACGATCGAATGCACAGACGAACATGAAAGTGGCCATTTTCAAATGTACAACATTGAAAAAATAAAACCACATGGAGCAGTATGCAAGCAAGAAAAAAAAACACAAAACACGACAACTACTTACTTTTTTGAAGAACTCGATTGATCTTTCTGTACTGATCGGGCTCCCTCAGTTTCAGGTCTGACTAGCGTTTCCTCAGTTGTTCCTTGGATCGTTGTACCCCAAAATTATTGTACAGCCTCCTCACAACTTTAGACATGATCTTGGCCTTTCTGACATTTGGGTTGAGGTAAGGCCCATACTTAACATCATAGTCGCTCCTCTTCAATATGTCCACCATCTCCAACATTTCTCCAAAAGACATATTGGAGGCCTTAAATTTAAGCCTCCGGGATCGGGACGTTTCTGCCTCCGGCCTTTCCTCGTCCTCCTCGTTGCTGTAATATTTAGGGTGCACCTGCTGTGTCCCCGCCATGTGCTCTCCCCACTGCGCCGTAAAGAGAAGGGGTGGGGAATAGACGAGAAAGATCGTCAGGGGCGGGCGGAGTTTCAAGCATGCGCACTGTATATAAAACGTCACACGCCTGTGTCGTAGCGACGATCTGTGAGCCGAGGGGAGAGAAAGCTGACGCACGAGACGATCGCTAGGTACAATTTGAACTTGGTACATAACTAGCCTAGACTGAATAGACCTTGAGGCTTATTTATGGAGAAGATTAGGAGAGTTTAGCCTGACATTATTTATAGTGTTTGGTGTGGTGTTGTGTCTTGCAGAGAATATGGAGGGGTTCAATGATGTCAGTTTTCTCCCCCTCTTCATTGATAAGTATCGGGAATTGACCCTTTTATGGCAGGTAAAACACCCCGATTACAGCAACAAACCAAAGAGGTACGCAGTGATGAAGAAACTTCTTGAATTTGTAAAGCCAAGGATGCCCACGGCAACGGTTGACAAGTTAAGAATAAAAATTGGCAGCCTGAGGAGTACGTATTTCAGGGAGTGCAATAAGGTCCTGAAGTCCCAAGCATCTGGAGCTGCAGCAGATCAGGTCCATGTCCCCAAGCTCTGGTACTATGACAGGCTCCATTTTCTCAAAGACCAGGCTGATGTCAGGGAGTCACTCTCGACTCTTCCTTCCACGCGTCCTTCCACGCATGCCACCCCTGATGAGGCTTCCGAGGAACAACCTGGGCCTTCCAGCCTGGAAGAGGTGGAGGAGCCCAGCTTGAGCCAGGTATAGTAGTTTTGTACCCATTTTTGTGAAAAATGAATGATGTTAACTTAATTCAGGATCCCAAATTGCTTAGTTCCTAACGTGTTTGACATATCAACGGACAGTAGTGTTGGAGACATTTGGGGCAAGAATATAAACGGCAGGGCTGAGAATTGTATGGTTTTCTAGTTGTAAACATTTTGCAACAGTTAATAGATGAAAATTGTGTGTGTTTGATGAACAAATAACTCAAACTATGTCCCTTTTTCATACACAGGAAGACCTCAGCCAGGAGGTGGCTGTGGAATGTGGCAGTCAGGAGGAGGCAGGGGTTAGTGGCAGCCAAGAGGTGGGTAGTGGCAGCCAAGAGGTGGGTAGGCGTAGGAGCCTGACTGTCTCCCAAGTCCCTCCTCTCCGCCTTCCCTACAAAAGGGCGAGAAGGGTGGGGGAGGTGGGGGAGTCAGCGCTCCGGCTGATAAGAGAGGCTTCAGCCTCACTACATGCCACACCCACCTACGAGGAGGCCTTTGGCTCCTTGGTTGCCACTAAAATGAAGGATATGGAGGCGGGGCAACGCAGCATGTGTGAGGAGGTCATCCTCAAGGTACTAAATAAGGGGATGGCTGGGGGGATGACCACAATCACACATGTTTGCGATAGTGACCATGCTCCGCCTCCTCTGTCTGCCACCCCACCAGCACCACAGCCACAGCGTGCAAGGAAGCGTGGAAGGAAGACCTGAGAGTGACGACCTGGATTCAGTCTGGTCTGAGAGAAGATGGAGCCTCCCGTATGACCAGAGCCTGGGGACCTAGATGGCATCTGCTGCAGTTCCAGATGTTTTGGACTTCAGGACCAGATAGCACTCCCTTATTATTAAGATACGTACTCCTCAGGCCACCAATTTTTGAAGCTTAAAAAATGATGTTTGCCGTGGGGGTCCAAGGCTTTGCTAATTCCCCAAGTTTCTCCATCGCTGCGTTCCTCTTTGGTTTGTTGCTGAGACCTAAAAAAAAGGTATTTTTGAGTTTAAAAAATCATTGCCTATGTGTTTTACTTTTCTACAATGACAGTTTATTTGTGAGCAGGCAGGTACATTTCACAAATCATAAAGTATAATTAACAAAAGGCACCAACAACAAACAACCTCCTAGTAAATTTAGGCAACAAATACAAATGTTAATAATGTTGTTTTGCTAAGTTAAGACACACAACCCCCCTCAAAAATCCCCAAAAATAATAAAGGAAATATGTATTCCAAAAAAAAAAAAAGAAATGACAAATCATCCAAAAAATATAACAAACATTCTTTTACGATCTGACGAAAAATAAACATCTAGCCAATAAATCATAAAAAATAATAAATAAATACGTTTGTGAGAAGTGAGTGTGAATAGGAGCAGCTAAAACACGTCATTCTTCTTGCATTGTAAAGAAAAAGAGAATGTGCTGTGTCGATTAGGAACGGTAGTTTTACCTGACCGAGCGCTTCCGTCACAGAATTTCTTCTGAGCATGCGTGGCACTTTGTCCGTCGGACTAGGCTACACACGATCAGAATTTGTGTGATCGGACTTTGTTGTCGGAAAATTTGAGAGCAGGAGATAAAACTTTGTCCGTCGGAAAATCAGATGGAAAATGTCCGATGGTGCCTACACACGGTCGGAATTTTTTTCCTGTCAAGGGCATTAGGGGGCTATTATATTGCCCTGTTGTACCCTTAATTTACTATACCCCATACTCTTAAGGTTTCAGTTGTAATTGGAGCCATTTCTCTGGGAAGACCTCTATATTCCATTGGAATCCAGATGATCTGACCCAGAACAACTTTACTCATATTATCTTCCAGTGATACCCATTTTTTATATGAGGCGTTATGAACCCAGTCCAGAATTCTCCTCAATACTGCTGCTGCATGGTATTTCTGAAGATCTGGGAGGAATATCCTCCCATTATCTTTAGATCTACTCATTATTTTATAGGAAATACGACTGCCTCTTCTATTCCATACAAATTTCAGGAGCAAGGATCTAATAATTTTGAAATAGGCCCCTGGGATGTTAATAGGAAGACTTTGGAAAATATATAGGGCTTTCGGAAGGATCATCATTTTAATTACACTTATCCTACCGAACCATGACAATCTATGTGCAGGATATCCTTTCAGATCTTGTTTAATTTTATTCAAGAGAGACAGGTAATTATCCTGATATAGGTCTGCTGTTGATGCTGATAGAGACACTCCCAGATAGTTTAGTCATTTTTCTTTCCACACAAAGGGGAAAAGAGCTCTAAGTTCTCTTCTCTCCTTTGGGGGGACACAAATATTTAGTATCTCCGTTTTCTCCCGATTGATCTTAAAATTTGAGACCACCCCGTATTCACCCAATTCCTGCAAAATCTTTGGGAGTGATTGCTTAGGATTCATTATATATATAGCATAATATCGTCTGCAAACGCAGATATCTTATGCTCTTGCCCAGAGACCTCTATTCTTTCAATTTCATGATTCGCTCTTATGGAGGCCAGGAGGGGTTCTAAAGAAAACACAAAAAAGTAAGGGAGAGAGTGGGCATCCCTGGCGCGTCCCATTATGGAGTCTAAATGTATCTGACAGAGTTCCATTCACCTGGATTTGAGCTGTAGGGTTGGATTAAAAACGTCTATATCCACCTAAGCATTCGTGGACCTAGGCCAAATTTATATAATGTCTGCAACATATATTCCCAATCTACCCTATCAAAAGCATTTTCGGCATCTACTGGTAGGAAAAGGGCAGAATTCCTACCCTTTTTTGCTTCATGCATTAAGAGGGTTGTCCTTATTATATTATCCCTTGCTTCCCTGCCTGGGACAAAACCTGCCTGATACCTCTCTATACAGTCTGGCATGTGCTGCTTCAATCTTTCGGCCAAGATCCTCGCCTAAATTTTTACGTCTTCGTTAATCAAGGAAATCGGCCTAAAGCTGGAGCATAATGTTGGATCTTTCCCTTCCTTTGCCGGAATTGTTATATAGGCCCCCAGAGCTTCCTTACGTACCTTTGTTCCTCCCTCGATAGAGTTCATATATAGGTGGAAGTAGGGTGTCAAGAATCCTATGAACTTTTTAAAATATAGGGACGTATACCCATCTGGCCCTGGGCTTTTCCCACTCTTACCTTTTTTAATTGCCTGTTCTATCTCCTCCTTAGAAATATCACTATCAAGCTTACTTGAATCTTCTTCTGACATACCTGGTAGTTCAATCTTCCGAAGATACTGTTCAATTTTATTTCTTCTATTTTGCTTATTATCGGAATCTTGACTGTCACTCACTTTATATAATAACTGATAATATTCAAAAAAAAAATTTACTGATATCTCTAGTTGAATGTTTCATCACTCCCTTTTTATCTTTAATTTTTGCAATATAATTCAAGTTTCTTTTAGGTTTAATTACCCCTGCCAGTAGTCTCCAAGGTTTATTGCCAAATTCGTATTGGTTTTTAGCTGACTTCAGAAATTCCCGCCTGGTGTCCTGTTCCAGCAGGTCCCTCAATACCTCCCGCTTTCCTGTTAGTTCGACCATTATTTTATAATTGTTTAGCCCTTTGTGTAGCTGTTCCAGCTCCTGGATTTCCTGCAGGATCAGTTGTTTTTGCGCTGTCCATATTTTTCTTCTCTTAGCTCCTTCTGCTATTAATATCCCTCTCATAAATACTTTATGGGTTTTCCACAATACAGTTGGTGCAATATTCTCTACGTTATTTTCTTTGAAAAATAGGTTCAGATCTATTTCTAGAGCCTCAAATATATTGTGATCATATAATAGAGATTCGTCTAACCTCTAGGATCTTTGCCTATCCGGTATGTCCTCTAGCTCCAAGTTAGCCATAACTGGGGCATTATCCGAGAGGGTTATTGATTTCACTTCTACCTTCCTTAACCCTTCTAGAAGCTGATGGTCCAGGAAAATATAGTCAATTCTCGAATAGGAGGAGTGTACCTGAGAGTAATATGTAAAGTCCCTCCCCCTAGGGTGCTCAATTCTCCATGCCTCCACTAATTGCTGCTGATATAATTTTCGTTTGACTACCTTAAGATATTTTCCACAAAAAGTTTTATTTTATTTTAAGGAAATACAGAATACAGAAAGTACATTTCAGAACTTACAAAGGTTTTAGTGCATTTAACATCAACAAGGCATTACAGTTATAAACCAATGAACTAACATTTAGTGCCCCTCATGTGCCCTCCTTAGACGGTCTAGTAGGGATCTAGCCCCTTGATTTCTAGTGGCTGTGGCAAGGTATTTATATTTATCCCTCTTTCCCACATAAAACGATGATGCCGCGATGTTCTGTGGCTTCTCTGTGATAGTACTGTGCGGTGAGGGCCAGTTAGTGGGCATAAGGCAATGTTTGGTCGTACTATTAAATTGGGGGTGGGCAGCGTCCGACTCTAGGTCGTCCCGCCATCCCAGCTCTCTCCTAGAAGAGGATTAATATAGCAAGGGGGGTAGGGGAAGAAAGAACAAAAGGAAGAACAGAGTAGAAGGGTGAAGAAGGAGGGGGAGGAGTCAAGGGGAGATGCAAACTGCTCGGGGGTTATGTGGAGAGGGGGCGGGAGCAGCCACCAACTACCCTCTCCAGGTGTCCCCGAGCATAGTATATAATGTACAGGGTCTAATGCCCTCTGGGTCCACATCACCAGAGGGGCATGGACCGGGGGGGGGGGGGGGGGGCAGTCAAGGGTTTTCCTGTGACAATATTTGGTATTGTTGTAAGTTCCGAAATTCAAGCCAGGGAGCCGATGTAGTCAAAAAATGCGGCATTCTGTCTTGTGAGGCATGGATCAGCTCCTCTATCCCTGCGATTTGGTTGATCCTTCATTGAAGTGAGTGATTTGGACTTCCAATGGACCGGCAGGCATAGCCATTGATTTGTAGTATCTCTTATGGGGGATTTTGGAGAGGTGTAAGAGGTATTGTGCTGGTGTGAATTTACCTTAAGATATTTACCTTCTGAGCGTAAAGAAGAAGGTTGGGTATCCAGGGCTGGATCAAAAACAAAATTAAGATCTCCTGCCATAATCACCCCTCCCTCCTTAAAACTTTTCAGTTTATTCAATACTTTTCCAAAGAAGGGACAGGGGTGGCAATTAGGGCAGTAGATATTAACTAATGTATATATTTTATTAAACATGGAGCACTTAATAAATAAATACCTCCCTTCGGAGTCCGATTCTATAGCTTTTAGAACAAAGGGGGTATTTCTTTCCCTTTGGACCTCTTATTGGGGGAGTATCCATGGAACCAGGTTTGATAATTTTTGGAGTTTAAACCAGCACTAGATGACCATTTAAAATGGGTCTGCTGCAAGAAAACAATATTTGATGACCAACTTTTCAGTTCCTGCAATATTTGATACCTCTTGCTGGGACTATTTAGCCCTCTAACGTTATATGTAATGATCTTTAGAGGGGCCATTTTTTAAGGAATTAGATGTAAACATCCAAGGGCGTATAGTCGCTGTATAGGGAAAAAGAAAATATTTTTTTTTCCCAAGGGCGATCCATTCAGTGTACCAAACAATAACCAACATAACAATACATAATCTTCCCCTTCCCATTCTCCCCCCCACCCCCACCCCTTTACAAGACTGGTCTCAAATGAAAGGAAATCTTATTCTCTACATTATGACATAAAAAAAAAAATTGGGGTTTACATCCACTTTAAGTCAGATATAAAGCAATAACCACAATCGCCCTGTCATATTCCCCTCATGAGAACATTTATCCCCACATGCTTAGTGGAGCTCACACTGTGTCCTCTGATGATAGCCAGCATTGCCACACCTTCTCAAATTTTTTGGGGCAACCTCTGTTCAAGTATGTGGCTTTGTATAAAGGCAACACTTTACTCACTATGCCTTTCCAATAGGCCAAGGATGGAGCCTCAGGTTTTTCCAGCACAAGAGGATGGCTTTGCGTGCATAAAAAAAGTGAGGGAGAGCAAGGTTCTCTGTGCTCTCAGCGGAGCTACTTCCTCCACCAGACCCAGCAAACATACTGATATCGTCATGGGAACTGGCAATCAAGTCAGTCCTTGGATGGTTTTGGTAACCCCTGTCCAGAATTCCTGTATTGGCTGGCAATGCCAGAATATAGGATCAAAGTCCATCCTTGTGGCAGTACAGCACCAGCAAGTTGCATCATCCAAGCCATATATACTGGCTAATCTCGCCGGGGTATAGTATACCCTGTGAAGTATTTTAAATTGAATATATCTATCCCGAGCCGATACCAGGACCTGAAATGGGTGGTCCCACATATTGTCCCACTGATTTTTCTCTACATTTGTTCAGTGCTGGGGGTCTGTCGGTGAACAGTACCTTATATGTTTCTGACAGCGTCTTTTGTACAGACTCGTCACAGAGCAACCGTTCCAGGGGTGAAGTCTGAAGATTCATCGTGACTGTACCAAATTGTGTGACAAATGCGTGCCGCAGTTGCAGATAATGGAAAAAGTACCAATTTGGGAGGTCAAATTTTTCCTTTAATCTGTCAAAAGAAAGCAGTTTCCCCCCTCCCACTATGTCTTTCAATTGCTTAACTCTGGCCCATATTATTGGATCTGGAATTTCACTGAAGTGGGATAGTCTGGGATTGAACCACAATGGAGTGTCTGGCGACCATACCCCCACCTCAGAATGCATTAGCACCCTTGCTTTGTCCCGCGCGTGTATAGTAGCGCGCATGGAGCCGGTCAAGGGCGCCTCTACCTGTGGTCCCACCATCTGCCCTGCAATAAAAAATTTAAATAAGTCGGGTAGGGCCAATCCTTCCTGTCCATAGGGTTCTTGTAATGTACGGAGACCCACTCTAGGGAGACCAGAGCCCCATAAAAACGATCTAAACTGACTTTTTGCACGTCTAAAGAAAGAGCAGGGGACCCAGATTGGAGTGTTTCGCAGAAAAAAATAGGAAAACCAGTTATATTTTCATTTTAAGGAGATTCACCCTATCAATTACGGAGAGTGGTAGATGTTTCCAAGCGTCTAATTGTATTTTAACCTTTGTAAGTAGTGGCATTAAGTTGCAAGTAGTCCGTAACTTTAGGGGTTACGCGTACACATAAATATTTAAATTCAGAGACCCAAGCTATAGGAACCAAAGGCGACGTTCGTGTCTGAGCTCCATCATCGATGGCCATGATGTTGGACTTTTCCCAATTAACCCTTAGGTCCGAGAATTTTGCAAACGTGCCCAGGATCTCAAATACTGCCTTTAGTGATGATCCTGGATCCTCCAAAAAGAGAAGTATGTCATCTGCATATAAGGCCGTGCATTTACGAATGCCGCCTACCTTAAGGGCCTTAACTTCTGTGGATGCTCGTAGAGCAATAGCTATGGGTTTGATGGCCAAGGCAAACAAGGCCGGGGAGAAAGGGCATCCCTGTTGCATTCCTCTACCCACTGAGAACTGTGCAGAGACTGACGTGCCTATCTTAATTGTTGCCTTGGATGAGCTATATAGCAGCGATATCCATGTAAGGAAGACCTTCCCAAACCCCATATGCTGCAGAACCATAGACATATAGTGCCAGTCCACGGAATCAAAGGCCTTAGCCATGTCTAAGGACACTATCACCCTGGCCCTGGGATTAGTATGATTGATCTGTAGGTGCGCAAATAGCCTGCAGAGATTTGTATCAGTGGATTTCTGGGGTATGAAGCCAGTTTGGTCTATGTCTACCAGTGTAGTGATTACTTTTGATAGTCTCGTGGCAAGTATTTTTGTAAGAATCTTGAGATCATGGTTGAGGAGAGCTATGGGTCTATAGGAGGAGCAGCTCAGGGGGTCCTTGCCCGGTTTAGGCAGTAGGACCACCTGAGCCTCCATAAGAGAATCCGGTAGCGTCTTGTGTTCCAAGCAAAAGTGAAACAGTGTCTTAAGTCTTGGCACAAGAGTCTCCAAATGGGACCTATACCATTTAACACAAAACCCATCTGGCCCTGGCGATTTGTGCGGTGGGAAAGATCTAATGGCAGTTTCAATTTCTTTTTCGGTGATTTCTATTTCTAGGCTATTTTGGTCTGACTCAGATAATCTTGGTATGTCTATAGAAGTAAGCAGGGATTCAAGATCTTGTCTGTTATATGACGGTATAGGCATGTAGAGTGTGCTGTAGTAGTCTACAAAAGTGTCTAGAATGTCACTTGGGTCTGACAATAGTGTTCCTTGAGGGACTCAGAGGGACTGATAATGTATGTCCAAAGTAGCCCTGAGCATTTTTTTGAACATTGCACATATAAAAATAGAACCCCCACCCCCCCAAACAAAAACATGTATTTCCCTGCTGCTGTGCAAAACATTTGCATATACACGCAGCGTAGTCCCAAAACTAGTCCCAACTGTAAAGTGAGCGTAACCTAAAAAACTAAAAAATATTAGGTCCAGATCATTACAATCAATCCCACCAAAAAAAAAAAAAAAGAAAAGAGAGAGAACGATGTGGAAAAAAGAAAAGGTGTCTGTTCTTGTAAAACCTTCTTTCCGTGCCTCTAAGAAGGAGAAATGGCTTCCCTGCTCCCCCACATATATTCAGGAATGTCTGAGTCAACAGCACCCCACGTGAGAGTATAGACGGCAGGAGTGTGAAAAAATGATGCTCAAGTGATGTTCGGAGGCCCCTGTCCTGCCGTCCAAATAGTGCAGGAGACCAACATAGTCAGAGTCTCAACCGTTAGGGTGTCTGTATAACCTTCATAAGGGTCATAAGTTGGTCATCAAATATTGTTTTCTTGCAGCAGACCCATTTTAAATGGTCATCTAGTGCTGGTTTAAACTCCAAAAATTATCAAACCTGGTTCCATGGATACTCCCCCAATAAGAGGTCCAAAGGGAAAGAAATACCCCCTTTGTTCTAAAAGCTATAGAATCGGATTACCTATTATGTCTATAGAAGTAAGCAGGGATTCAAGATCTTGTCTGTTATATGACGGTATAGGCATGTAGAGTGTGCTGTAGTAGTCTACAAAAGTGTCTAGAATGTCACTTGGGTCTGACAATAGTGTTCCTTGAGAATTGGTGATGCAGGGGATACTAGTTTGGACTCTCTGCTCTGTGACTAACATGGCCAAAAGTTTCCCATTTTTATCTCCCTGTTCGAAGAGGGACTCAGCCCTCCTCACCCAGGAAGTGTGTGTCAACTCAGTGAAATGTAATGCCAACAAACGGCGCGCCTCAAGCAGCTCCATGTAAGAAGCATCAGACTGGTTAGCTGCATGGGCCGCCTCACACAATCTCTCCTTGTCTTGTAGTTCCTGTGATTTAATGTTAAATTGTTTGCGTGCTTGCTTGATTGCCGAGATGTACTGTCCTCGCATACACGCCTTAAAGGTGTCCCAAACTATTGGTAGGGGGACTGACTGCAAGTTATCCTCCCAGTAGCCAGAAAATTTGGCGCCACTTGGGAAGAAACCGATTCTACCTCCAACCATCCTGGATTTAATCGTCATGCACCCCCTCTGATCTGCGAAGGTATACCAATATGAACCTGTAAGGGGGTATGATCCGAGAGGCCCCCCGCAATATAATTGTCTCCCCTCACCAGCTGCATCATAGGGGCATTGGCAAACGCCAGATCAATCCTGGATGAGGATTTGTGTGTTTTGGATAGGTATGAGAAGCTTCTCGTGGTAGGATTTTCCCATCTCCATAACTCTGTGAGAGCCTGCTGTCTCCGCCCAAGCTGCTAACTCAACTGACGCTGCTCTCCTGGAATTAGAGGAGTCCAGAGCCATACTTAGTATGGCATTGAAATCGCCCGCCACCATAAGAGGCAGGTGAGTGAAGGGAGCCAGCCTTCCCAGTATGTCATACAGTATCTGGATTTGAAATGGTGGGGGGACATACACATTAACTAGCACCATCTTGTGCCCATAAATGTCAGGTACAACAATAGCATATCGGCCTCCTGGATCCATGATGACCTGGTGAACACTACATGGGACTGTTTTGCTAATCAAAATAGCCACTCCTCTGGCGTACGTAGAAAAGTAGCGTGTATGACACGTTGGATCCAGGAGCGCCGTACAGTAAGAATCCTATTACCATCTAAATGTGTTTCCTGTAAGAAAACCATATGCGGTTTAAGTGGTTTCAAGTATTGGAACATTAAGGCACGCCAAAATTAGTCGTTTAGGCCTCTAACGTTCCAAGACAGTAAATTAAATACAGTTCCTGCCATAGATGAACCTTAGAAAATAAACCAGTAAGTGACATATTCGTAATATAGTTTCTAGCGACCAATAAGCATGAAGATTCTCACTGATAATGTATGTCCAAAGTAGCCCTAAGCATTTTTTTGAACATTGCACATGTAAAAATAGAACCCCCACCCCCCCCAAACAAAAACATGTATTTCCCTGCTGCTGTGCAAAACATTTGCATATACACGCAGCGTAGTCCCAAAACTAGTCCCAACTGTAAAGTGAGCGTAACCTAAAAAAATATTAGGTCCAGATCATTACAATCAATCCCACCAAAAAAAAAAAAAAAGAAAAGAGAGAGAACGATGTGGAAAAAAGAAAAGGTGTCTGTTCTTGTAAAACCTTCTTTCCGTGCCTCTAAGAAGGAGAAATGGCTTCCCTGCTCCCCCACATATATTCAGGAATGTCTGAGTCAACAGCACCCCACGTGAGAGTATAGACGGCAGGAGTGTGAAAAAATGATGCTCAAGTGATGTTCGGAGGCCCCTGTCCTGCCGTCCAAATAGTGCAGGAGACCAACATAGTCAGAGTCTCAACCGTTAGGGTGTCTGTATAACCTTCATAATGCAGGCCCTCCCCTCCCCCCCCCCCCCCCCCCCCCCCCGTGAATATCAAAGTCCCCAAAACTGGATGAAGAAAATTTGGAACCCCAATTAACGTTTCACAATGTGTCGATCCACTCATTGGCTTCTTCGGGCATATCGAAGAATCTGACTGTTCCCTTGTGTGGGATCCGCAGCCGGCTGGAATATAGCATGCCATATTTGATGTTTTTCTCCCGGAGACGGCGTCTTACCCCGTTGAAGTATCTGCAACATTTTTGAACCTCGGCCGAGAAGTCCGGGAACAGCATCAGTTTGGTATTTTCATATGGTAATTCAGGATGCTTCCTCGCCTCCACCAGGATAATATCCCTATCTCAGAAATTCAAAACTCGCACCAGGAATGGTCTAGATGGTGCATCCTCCGGGGCATTTCCCTGTGGGTACTCTGGGCGCCCTTTCAACGACGTAGGTGGGCGGCATGTCATGCAAATTCAGCAGTTGTTTAAACAGCATTTCGGCAAATATGGCAGGCTTCCCACCGGTAGGCCTACAACACGGACATTATTTCGCCTCTGCCTGTTCTCAGCATCATCCATTTTGTTTACAAGTGGAAGATCAGCTGGCAAGATTAATATTATTGATTCTGGTTTTTAAATGCTCTAGTGGAATTGCGGGGGATTTCCAATGAAGCTATTAACCAATGAATTGCTACACAGATTGTGTGTATTAATCTCATATTATGTGTGGGAAGTCCAATGACAGGGGCAAATAAGAGAATAACCTGATTTTGCTCACTAATTTTATAGAAAACAATAACTTTACTTCATTCTCTTCCTTAAAAACCAAAACACCAAATTCCCAATACAGAGTTTCATAAATTCTTACAGATCAGACATTTTTTTAACACATATTTTCAAACAACAAATTCTCACCCTCCCTCATTCTTTGAAAACATGTGTCTAAAAACACCAAGAAAATCTGGTCTGATATCATAAATATACTCTAACTTAATTAACAACACAGACATAAACAAACTCCTCTATATGCTCAAATGGTAGCAAGAATTAAACTTCTCTTTCTCTGTCCAAGACTGGGAAAAATGCATCAACAACTTACATAAATGTACACGATCAATCACAGTTAGAGACTGCATTAAAATTATTCACTAGATGGTACTATACCCCGGTTAAATTACATTCCATATTCCCCACAACACCTCAGATATGCTTTAGAAGCTGCAATTCCATAGGCTCATATTCACACATTTCTGGGACTGTAATAAGATTACACAAATATGGAAACAGTTGGAAAGTTTTGCCTCTGTAATCTCAAATAGTACTATAAACCTAATTTTCAGTTCAATTTCAAGTGCACTTTGCACTTGTAGTGCAAAGTGGATTTCCCTTCCGTAAATAACCCCCACTGTATATTTAGTTTTACTTTCGCTTGCTTCCTAGCTTTTCATTTAACAGATTCTCTTTCAGAGTTACCAAGAAAAAATTGCGCTGGACAGTGAACTAAACCAAAAATAGCTTCAATACAAAGTGAGATAACACAAAATACAGTAAAAACAAAAGGTTGCGCTTTAAACTCTAACCTAAATATTCGTAAACAAATAGATATTAAGATCATAAATTGTGATCTTGTGTATAAACATGTATAAACTCCAGAAGTGACAAAACTTTCTTGAAATAAATAGTAAAGATTATTGATAATCAATGGTGTAATAACATCCAGAGAAAATTATCCAAAAAAAAATAAGTCGAGTAAACAGTGCAGTATTTAGTGACAATTCGGAATATGGTGACATCCGCAGTAGAAGTGACTTTGCTTAGTGGGTCCCACCACCATATGAATTGTACGCTTACCAGATCCCAGATATTTAGTGCCTGTGGCTATTGCCCAGCCAGGGCCTTTTCCTCAAGGATTTCCGCAATCGATCCGATCGTCCCGTCTATGGAGGCTCTCCTGGTCAGGACTGTGATCCCACGGATCTTCTACTACCAACCATTAGTGTTGCACAAAATGGTGATATAAATGTGTCTCAGAGAGAAAAAACAAACAAAATGGCCATAGGTAAAACCCGCTGGGTATTTATTATAAAACAAAACACCCTAGGCGTATAAAAACAGAGTAAAAAATTTCAATGGGTAAAAAATTGCGGCCGGCCAGCTGCAGTACACATGCCCGTGCTAAACAATGGGACGTAGCGAGCGGTGATGTCAGTACGTCGCTCATCCCGACGCGTTTCGTCACAGGTTTGACGTAGTCATGGGGCACAGGCGGCGTACTGAAGCACCGATTATATACACAAACCAAACCGCGTTTTGAATCTTGAGAAGCTGGTTATAAAACGCCATGTTGAGTAAGGGAAAAACACTGTCTGTTGCCAGAACAGGATGGTCTCATAGTACATAGTACTAAATCAAATGGCTGCTTTAAAAAAGTACAAACATCTCTACAAACGGACACCACTAGTCACCGCGGAATACATCTGAAAGGCATATAATCGTTTGTCAATCCAGGGACATACGATTCTCATTTTTAAACACAGCGCTAGTACCGGTACTGACCAGTACCCAGCAATAGCGCTATCTATACTCCATGTATCAAGTTAGGAAAAACAGGGATTGTTAATATTATTTCTATCTATTACAGGCAATATCTCTAATACATTCCCACCACACACACCACCCCAGCAACTAAGCTTAGGCCGCTATCTGTGTTTCGAATAGCCCCAATCGGTAGAACCTAAAATCTCAATGCAAATTCTGACACATAGACAGACCGATAGCAACTATCGTAGGTCGTCTTGTATATCTATCTATTACAGGCAATATCTCTAACTAATACATTCCCACCACACACACCACCCCAGCAACTAAGCTTAGCCCGCCATCTGTGTGGAATAGCCCCAATCGGTAGAACCTCAAAAGTTCAATGCAAATTATGACACATAGACAGACAGTTAGCAACTATCGTAGGTCGTCTCGTATCAAATACAAACTGAAATATTCTCAACCAAATATGAGAGCATTCAGGCATACCTTCAAAAATAGATGCAATCCAAAGTGCACCAAGGCACTCAAGAATGTCATCCAATCCGAAGTGAAATAAGTATAATCAGTTTGTTAAGAGGTGCACCTGCCATCGGATCGAATAAAGCGGTGAATGAAGCCACAGCATTCACAAGGATTGCTATAGGTAACACACAAACAAACCGATACCAAGATCGTAGGTCAAAATACATCAAAACTCCTAATTAATTGGCCATTAATGACACATCAATATATATATCGACTAGTTTAAAGGGGATGTGTCATAATTACCAAGAACCTTGCCACCTATCCAAAAAAAATCAGATAAATAAATATAAATAAATATAGAATTTGGGCAAGAGGCCAATAATTTATATAGATTACTGAAAACAAGTCAGCAAAAGCCCAATTCAAAAAGACGCAACTTAATAATCAACCCAGTTTATCCATGAAAGGAAAGGGCAAGCTAAGTAAATGAAATCAATAAAGAATCATATTGTAAACAAGGAATTAACTAAATAGCTCAATCATTAACATGATGACATAATGTGAACAGATAGCCTCCAAACTACATAATTTTCTAAGTGGGAAAAAATATGTAGCGATACCCCCTTCCTGAAAGTTTAATGATAATTTTACTCAAAAATCCTGCTCCTGATGATTCAGATTGAGTTCACATCATATCTGTATAGACAACATAGACAACATATATCAAGCATAAACATTTCATGCATTATCTATAAATGCATTGACATCAACGTCAATATTTAAACCATAGGGGGTATATGTCTTAAGCCTATGTACCCATGCCATCTCAAGCTTGGAGGCAACTCCCCCTCCAATGGGGGTTGTATTTGTCTATCCCAAGAAGCATGGTATTTGAAGGTTCTCTGTTATGAGCGGTCAAATAACTTTTCGATACCGAATGTTTGGCGAACCCCCTTCTAATATTGTTGATGTGCTCATTAAGCCATGCAAGGAGGGGGCATTTGGTCCTGCCCACATATTGCAGGCCACAAGGGCACTGCAACAGGTAGACCACCCCCTCTGTGGAGCACGTAACGAACGTCTCAATCTTATACTCTTTGGATGTATCTATGGAGGTAAATTCAATAGTCCTCCTAGTTCTACATCCATTCAGAGAACAAACTTGGCACCTTCTGCATTGGTAATAACCCTTTAATTCCCCAAAAAACGTTAGCTCGGGGGGTTGGGGGGTTTAACACATTGGGTGCCAAATTATCTCTTAAGGAGGGGACACCTTTGAAGACCACTTGTGGTTTAACAGGCACGATGATTCTCAATACTCGGTCGTTCCCCAAAATGTGCCAATGCTTATTTATGATATGCTTGATACTATGGTGTTGATTTGAGAAATTTGTAATGAAAAGAATTCCACTTCTCTCTATCTTGTTGGAGAACTTTTTCTTTCAAAAGGTCTGCCCTATCCATCAATGTAACTTGATTTAAGGTATCCAATAATAGGTTTTTATCATAACCTTATCATAACCTTTCTCTAGAAATTTTAAGGTTAATGTCTCAGCCTGTATTAAGAACTGGTCGGATTCTGTACAGTTCCGTTTCAGCCTCATATATTGGCTTTTAGGCACTGATCGAAGCCATGAGGCATGATGACAGCTCTCTACTGGGATATATGAATTTCGATCAGTGGACTTAAAGTATGTGGAGGTAACAAACCTCTCATCTCCAACCATTATTTTAAGATCTAAAAAGTTTATCTCTCTACAATTATCCTCATAGGTGAGATGTATTCCTCTGTTGTTAGAATTGAGTGAATCCATAAACTCACCCAGAGCTGTCCTACTCCCATGCCATAGAAGGAGGACGTCGTCTATATATCTTGCCCATAGGGTGACCTCAGGTCTACCCTGGGCATAGACGACATCCTCCTCCCACTAGGCCATGAACAAATTTGCCAAGCTAGGGGCGTATTTGGCCCCCATGGCCATGCCCCTATCTTGGCGATAAAATTGTCCATTAAACCAGAAGAAATTATGGGTTGCAGCGAACTCTAGATGGGGGTTCACCAAACATTTGGTATCAAAACATTATTTGATCACTCATAACAGAGACCCTTCAAATACTATCTTTCTTGGGATAGACAAATACAACCCCTATTGAAGGGGGAGTTGCCTTGTTAGAATCATCTCCAAGCTTGAGATGGCATGGGTACATATGCTTAAGACATATACCCCCTATGAATTAGATATTGACGTTGATGTCAATGCGTTTATAGATAATGCATGAAATGTTTATGCTTGATATATGTTATTTACACAGATATGATGTGAACTCGATCTGAATCATGAGGAGCAGGATTTTTGAGTAAAATTATCATTAAACTTTCAGGAAGGGGGTATCACTACATATTTTTCCCACTTAGAAAATTGTGTAGTTTGGAGGCTATCTGTTCACATTATGTCATCATGTTAACCACTACGCGCCCGCGCTATAGCCGAAAGACGGCTGCAGCGCGGACGCTCCCTGCAGGGAGGAAGTCCCTAGACGTCCTCCTGTTTACTTCCCTAATGCGCGCTCCTGAGAGCGCGCATCGGGGAAGTTCTGTGCTGGCCGTGTCCGTCGGACACAGCCGGTCACAGATCGCTGTAAACGGCCAATCACAGCGGCCGTTTACAGCGAGATCTGGCTGTCCAATGAGAGATGACCTCATATATGTTTGCATATGCAAACATATGAGATCATCTGTCAGCGCCGCTCTGCCTCCTCACACAGACAGCGTGTGAGGAGGGAGAGAGGAACGGCGCCGTAAGTAAAAAAATAAAAAAAATAAAAAATAAAGTGATCTGTCCCGCTGCCACCTGTCATCAGTACCACCTGTCCCCAGAGTGCCATCCGTGCCACCTGTCCCCAGTACCACATGTCCCCAGTACCATCTGTCCCCAGAGTGCCATCTGCCAGTGCCACCTGTCCCCAGTACCACCTGTCCCCAGAGTGCCCTCTGTGCCACCTGTCCCCAGTACCACATGTCCCCAGTACCATCTGTCCCCAGAGTGCCATCTGCCAGTGCCACCTGTCCCCAGTACCACCTGTCCCCAGTGCCATCTGTCCCCAGTGCCACATCAGTGCCTTGTCAGTGCCATCTGTCATCAGTGCCAAATCAGTGCCACGTCAGTGCCCTCTGTCATCAGTGCCAAATCAGTGCCACGTCAGTGCCATCTGTCATCAGTGCCATCTGTCATCAGTGCCACGTCAGTGCCATCTGTCATCAGTGCCACGTCAGTGCCATCTGTCAGTGCCATATCAATGCCACGTGTCATCAGTGCCACGTCAGTGCCATCTGTCATCAGTGCCATCTGTCAAAAGTGCCACCTGTCAGTGTCACGTGCCATCTGTTATCAGTGGCACGTGTCATCAATGCCAAGTATCAGTGCCATCTGTCATCAGTGTCACGTGTCATCAGTGCCACGTATCGGTGCCATCTGTCATCAGTGCCACGTATTAGTGCCACATGATATCAGTGCCACGTATAAGTTCCATCTGTCAGCAGTGCCACATATTAGTGCCATCTGTCAGTGTCACGTGTCATCAGTGCCCCCGTATTAGTGCCATCTGTCATCAGTGCCCCGTATTAGTGCCATCTGTCATCAGTGCCACATCAGTGTCACGTGTCATCAGTGCCACCTGTCATCAGTGCCACGTCAGTGTCACATGTCATTGTCCTGGTGCTCCAGGGCCTTCAAAAGTGTAATAGGTAGTCAACAATTTAGATGTGTAATTTATGCTCATAGAACACGTGATGGCGCTCCCTGCATGTTGGGCCTCTCTAAGTGGCCAGGCTGTGGAAAAGTCCCACACATGTGGTATTGTAATACTCAGGGGGAGTAGCAGAATTTATTTTGGGGTGTCATTTGTGGTATACGGATGCCATGTGAGAGAAATAACCTATTACAATGACAATTTTGTGGAAAAAAATTAAAAATAAAAAAATAATTCATTTTGCAAAGAATTGTGGGAAAAAAAATGACAACATCAAAAAGCTCACCATGCCTCTTACTAAATACCTTGGAATGTCTACTTTCAAAAAAGGGGTTATTTGGGGGGTATTTGTACTTTCCTGGCTTGTTCGGGTCACAAGAAATGAGAAAGGCCACCAGTACATCAGATGTGATCAATTTTATATAATTCGCTCCACAGATTGTAGAGTCTGTAACTTTCACAAAGACCAAATAATATCCACTAATTTGGGTTATTTTTACCAAAGATATGTGGCAGTATAAATTGTGGCAAAATTTATGAAGAAAAATTAATAATTTGCTAAATTTTATCACAGAAACAAAGAAAAATGCGTTTTTTTTCAAAATTTTCGGTCTTTTTTCATTTATAGCGCAAAAAATAAAAAACCCAGAGGTGATCAAATACCACCAAAAGAAAGCTCTATTTGTGGGAAAAAAAGGACAAAAAATTCATTTGGGTTCAGTGTTGCATGACTGAGTAATTGTCATTCAAAGTGTGAGAGCACCGAAAGCTGAAAATTGGTCTGGGCAGGAAGGGTGTTTAAGTGCCCAGTAAGCAAGTGGTTAATGATTGAGTTATTTAGTTAATTCCTTGTTTACCATATGATTCTTTCTTGATTTCATTTACCTAGCTTGCCCTGTTGTGGAAATTCCTATAAATGTATGTTGTCAGATGTCCCCCAGTGTCGGTTTTGCTGTAATGCGCTCATGTGAGCGTATTCGCACATACAGACGTTGGTGGAAGACCATTGGATGTGGAAATCTTCCCTTGGACTGCATTTAAACTCCTAAGTGAGAAGATCAGTGTATTTGGGAATCATAGTATAACTGTACAGAATTATGGCCCACTGGACCATAGTTTGGTATGGTTCGCATCACTGGTAGCAGTGGGAATGTGCGCACGGTTGTGTTCAAGGCCAGGTGCCTGACACATGGTTTTGCACACTACCGTCTGCACAGGTCACTACTGTATTTCTGTTTGAACGTATACATGTCTGTGATTGGTTGACAAATGTCTGATTGGCTGTCTGTGAAGACGCCACTTTTCCCTGTATTGTAACATCCTGTATTGTTATTCTTTGTCATGTCCTTATATGGTCATTCACATCCTGTGTTGCTCATGTGAGGTCACAAGCTTTGTAGGAAGGGTTTAGCTGTTGGAGGCAAACCCTCCAGGGTGTGGCTTCGAATTGATATGTAAATAAAAGGATAAATAGTGAACCTCTCAGAGCGGGATTTTTAAGGCAACAATAATAGAAAAAATTAATAAAATTATATAAAGTTTATAAATTTATTGTACAAAAGACACAAAATATTCATAGCAAAAATACATTTTCACATCAAGGATAAAAGCAAAGCAGATGTTTCGAGGTGCTGTACATGAAGGTAGGTGAAAATTCCGACGCATTTCCAAACGGCTAATGATTTGCCTATCTTCCTCAGGGAATTAAAATCACCATCTACAGGATATTAAAACATACTGATTACAAGGTTATTAAATAAATAAAAACCATCAAATGCCAAACTAATCATAGAATGGAATTTGTACAAAGAAAACAAATTTTGAAAGTGCTGTTTATAACACACTTACATCATAATACAGAAAATCCTATATGGTATTGCTTCCCATTCACTTCCGAGAGACCTGGGTGGATGCCAACCAAAGAGGGGAATGCACAATTCCAAAGCTCCCTACAAGACGGCGTATAAACGATATTTTATAGCTCAAAAAGGCGTTTGAAACCAAATATACCGCAGCTGGGAAAACAAGAAAAAGGAGGAGATAATGATGGAAAAACCAAAGGGAAAACTAGGTAGGAGAAAAACCCCACCAAGCAAAGTGGTATCCTGAACTCACCCAAAATCGTTGTATAGAAAAGTTCCCAGGAGGGATTCTCCAAAGTGGACCAAGCCAATTAATGGAGAGCAGCTCCTACAGCACCATGCTGTGGAGGGGAATGACACCAAGTGCCGTCTCAGGCGTCCTTTTAAAGTTGTACCCGGATCCGTCCCACCCCTATTGTAGGTGGTCATGTGACTCCTCTTCCATTGATTACCTACAAAAAAGGTGGTTCAACCGTATCCATGGCGCCGAGCTGTCCGTCGCGCATGCACACTTTGGCCGCAACACTGCATCATGGTCCTGGTAGTTTATCCAGGACATGATACAGCCTTTAGGAGGGACGTATTGGTCGACGCCCCCAGGGGCGGGACGGGGCCGGGTACAACTTTAAAAGGATGCCTGAGACGGCACTTGGCTTCATTCCCCTCCACAGCATGGTGCTGTAGGAGCTGCTCTCCATTAATTGGCTTGGTCCACTTTGGAGAATCCCTCCTGGGAACTTTTCTATACAACGATTTTGGGTGAGTTCAGGATACCACTTTGCTTGGTGGGGTTTTTCTCCTACCTAGTTTCCCCTTCGGTTTTTCCATCATTATCTCCTCCTTTTTCTTGTTTTCCCAGCTGCAGTATATTTGGTTTCAAACGCCTTTTTGAGCTATAAAATATTGTTTATACGCCGTCTTGTAGGGAGGTTTGGAATTGTGCATTCCCCTCTTTGGTTGGCATCCACCCAGGTCTCTTGGAAGTGAATGGGAAGCAATACCATATAGGATTTTCTGTATTATGATGTAAGTGTGTTATAAACAGCACTTTCAAAATTAGTTTTCTTTGTACAAATTCCATTCTATGATTAGTTTGGCATTTGATGGTTTTTATTTATTTAATAACCTTGTAATCAGTATGTTTTGATATCCTGTAGATGGTGATTTTAATTCCCTGAGGAAGATAGGCAAATCATTAGCCGTTTGGAAACGCGTCGGATTTTTCACCTACCTTCATGTACAGCACCTCGAAACATCTGCTTTGCTTTTATCCTTGATGTGAAAATGTATTTTTGCTATGAATATTTTGTGTCTTTTGTACAATAAATTTATAAACTTTATATAATTTTATTCATTTTTTCTATTATTGTTGCCTTAAAAATCCCGCTCTGAGAGGTTCACTATTTACTATTTTGAGGGATGATGGCAACTTAGTATGTCGTGCGATTTGAGTTCAATTTATTAACTATATTTAGGGTGGATAATACACCTATACCTCGCTTATGAACTCATTCCATGACATAACCCCATTTTTGAATATTTAACTGTTTATGGACTAAAGTTCATGGTCTCTCAGAAATTAGGTTTATTTTTTAACCTGTTTTCACGTGGGGGGATTTTTTGTCCTGTCTAGATATCCCTGTTGTTTGTTGGGGATTTCTTCTAGAAATTTTCTCTTTTTTCTCTCTTCTCTAGCACTATTTTTTTGGGACACTTCTTGAGGTCACGGGGGAAATATGGGAAATTTACAGGGGAGGGAATGGGAGGATTTAATGGCCAGTATTCACAGTAATTATCAGGGGAAGGAGCAGACAGCGTCCAACCTGTCTGCTCTCTTTCTTAATCTTACCAAGATATTGGAAAGGAAGTCTGCTCTGCACTGGCATATCCACTCGCTGGAAAGATACATACGGGAAAACATTAACCCCATTGGTCTACGTATACAGATATTTCCCATTTTGGAAAATATCTCCAAGGAACTTAAAACCAATTGGGAAAGTAAACTCAATGATTGTTCTAGAAACCTGATGTTGTTGCTTCAGAATGAATACAAGCTACAATTAGAAACTATGAATGATGAAATTGGTTCCCTTTATGCTCGACTCACACCCCTAAAAAGTCATGAGGACTACACTAAATCGGAAACTAAATTAAAGGAACATTTAGAAACCTTCAGTAAACAAATCCTGATTAAAAAGGAGAAAAAATATTGGAGAGATAAAAATGCGTTTGGGGAGAGTCGAGCTTATAAATGGAACCTGGATAAAAAATTTAAAAATTCTAAAATGATCCACAAAGATAGAAAGGGTCTAGCGGGAAATATGTCTAAATCCAATGATGATTTATCTGACACACCCGCTAATTCATCCTGCTCAGTCTCTTCCCATACAGGCCGACAATTTGGAAAAAGGAAAGGTTTGTTTCCTAGACAACATGAACTTGAAGGTGAGGTCCATCAACTCCCCAAAAAATCAGCCACTGATCTTCAGATGGATCGGGACGGTAAGACAGGCATGTCCACATTAAAAAATTCAACAGGTGGAATCCTTAAAAATAACTCCTCTAACCGTAATAAAGTTAGTAGTAAAAAAGATCAAGGAACGATCTCCAAAAGCCAACGCACTCAGTTGGATGATTTTTTAAACCGGAATCGGATACCACAAGTACCTCCATTATCAACCCCATTGACACAAATGGGGGTATCCCCATTAGTAATGACCCAAGTAGGGATAGAGCCTTCAACAGTCAAGGGCCCAACGAAGGAGGACTGAATATTATTAATCTGTCCTCCCATACACTGACTAAATCGGAACATGAGGTGCTTTCTTTTGGGTTATCCTTTTGTCCCAATAAAAATACTGATGCCTTTGAAGTCATCAAGGACATCAACTTGTTTGCACGTAAGTTATTTTACAAGAGTTTATATAAAAAACAAATTCAAAAAGAAGGGGATTTGCCACCTAATTTAAAGGCAGCGGACTTTAGAGCCCTAAGGGACCTCAACCTTCTATTGCTGGAGAGTGGGTCTTGGGATGAGCAGGAGGAGGAGGATTTGGACAGTGAGGGGAGTGAGGAGGAAATGGAAAAGGATGTGACCTACGAACCAAAAAAGTTCAAACGTAGATCACATGTTTTCCCACAACTTAATCAAAATCCGGCCTTGGCACTGTTTGTTAAACAGACGACTAAGGACTTAGAGAGACTTAAGGAGGAATCAGGACAGCAGAATCTGAATTTAGAACAGAAAAAGGCACTTTCAGCCCTGAAGAATAATGGAGAGATTACAATCAAAGGTTCAGATAAAGGGGGCAATATAGTGATAATGAACAACCTGGAATATGAAAATATGTGTTTAAAAATACTCAACAACCAACAATGTTATAGAAAAATTCCCCCTTCTTTGGTGGATAAATACAACCAGGATTTTTATATCCTCGTTGATGAGTCCCTCAATGAGGGAGCTATAACTCGAGAAGTTTAGGACTTTATAAGAACCAGACATCCCAGATTGCCTACCCTCTATGCTCTCCCTAAGGTGCATAAAAGCCTTAAAAACCCGGGTAATGGATCAATTTCAGAAGGTATCAGACCTCATGTTATGGACTTACCGTCCTATACTAAGGATACCATCCATCTGTTGCGCATCATTGAGGATCTGGTCATTCCGGAAACAGCGATATTGGTTACTATCGACGTAGAGTCGCTATACAACAGCATTCACCATGATCTGGGAATTGCTGTAGTGGATAGAGTGCTGAGACAGAGAACTACCACTGACTGGAAGTTCAATGCATTTGTCATTCAAATGCTGGATTTCATTCTTCGACATAACGTGTTTATCTTTAAGAATTCCCATTACCTCCAGGTACAGGGAGTAGCTATGGGGACGTGCTGTGCGCCCTCATATGCAAATCTGTACCTGATTTTTTGATTTGTGAGCTTGCGTCTATGTACACCTGCCACATTCTTATGTGGCAGAGGTACATAGATGATGTCCTCATTATTTGGGACAGACCGGAAGCCAAATTAATTGACTGTTTTCAACTCATGAATTACAACGTTTTTAATTTATTCTTTACAATGAGCTATGATCTCAAAGAGGTCAATTTTTTGGACATTTGTATCCAGAAAGCCCCTAATGGCAACCTCACCAGCAAGCTGTTTCGCAAGGAAACTGCAGGAAACACTCTGCTCCATGCAGATAGTTTTCACCCGCCGTCCTTAAAGAGGTCTATCCCCTTCATCCAGTTCCTTCGGATCAGAAGGAACTGTACTGGCGAGGAGGATTTCCAAAGAGAAAGTGATGAACTCACTCAAAGACTACTAATCAGGGGATATACCAAATCCAGCCTCAAGAAGGCCTTTAATTGAGTTAAGTCCCTAGCTAGAAAAGATCTTCTGTTTAAAGCCAAAAAGAAAAAAGATGTGGAGGATAATACACGCATTATTTTGCGTTTCTCTAATGAACATCAGATGATTCGCAAAATTATTACCAAACATTGGTCTATTTTGACGGAGGACCCAATTGTAGGTGGTCTTGTGACTCCTCTTCCATTGATTACCTACAAAAAAGCAGGTTCAATAGGCAATTTAGTTACACAAAGCGAATATAAAGGAAACTCCAGAAGGGATCCATGCAAAAATGTTGGCACATTTCCCTGTGGGAACTGTGCTCAATGCTCAGTTATTGGACAGAGGACCACACTGATGCTGCCGAATGGGGTAGACTTCTCCCTGAGACATTATGCATTGTGTCGGCCTCAGGGGGTGGTCTACCTCATGCAGTGTCAGTGTGGTGCTTTTTATGTCGGCAAGACAAGACAGAAACTCAGTAAGAGAGTAGAGAAACATATGTATGACATGAAAATCTGCAATTTATATTTGCCCCTGGGACGCCATGTTGCAAAAAAACATAATTATAGACTTCCCAGGTTAAATTTCACCGTCTTAGACAGACTACACATTCCAATTAGGGGGGGTGATTGGAATAAGGTGCTACTGCAGCGAGAAATGCGCTGGATTAGGAGCCTTAGGGCAACCACTCCTCCAGGCCTCAATGAGGTCGAAAGTTTTAGGCCTTTCTTGGAAGGCTACAGTTCGGGCAAAACGGACTGATCTATCTGTGGGTTTGAAATTGAGAAAACACCGCGCTATTCAATTGGGCTATACAAAAGCTGCCAACAAACAAAACAAACAAAGTCAAAATACGTATGGATCCAAAATTGTAGCGCTAATGTATAAGATAAGTGTAAATATTCCAACACTCTAAAATCAATATATCTTAATGGGGTAGTAACTCCTAGTACTGGTGTTGATTCCAGTATAACAGAATTACAAAGAAATTATATAGTCCATATAGGGATAACATCAAAGTGTAGATCTTGTTGGTCCACTCAATGAAGACAGATTGTATACTTGACTGATGTAGAAAATAAGGCGTGGGTACGCTTACCAGAGTCGGTGGATGTGACTACCGTACGGCATACACATCAGACAAGCTTTGAGGATAGTGGGTCTTGCATCCTATGGGAAGTCGCCTCGGACTGGAACTCCGACGATCTCTGGAGCTGTATGCTGGGTCCGTCAGCGGGATGAAAGGGCCCGGCTCGCGATTATCCAATGTTCCCAAAAAGGATGATGAAGACCGGGGAAGGGAATAAAAAATGGAGACCACTCCAATGGTGCAGGTCAAAAAGTAACAATTTATTCACATATGCATGTGAACGAAAATAAAAATCTCGAGACAAAGTATAAAATGTAAAATTCTGGCAATATGAGGGGCATAGGATAGCTGGCCCGACGCGTTTCGACTAAAAGTCTTCCACAGGGGCATATCTCTAACCCCTCCATATTGCCTCCAACTATTTATAAACATGCAACTAAGAATGTAGCCGCCCACCTGGTCTAAACAGGAAGTGAGCGCTACAGGCCCTACTAAATGCAAATAGGGAGAATGAGTTCCAATTTGTCTGAACATAATAATTACATCTTCATGTTTATAAACATATTACATACAGAACAGGCATATTAGTATACATCCTGATTGTGAGATGGGTATTGTGAGGGATCGGAAGTCATGAACGCTGTTTCATGAATCATTGTTGTAATATAAACCCCCATTAATGGACCGATCCAGGCCTTAAAAATCATGGCCAATCCCAGTCAAGGACTACAAATCCCGCCAAACCGGAGGTATCCAATCATATTCCCACATCCGCAGGATATCCTGACAGAGAATGGCGCCTAAATGGGTGTCCAATCACGCTGTCCACCGACAGGACATCCGGATGGACGCTCTAAACGTGGTGGCGTCATTACGTACGCGGCGACGTCATCACGTCGCCGCGTCGCAACGGCACCCTCAATGCGCAGTGACGTCATCACGTCGCTACGGCGCGACGTACGGCAGAGCGCAAAAGGTGTGCGGCGGCACAGAAGCATTGTACGTATGAACAATAGGGCCCGGCCGCTTCCGGCCCAAGTTACCGGAAGTGAGCTCATCCCCAGGATACGAAAACAGAATCAGGGTAACCGCGGGGAGGAACACCAATAACGGAAGTACCTATGGATTGGTGCAAAAGTACACGTGATGGCCTCGCACCCAAACAGCTCACACACATACTCAATGTGATAGCCCCCGGGTACCACTGTGCCAAACGGCCACCAAGTGTACGTACACATGGCTGACGGCGCACAAAAAACGTCCCTTAGGGCGCACAAGTGACTAATTAGTACATGCATCATATGATAGTGACCCAAGTAAAATAATATAAGGGAATATTGTAAAAACTAAGTATATTAAAAATGACAACCGATGATCGAAAAATATTGACCGATGATCGAAAAATAATAACGAAAGGACAGATAGCATGAAAAGCCCATTATGCCCAGGTCCCGGGACCATATGAATGCTAATAGGCGCTGAAATAACAGCCCCTAGATGGCATAATGTAGGGAGCAAATAATGGTGCATATAGTGATGACTTGATAATATATCTAATGTCGTATCCTCGTGAAGCACCACATAATGGCAAATAGCCAAAATGCTGGGTGAGGCAACGACAGTGAGAAAATAATCTCAGGATGAAGGCCCTGAATAAAAGGATAGTGTCCAAACAACCTATATAGAACATGTAGCTAGATCCAATGCCATGGTAGAAGAACCAATGAGATTGGATAGTAGAGTGAAGTGTGCGCAAAAAAAGTGCAATATCCACATCAAAGGATATATATATTTTTATTTACATAATATAATGACCACGATCGTCTGAGGACATACCGTAGAGGATAAATAATATCGTGTGAGATAATCCAAAATATGTGAAAAAACTGACGTGACCAAATTAATATGTGAGTGTATATTTTTATGAAAATAGGGAAGTGGACCCTCAATAACCATCTCACATTCAATTTGTCAAAAAAGGATATAGATCTAATAATATTTGACGGCATATGCGGGCAAAACAACCCCAAATCGAGAAAACCAAAGGTAAGTGCCCTAACTGGAACTCTGTACAGCAGATGTCACGGGTGAAGTGCCACTCACCCTCGGTTAATGAAACAATTGATGTCCCATTCAACATTCATACCGAAGGGTGAGTAGCACTTCAACTCGTGGATCCAGTAGGTTTCCAATCTCGAGACCCCTCGTAGATTGGACTCACCCCGCCAATGGGCAACAAATTTGTCAATTATCTGGAACTGTGTCCCTGATGGGTCTCTATTGTGATGTTCCCGATAGTGGCGGGGGACGCTATGTTTGATACATCCTTTACGGATCTTGGCCAAATGTTCATTTACACGTATGGAGAACGCACGAATAGTGCGTCCGACATATTGCAATTTACAAGGGCAGGTGATCAAATAAACTATAAATTTGGTGGCACATGTGGTGAAATGCTTCATGGTGAAGGTGCGTGCAGTGACAGTGGAACTGAAAGTATCTGTCATGCGTCTGCCCAATACATTATGCAAACAAACGTTGCATTTTTTGCATGGGAAGTAACCTTTGCAGTGTTGGAAAAACGAAGTCGTCCTGGGAGGGTCGACAACGTTGGGAGCAATGTCGCCCTGAACGGAACGGGCACCTCTGAAGATGATGCCCGCCCGTTCAGGGAGAGAAGGTCCCAAAATGCGATCGCTCCGTAAAACCTTCCAATGTCTAGCTAGAATCTTCTTGACCTCCTTGTGCTGGGTGGAGTATGAGGTGAAGAAGGACCACCTAAATTTGTTGTCTCTGGGGGTCTTGGGTCGATCTATCAACAGCGACTTCCTATCCACGGTAGCAACTGATTTTATGTCTGCATCAAGGGATTCGGGTTGATAACCCTTTTCGATAAACCTTTGTCTTAGTATCTGACATTGTTGGAAGAAGGTGGAATCATTAGTGCAGTTCCTCCTCATTCGAAGGAACTGTCCTCTTGGCACTGATTTAAGCCAGCGGTCTTGGTGGCAGCTCCCGACAGGAATGTATCCATTCCTGTCGGTGGGCTTAAAATAGGTTTTGAACTCAAAGCCCCGTGAGGTGGACTCAATCTCTAGGTCAAGGAAGTGTATGCTGGTGGAGCTGGCCTCATAGCTCAAAACTATTCCTCGATCGTTTAGATTGAGAGTAGTCATGAACTCATCCAAGGACGACATGCTTCCCTTCCATAGGAGGAGGACGTCGTCTATATACCTGGTCCATAGGACCAGTTCCGAACGTCGGAAAGCATAGACGACGTCCTCCTCCCACTGGGCCATGAATAAATTGGCCACACTGGGGGCGTATTTTGCCCCCATGGCCACTCCCTTGATTTGGGAATAGAAAGTGCCCTGAAACCAAAAATAATTATGTTTGGTAGCAAAACGTAGTAGATCTAAAATGAAGTTTTTTTGGATGGATGAAAGGGTTGAAAGACTCGATAGGTAAAATTCCACAGCGCATATGCCTAAGGAATGGGAAATACAGGTGTATAGCGCAGCGACGTCAGCTGTCACCATGATTAGACCATCATGATGTTCCACGGATTCGAGTAACCGAATAACATCCCTCGTATCTTTAAGATACGAGGGAATTTGTCTGACTAGTGGCTGCAAATAAAAGTCTATGTACCTACCAATCCTCCAATATGGAGGGGTTAGAGATATGCCCCTGTGGAAGACTTTTAGTCGAAACGCGTCGGGCCAGCTATCCTATGCCCCTCATATTGCCAGAATTTTACATTTTATACTTTGTCTCGAGATTTTTATTTTCGTTCACATGCATATGTGAATAAATTGTTACTTTTTGACCTGCACCATTGGAGTGGTCTCCATTTTTTATTCCCTTCCCCGGTCTTCATCATCCTTTTTGGGAACATTGGATAATCGCGAGCCGGGCCCTTTCATCCCGCTGACGGACCCAGCATACAGCTCCAGAGATCGTCGGAGTTCCAGTCCGAGGCGACTTCCCATAGGATGCAAGACCCACTATCCTCAAAGCTTGTCTGATGTGTATGCCGTACGGTAGTCACATCCACCGACTCTGGTAAGCGTACCCACGCCTTATTTTCTACATCAGTCAAGTATACAATCTGTCTTCATTGAGTGGACCAACAAGATCTACACTTTGATGTTATCCCTATATGGACTATATAATTTCTTTGTAATTCTGTTATACTGGAATCAACACCAGTACTAGGAGTTACTACCCCATTAAGATATATTGATTTTAGAGTGTTGGAATATTTACACTTATCTTATCTGTGGGTTTCACTGGTTCTTTTCTACCCCCTTTTTTCCACTTTTTCTCTATATTTCAAGGGTTTTTATGTATTTTGGGGAGTGTTCTCTCGCTAAATGGTGCAATTGGGGAGATTAATTATTCATTTGGGGTCTTGTGTATACTATATTATCTTTATTATATGATCTAATTTATGTAAATGGTTTTGCTTCCCTGGGATTCACCCACCTGTGGATCTTTGGATGCTCCTTCTTTTGGGGATTCACTTCCACTTCTCCTTACCTGGCATCTTGGCCCCCTGGGGGTCTTTTGTTCTGTCCCCCCCACGATTCCAATTTTGTGGGCGGGTGGACATGGTTTCCCTCCCCCAGGTTCTTCTCTGGGAGGGGGGTTAATCAGATTCCCTTGGGGGTTAATACATTCACTTAGGGGTCCAAGTTTTTCGGTCCCTTTAAGTGATGATCATGCCAGTGGTTTTAGTCCTTATTTTGGGGGGAGGTTACCTTTTGACACGGGCCAGGCCTGCTTGAGCTCAGGGGCTTGTTGTCAACGGGGATTTCCCCCCCCCCCCCCCCCATTAATACAGGCTCCCTCCTTCGTCTATCCAATACCTGTTGGCCGATCTCATGTGTTACATGGGTGAGACCTTTGGACATTTGTCCACTTACGGGTTTGTTGGATATTCCATCTCCCCTTGTGTCACCCCTTGTTGCGGTGTTTGGCCCCAGCCACCAGCTTATGGGACGATCGGCTGGTGGGACTTTGTTGGTTTTCAAACTTTTTCCCTCTGCCATTTCGGTTGCGTGAGCAGGTGGTTCATCATTGGGGTTTAGCCACCTCCCTGGCAGCATCTTTTACACTTTGTGTATTCTTGCTGTTCTTTACTCTGAAACTGCGGGATTTGCGGGTATGCGTGCCCCGTGGTCCAGAGGAGAATGGGAGGTTCTTTGGCCTGGCCGCCATTGCGTGGTGCGCGACAGCGCTCGGATGTACGTGGTTCAACCGTACCCATGGCGCCGAGCTGTCCGTCGCGCATGCGCACTTTGGCCGCAACACTGCATCATGGTCCTGGTAGTTTATCCAGGACATGATACAGCCTTTAGGCGGGACGTATCCCGATGACGCTGTGCGCCGTTTGCGCGCAGCGTCATTGGTCGACTCCCCCAGGGGCGGGACGGATCCGGGTACAACTTTAAAAGGACGCCTGAGATGGCATTTGGCTTCATTCCCCTCCACAACATGGTGCTGTAGGAGCTGCTCCCCATTAATTGGCTTGGTCCACTTTGGAGAATCCCTCCTGGGAACTTTTCTATACAACGATTTTGGGTGAGTTCAGGATACCACTTTGCTCGGTGGGGTTTTTCTCCTACCTAGTTTCCCCTTCGGTTTTTCCATCATTATCTCCTCCTTTTTCTTGTTTTCCCAGCTATATTTGGTTTCAAACGCCTTTTTGAGCTATAAAATATCGTTTATACGCCGTCTTGTAGGGAGGTTTGGAATTGTGCATTCCCCTCTTTGGTTGGCATCCACCCAGGTCTCTTAGAAGTGAATGGGAAGCAATACCATATAGGATTTTCTGTATTATGATGTAAGTGTGTTATAAACAGCACTTTCAAAATTTGTTTCCTTTGTACAAATTCCATTCTATGATTAGTTTGGCATTTGATGGTTTTTATTTATTTAATAACATTGTAATCAGTATGTTTTGATATCCTGTAGATGGTGATTTTAATTCCCTGAGGAAGATAGGCAAATCATTAGCCGTTTGGAAACGCGTCAGAATTTTCACCTACCTTCATGTACAGCACCTCGAAACATCTGCTTTGCTCTTATCCTTGATGTGAACATGTATTTTTGCTATGAATATTTTGTGTCTTTTGTACAATAAATTTATAAACTTTATATAATTTTATTCATTTTTTCTATTATTGTTGCCTTAAAAATCCCGCTCTGAGAGGTTCACTATTTACCATTTTCAGGGATGATGGCAACTTAGTATGTCGTGCGATTTGAGTTCAATTTATTATGTAAATAAAAGGAGTCTGCTCGGCTCAGAGAGGACACACAGTCATGCTGGCTGATGCTGAGATGAGGACGTGAGAATGTGGTAATGTCTGTTTACTGGGGTATGGGGAACCAGGGGAGACATACGATCGAAAGGTAAAGTATTATATCATTAAGACGGAAATGGGAGCACAAGAGATGTGGCTGTGTGCTCTGCATACAGCCAAATTGCTACGACAGCCCTTTCCATCCATGGATAAACTGGGTTGATTATTAAGTCGCGTCTTTTTGAATTGGGCTTTTGCTGACTTGTTTTCAGTAATCTATATACATTATTGAAATGTAAAAGGTAATCCTGCGCCAGCACAAAGAGTGGCAACTAATATAATGCAGCGCACACTTAGGGGAAATGTCTGAACCAAAAAAGAATTGATAAAGAGAAGGTAGTAGTGCGCAATAAATTAAACTAAAACTAGACAATAGAAGATATAAGATCAGGTAATAGGAAATAAAATCCTAGCTAAAAACACATAACAAGCATCAGAATAATGACTAGGTAAAGAGCATCAAATAAATATTCACAGTGCATCCAGTTGTGAATAAAATAATATAGCAGTAATCCAATAAAGTAATTAAAATCCTAAATAATTACAATGCTAGGTGGTGAGTATATCATAAAGTGATATAAAGGAACGGTGCACAAATGTAAAACCAATAAGTGGATGAGTGCAAGCAAAAGATAAGTAAATAAATGGCCAGAAATTGGCTCAGTATTAATGGTCTCAAATATGTAACATATATGAGTGATGTATAACTGAAGCGAAAAGGAAAAGAAATATAGATAAATCAATATAGATAAAGAAATATGTATCAAAATAATATAACAAGTGAATTCAGTGAATGAAGTCGCAATATATAGGATCCAATAAACAGTCCATATCCATCATAAGTGCAGTAAAAAATTCTTCAATCCAAGAAAAGTGCAAGTGCTGAAGTTTTGAACTGGTGAACAGTGTAAATCTGTGACTGTCTTGTGCAGTACTCCGGGTTCTGTGTAATCCTAGTGGGGATAATGTAGATGGCCCCTTACCTTACAGCTGTAAGGTTACAGCAAAGATGTATAGGCCTTTGTGGTCCTTGGTGACCGTCCTCCTAAGGTTCCCAGCTGAGTGTCCAAGGTCCTATTAGGCGTATCCTATTGGCTTTGTCCTTACGAATAGGTGTAGGTGTATCCGGGTAGGGGATTCACATCAGTATATATGGGGAAAGGAAGTAGGCCTCATAGTGTAATATGTTTTAAAAAATATTTATTTCCAATATTTAAAACGGTAAAGTGGGTACTCACACATAAGCAGTAAAAAACAAGCAGGGTAAAAACGAGCAGCGAGCTCGATGGAGTCACTTCCGGTCAGGTATAGCTCAGTCCCGATGCGTGTTCGTCACGGGTCACGTGACTTCATCAGTCACGTGACTGGATGCACAACTGGAGGCACTGTGAATATTTATTTGAATATTTATTTGATGCTCTTTACCTAGTCATTATTCTGATGCTTGTTATGTGTTTTTAGCTAGGATTTTATTTCCTATTACCTGATCTTATATCTTCTATTGTCTAGTTTTAGTTTAATTTATTGCGCGCTACTACCTTCTCTTTATCTATATACATTATTGGCCTCTTGCCCAAATCCTATTTTTATTTTTTTTTATATTTATTTATCTGATTTTTTTTGGATAGGTGGCCAGGTTCTTGGTAATTATGACACATCTCCTCAAACTAGACGATATATATATAGATGTGTCATTAATGGCCAATTAATTGGAAGTTTTGATCTATTTTGACCTACGATCTTGGTATTGGTTTGTTTGTGTGTTACCTATAGCAATCCTTGTGGATGCTGTGGCTTCATGCACCGCCTTATTCGATCCTATGGGAGGTGCACCTCTTAACGATCTGATTATAATTATTTCACTTCGGATTGGATGACATTCTTGAGTGCCTTGGTGCACTTTGGATTGCATCTATTTTCGAAGGTATGCCTGAATGCTCTCATATTTGGTTAAGAATATTTCGGTTTTCCAGGGGAGTCTCAACATTATTGGCCAAATCTCTTCCAGCCGAAACCTTACAAGTTAAGACAGATCCAGAAGGGAGGTACATTATTCTTACAATACAAATTGCCTCGGTAACACTCACCATAGTGAATTCCTCCCCCCTTCTCGGTAGAAGTCTTATCTAAATTGTCCCTTCATTTGCTGAACAGACCCCCTGGTCCTCTACTTTATGTGGGGGACTTTAACGCAGTGTTGGACCCAGCCATGGACCGTCTGGGAGGTGGGGGCAGACCTTTTCCCTCTTTTTTGGACTGGATGCAGGTGTATGACCTCACGGAGCTATGGCGTTGGAAGCATCCGGGCAGTAACCAGTATTCCTGCCACTCGGATTCCTTCCACACCATGTCCCGGATAGATCTGGCATTTGCTCCAGCGGACACGCTTCCCGTTGTTTCGACGGTTTCCTACATGCCCAGGGGTATCTCTGATCATGCTCCTCTGTCCGTGGACCTAGACATCCTCCCAGGCTCGGGGCCTCCTGTTTGGCGCCTGAACTCGTACTGGTTGGAGGACGAGGTGGTGCAGGGAGAATGTAGAAAGGGCATTGTGGATTACTGGAGGAGTAACTTGGGAACAGTGGACACATCAGTTGAATGGGAAGCTTTTAAAACTACACTAAGGGGCACGTTTATGTCAATCACTGGTATTTTACGTAAAAATAACAAGCAACGTACACTAGAACTAGAAACAGCTATGACAAAGGCAGAATCAGTATATGCCTCTACCCCTACCCCTGACACAAGGGAAACGTGGCTTCAGACACGCAGGGAGTATGAACTCCGCCTACTAGACCTTACACAAAAAAAAATGTTACATGCCACTCAAAAGTCATTTGAGCATGGCAATAAGGCTGGTTGCCTATTAGCATATCTCACCAGACCTGATAGACCTCCCATATCCATCCCTCGCATTCTTACCACTCAAGGACAAATAAGTGACGCCCCCAGAGACATAATGGACACTTTTTTTTAGCTTCTACCAGGACCTGTACACTTCTAGGGCCACATACACGGAAACCCAACTAAATTAATATTTATCAGACATATCCCTTCCTTCTCTCTCGGCTGAGCAGAGAAACGAACTCGAAGCACCTATTTCAACTGAAGAGATAGCTGCGGCTATCTCTCAAATGCCGGCACACAAAACCCCTGGCCTAGACGGATACCCAACCGAATGGTACACTCAGTTTAAAGACCTTCTAGGCCCACATCTATTACGTACATACAATAAAGCACTAGATACTGGAATTCTCCCACCCACTATGCGTGAAGCCCTGATAGTACTAATACTGTAATAAATACCGTAAAGATCCGCTCAAATGCGACTCGTACAGACCGATATCCCTCATAAACGTAGATGTCAAGATTCTGGCCAAGGTATTAGCAAACCGATTAAACACTGTAGTAACGACCCTGGTCAACAGTGACCAGGGTGGTTTCATACCCGGAAGATCCACTAGGATGAATATTCGTAGACTTTTTCACAATTTACAATACCCACACGACTGCCACCCCACGAGAGCCATTGTGTCATTAGATACGTGTAAAGCATTCGACAGTGTCGAATGGCCATTCCTCTTCCGGGTGCTACAGCTGTATGGCTTTGGCCCTCGGGTGGTGGCATGGATCAAGCTTCTTTATACATCCCCAAAGGCCCGTATTCGAGTCAACTCCTCAGTCACAGAGTCCTTCTCAATTACCAGGGGCACCAGACAAGGGTGCCCATTGTCCCCACTACTTTTCGCTCTGGCCATGGAGCCGCTGGCAATGCGCATACGCTCCTCTCCAAACATTAAGGGTCTCCCTATCGCCTCCATTGAGGAACGAATCTCACTCTATGCAGACGACACTTTGGTGTACCTTGCAGACACAAACTCATCCCTCAAATTACTACTGGTCGAGATTGACAACTTTGGGGACTACTCGGGATTCCGAGTGAATTGGGACAAATCCAGCCTCTTTCCTTTAGATACAGCTGCGACTTCCCAGATTCACCCGGACTCTAAATTACAAGTAGTAACTTCATTCAGATATTTGGGAGTGATAGTGCAAACGCCCCTCTCCACATATATTGCCAATAATTTAGAACTGCTACTAACCCGCTTACAGGAACAAACTAAACAATGGATGGATCTACCTCTTGACCTTATGGGGAGGGCAAATACGATTAAAATGATCTACTTACCAAAACTACTATACATTATGGCCAACTCCCCGTGCAAAATACCCAAATCTGTTTTTAAACGTATTGACTCAATCTGTACAACGTTCCTCTGGAAAGGTGGTTCCCCTAGGGTGGCACTTGAGACGCTAAAACTGCCGACACATTTGGCGGGCTTGGCGTTCCCAAATTTTTTCCTATACTATTTGGCATCCCAGCTAGTACACATACACGACTGGCTGCACCCGGTCTCCGCTAACGCCTGCACTACCACAGAGGGAGCTATTGCATCTTCCATGGAAACACTCCATAGCATAGTTTATAGAGGCAAGGTTCCTTCTAGACCAGGCACTTCGGTTCTGTCCGTCTCTCTCTCAGTTTTCCAACACGTTACAAAAAGAATTACACGCAAATCATGGTCGACATCTCCAAACAATCCCTTATGGTTTAACCCCACGCTGCAGGAACTATATTCCTTGCCTGACCCTAACCGTTGGTACTCCATGGGGGTGAAATACCTCTGTCACTTATACGACGCACAAGGCTTTAAATCCTTTAACCAACTGAGACTTGACTTTGACCTTCCTAGCTCCTATTTGTTCTACTATTACCAGCTCAGACACGCTATTCGTACACAGTTTGGCTCCCTGGATGACCCCACTGACTTATCCCCATTAGAACAACTGCTGAGACAACCGGATTCTACTAAACTAGTCTCCGCTTACTACGCCACTCTGATGACAGACTCCAACCCCAGATTCTGTAAGGCACAGGACAAATGGACTTCCATGGACATCTCTCTGACAGAAGACGATTGGACAGAATTTTGTGAGACATATAAGACCTCGGTCATAGCATCAAGGGACCGTATCATACAAATTAAGATCTTTCATCAATCTCATCTCACCCCGACTAGGTTGCGTAAGATGGGACTGATGCCCACAGCTAGTTGCTTCCGGGGCTGCGGAGAGGAAGCTGATTTTCTTCACTGTTTCTGGACATGCCCAATGGTAAACGACTTCTGGAGGGAAGTGGGTTCTTTTATTTCCTCAGCCTTGGCCCTGCCCAATATTGTACATCCCAAAAATTGGTGAACTACAATTATCTTCACATGCAAAAAGGTTACTACGTATCCTCTATTTCTACGCTAGAAAAACTATCCTGTTGACATGGAAGGGTACACAATCCTCAATGAAAAATCTCTGGTTAAAACTAATTAATGACGCTATACCACTGTACAAACTTACCTTTGAGCTTCGGAAACATAAAAAAACATTCCACAAAATTTGGGACAGATGGCTGAGCAGCCCACTGACCCTCTCCCAATAATGTATCTACCATATGATCTCTTATAGACCATGCCAGGTCAAAGCATAATGTACTACTTTTAGCATGCCTGCACTATTGCTCCTTCATGGAAACATGGGAAGGAAAGGGGGGGGGGGGAAGAGCACTGAGATAAGGTTCATTAATACTTGACTAATTGTTTCACCAATTGCCTTACTATATCAACCTATTGTCGGCTGAAACGAGTTATTGTATATGTCTGCAACACTGTGCTTCTTCTTGGTGTTTTTTTTTTTTTTTGTGTTGTGTTTATTGTTTGTATGTTGGTGTAAAAAACTCAATAAAAATATCTTTAAAAAAAAAAAAAGAATATTTCGGTTTGTATTTGATACGAGACGACCTACGATAGTTGCTATCGGTCTGTCTATGTGTCAGAATTTGCACTGAGATTTTTTGATTCTACCTATTCCACACAGATTGCGGCCTAAGCTTAGTTTCTGGGGTGGTGTGTGTGGTGGGAATGTATTAGTTAGAGATATTGCCTGTAATAGATAGATATAATATTAACAATCCCTGTTTTTCCGAACTTGATATATAGTGTTAGGTACCTGGTAGTGCTGAGCTTGACTTGATGGTTGGAGACCTCTCTTACAACTCTGGTTCAGGGCCTGCTGGATTGGGGACAGCGTAGCCGTGAACTCAGCGGGTAGGAGTGTCCGTGTGGATGCAGCAGGCTGATGCAGGGTAGATGCAGGGCTTGCTCAGAGGGTAGGTCTGCAGATGAAGGTTCGGCAGGAAACCAGGAGGCAGGAGGTAAACCGACAACAGGAGCAGCAGCAGACGGCTGAAGTAGCTGACAGCAACGGCAGGAGATCAGCAGATGACGGCAGCAGCGAAGACCTGTGCAGGGACACTGGAGCAGGGATGGTCAGGCAAGCCGGGTCACAACAGGTAAGGCAGACAGGTATGGACGGCAGGCAGGAGGATGGTCAGGAGGCAAGCCGGGGGTTCAGCAACAGTAACACAGTCCAGAGCAGGGTCAAACAAGCCGGGGTCAAGGAACGGAGAGAGTAGCGGAGTCAAACAAGCCGGGTCACAGGTAGGGAGCTTCAGACAGGTTCAGGTTGGGGTCACAGGTGGGAGCTGAGACGGACAGCGCCGCATGCAGGCAGCTGTCCCCTTTAAATAAGGCCACTGGCGCCAAAGCGGCGCCGATCGCGCACGTGCACGCGCACGGGGGCGCGCGCGCCCGCTATTTGCGCACGGGAGCGCGCGCACGAGTCCCGCGGGCGCGTGCACGCGCCCGCGGCGCGCGCCGACGCGCGCGCCGGCGTTCAGAGGGACCAGGGCTGCCCAGGTGCCCGCGCACCCTCCGGCTAGGGTGCCCAGGGCGGCTAGAGCCCTGACATTGCCCCCTCACAAGGGGCAACCTCCGGGTGCCCATTAGGCGTTGTCTTTCTGGATGGGAAGAAAGAAAGGTGCGGATTAGTCTCTTGGCATGAAGGTTGCATTCTGGCTCCCATGAATTACTCTCGGCCCCATACCCCTTCCACTTGATCAGGAACTGCCTCTCCCCCCTACGTCTCCTGCAATCAAGGATGGCCTCTACCTCGTACTCCTCATTACCTTGGACCAGGACAGGTCCGGGTGGGTTTGTACCCCTATCAGGGAAGGGATCGGGCACAGCGGGTTTCAGGAGAGAAACGTGGAAGACTGGGTGGACTCTCATAGAGTCGGGCAGGGACAGCTCATAGGAAACTTCATTGATCCTCCTCTTCACAGGGAAAGGTCCTAAGAACTTGGGAGCAAGCTTCTTAGAGGGACAAGCAAGTCTAAGGTTAGTTGTAGCTAGCCATACCTGGTCGCCCACCTGCAAGTTCAGCTCACCCCTCCTCTTCCGATCGAAGAATCTTTTGCTGTCCTCCTGTGCCTTGGTGATTGCCTCCTGAAGAATCCTGTTGTTGCGGCTGAGGAACGAAGCTGTATCCTGGACTGCCGGGACTGAAGATTCTGGGAGAAAGTCAGGGAGAAAAGACAAGTGAAAACCGTAGTTGGCAAAAAATGGGGATTGACCTGTGGCTGAATGACTGGCATTATTATAAGAGAATTCAGCTAGGGGTAATAGGGACACCCAATCGTCCTGTACAAAGGACGTGAAGCACCTTATGTATTGCTCTAAAGTCTGGTTGGTGCGTTCCGTCTGCCCATTAGTTTGGGGGTGGTATGCAGAAGAAAGGGCCAGCTCAATCTTAAGGATCTCACAAAGGGCCCTCCAAAAACGGGACGTGAACTGGACCCCCCTATCTGATACTATATTGGCCGGAACCCCATGTAACCTGACTATCTCCTTAATAAAAAGATGGGCAGTCTCTGTGGCAGATGGTGTTCCCCTTAAAGGCAAAAAGTGGGCCATTTTGGACAGCCGGTCCACTACTACAAAAATAGCAGAGCACCCCTCTGAGCACGGAAGCTCGACTATAAAGTCCATGGACAACATTCGCCAAGGTCGATCAGGTGCAGGAAGAGGCTTCAAAAGTCCCCAAGCTCGGTTCCTAGACGTCTTGCTGCGGTTACAAACAGGGCAGGAGTCAACATAAGACTTGCAGAATTCCTTTAGTTTGGGCCACCAAAAGGTGCGTTGCACCAACTCCACAGTTTTACGGCTCCCGAAGTGTCCTGCCAGTGGATGGTCGTGTAGAAGGGTCAGGACCTTCACCCTTACAGATTCGGGGACGAAGACTTGACTTCCCCTCCAGAGGAGTCCATCGCTGGAAGTTAGGGTGACCCCATGGGGTCCCTGGGAACTGGCGGATGCCTCCCGGATTTGAGATAGCAGATCTGGCTGTAAAAGTAGAAAGTTTCCGGAAGATAGGATGGTGTCTGGGGTGGTGGAGTCCTTGGGACTGTCAAACATCCGGGAAAGGGCGTCAGGCTTCACATTCTTGGAACCGGGACGATACGTAATATGAAAGCAGAACCTTGAGAAAAACAGAGCCCAGCGGGCTTGTCGGGGTTTGAGTCGCTTGGCAGTTCGTAAGTACTCAAGGTTCTTGTGGTCAGTGTAGATGAGTACTGGATGATTAGCTCCCTCCAAGAGGTACCTCCATTCTTCTAGTGCCGATTTGATAGCCAAGAGCTCCCGGTCCCCGACATCATAATTCCTCTCGGCTGGAGAAAGTTTCCGAGAGAAAAATCCCACTGGGTGCATGGCGTCTTTATTGCCCTGTCGTTGTGACACGACCGCCCCAACTGCCACTTCAGATGCATCGACCTCCAAGATGTAAGGGAGGGCAGGGTCGGGGTGACTGAGGATAGGGGCGGAGGTAAACAGTCTCTTAAGCTGATCAAAGGCCCCTTGAGCTTCCGGGCCCCAGTGGAAGCGTGTGCCCTGCTTGGTCAGCTGGGTGATGGGGGTGATGATAGCAGAGAACCCCTTAATAAACTTCCTGTAGAAGTTTGCAAATCCTACGAACCGTTGGATTCCTTTTTTATCTACAGGTGCTGGCCAGTCAAGAACGGCGGACACCTTCTGAGGGTCCATTCTAATGCCTGCCGGGGAGATTTCAAGTCCCAAAAACTGGATTTCCTGCTGCTCAAATTCGCACTTCTCGGCCTTTGCATACAGGCCGTGCCGTCGGAGTCGAAGGAGTACCTTGCCCACATGCCCACGATGTTGTTCAAGGGTTTGGGAGAAAATCAAGATGTCGTCCAGATAGACAATCACGAAAATGTCCAAATAGTCTCTGAGTACATCATTGATGAAATGCTGGAACGTGGCCGGGGCATTACAGAGCCCGAAGGGCATGACCAAGTACTCATAGTGGCCGAAACGAGTCCGGAAAGCCGTCTTCCACTCGTCCTCGGCCCGAATGCGGACCAAATTGTATGCACCCCTGAGGTCCAATTTGGTGAAAACCGTTGCCGATCTTAGCTTCTGAAAGAGCTCAGGGATTAAGGGCAGGGGGTACCGATTCTTGACCGTTATTTTATTGAGCTCCCGGTAGTCCACACAGGGCCTCAAGGACTGATCCTTCTTGGTGACGAAGAAGATGCCTGCGCCAGCAGGAGAGGTGGAATGGCGGATGAACCCCTTCTTTAAGTTTTCGGCAATGTAGGTCTTCAGGGCCTCTTGTTCTTTCTCGGAGAGAGGAAAAATGCGACCGAAGGGAATTTCAGCCCCAGGGAGGAGCTCGATGGGGCAATCATAGGGACGGTGGGGCGGAAGGGAGTCTGCCCCCCGCTTGCTGAAAACGTCCAGAAAGTCATGATAAGGTTGGGGTACAGATTGGCGTAGGTCTTGATCCGCGTCTAGGCAAAGCAAGGTAGAGGATGGTCCGAGGGTTGCAGGTAGGCAGTGTTCCTGGCAGTACCGAGATTGAAATTCTACCTCCCCGGTGGACCAATGGATCAGCGGGTTATGGGCCTGGAGCCATGGCATACCCAGGATGACCGGGAACAGGGGAGAGGAGATCACGTCCATGGTCAGGAGCTCCTGATGTTGAGGGAAAATTGTAGCGGTTAAGGGCAAAGTCTCTTGAGTCACCTGGCCAGACTTAATGCGGGACCCATCCGCCAGAAACACAGTAAGTCCTTGGGTCTTCTTCTGGAGCGGCAGGGCGTGAGTGTTGGCGAAGGTGGCATCCACGAAACAGCTACACGCCCCGGAGTCAATGATGGCGCTGGTGAGGATTGTCCTTCCCTGGCACTGCAACGACAGAGGAAGGGTAAGGTGAATAGTACTGGCTGGGCAGGGTGCAGAGAGAGGAGATACGGATGATAAGCACTTACGCGTCTTGACAGGGCAACCATTCACGAAATGTCCAGAGCCCCCACAGTACAGACACAGATTCAACTGGCGACGTCGGGCCCGTTCCTCGGGCGTCAAGGGGGCACGTAGAAGACCAATCTGCATCGGTTCGGAACCATCTGAAGCAGGTCCCACGGGAGGTGTAGAGGGAGCAGGTAGGTAGCGAGTGGCAGGAACAGGAGCCCTAGCGACCATCCAAGCTGGGCGACTGGGCAAAGCAGAGCGTTCAGCTCGGCGCTCCCGTAGGCGACGGTCCAATTGGATTGTCAGAGTGACAAGGTCCTCAAGATCCTCAGGAACTCCTACACGGGCCAGTTCGTCTTTCAACCCCTCTGAGAGGCCCATGCGGAACTGGTGTCTGAGGGCTGCATTGTTCCATTGAGTATCCGCGCTCCAGCGCCTAAAGTCCGTGATATAGTCCTCAGCCGTCCTGCGGCCTTGCTGGAGCGCGGATAGGGCAGATTCAGCTGTAGCCGTGCGTTGAGGGTCGTCATACAACTGTGCCATTGCCTGGAAGAAGGCGGCTAAGGACTGGGTCATGACACTGTTGGTTCCCAGAAGACGGTGGGCCCAGGACTGGGGTTCTCCTTGTAGAAGGGACACCACGAATCCCACCTTGGTGACTTCCAGGGAGAAGGTCCGGGGTTGCAGGGCAAAGTAAAGCTGGCAGGCATCTCGGAAAGCTTGAAACTTGGACCGGTCGCCCGAGAACCTTTCTGGGATAGGTACTCTAGGTTCAGGGGGAAGCATCACCACTGTTGGTTGGGAGGCAGGTTGCACTGGTGGTGGAGGTGCAGCAGCCATGGGGCTGGCAAGTTGTTGAACTTGGCCTTCCAGCTTGGTGTATCCCTCCTGCAGGGATTTCACGGCTTGTGTGAGGGCTGCCAGGTGGGAGCACATTTCCCGCATGGTTGAGGCTCCATCCGCAGGCTCAGTCATATTGGCTGTCCGTACTGTTAGGTACCTGGTAGTGCTGAGCTTGACTTGATGGTTGGAGACCTCTCTTACAACTCTGGTTCAGGGCCTGCTGGATTGGGGACAGCGTAGCCGTGAACTCAGCGGGTAGGAGTGTCCGTGTGGATGCAGCAGGCTGATGCAGGGTAGATGCAGGGCTTGCTCAGAGGGTAGGTCTGCAGATGAAGGTTCGGCAGGAAACCAGGAGGCAGGAGGTAAACCGACAACAGGAGCAGCAGCAGACGGCTGAAGTAGCTGACAGCAACGGCAGGAGATCAGCAGATGACGGCAGCAGCGAAGACCTGTGCAGGGACACTGGAGCAGGGATGGTCAGGCAAGCCGGGTCACAACAGGTAAGGCAGACAGGTATGGACGGCAGGCAGGAGGATGGTCAGGAGGCAAGCCGGGGGTTCAGCAACAGTAACACAGTCCAGAGCAGGGTCAAACAAGCCGGGGTCAAGGAACGGAGAGAGTAGCGGAGTCAAACAAGCCGGGTCACAGGTAGGGAGCTTCAGACAGGTTCAGGTTGGGGTCACAGGTGGGAGCTGAGACGGACAGCGCCGCATGCAGGCAGCTGTCCCCTTTAAATAAGGCCACTGGCGCCAAAGCGGCGCCGATCGCGCACGTGCACGCGCACGGGGGCGCGCGCGCCCGCTATTTGCGCACGGGAGCGCGCGCACGAGTCCCGCGGGCGCGTGCACGCGCCCGCGGCGCGCGCCGACGCGCGCGCCGGCGTTCAGAGGGACCAGGGCTGCCCAGGTGCCCGCGCACCCTCCGGCTAGGGTGCCCAGGGCGGCTAGAGCCCTGACATATAGAGTATAGATAGCGCTATTCAGGGCCGATCCTAGGCAGGGTGCGCGGGGTGCTCCACACCCAGGCGCCGCAGAGGTGGGGGCGCCGAAGCTCCAGAGTGCTGCTCCCCTCCCTCCTCCTTGTCTGTGTCCAGAGGCGGAGGTGGAGCGCATGTAGCGGTTGCTGCAGTTCCCCATCCTGCCGGCAACTGACAAGAGCGCATACCGCTCCCGGAATCCGTGCTGTCTGAGTACTGCTGTGGAGCCTAGTACCGGAACACGTTCCGGTACTAGACTCCACTAATCTTTCTGTCCGTTGTGCGTGGAGCAGTCTCCTGTCTGCCCTGCCCTCTCTGCGTGTCGGTTCTTCTGGGTTGGCCGGAGCTGCTGCCAATCATCCAGTGCACTCCCAGAAATGCTGTTTGAGTGCCGCCCAACTAGTAACCAAAGATGCCACGTATGCCCCACCCCCCTGCAACATGCACGGTGCTTCTGCTCCCAGCACGCCCTAGCTACAGGGATTTATTGGACAGGTACTGATCTATGAGGACACCTGCTGTGGGGGGAGCTCTGATGGGGGACACCTGCTGTGGGGGGGGGTCTGATGGGAGGAAACCTGCTGTGGGGGGCTCTGATGGGGGAACACCTGCTGTGGGGGCTCTGATGGGGGAACACCAGCTGTGGGGGGCTCTGATTGGGGACACCTGCTGTGGGGGGCTCTGATGGGGGACACCTGCTGTGGGGGGGGGGGGCTGATGGGGGACACCTGCTCTGGGGGGCTCTGATGGGGGACACCTGCTGTGGGGGGGCTCTGATGGGGACACCTGCTGTGGGGGGGGGCTCTGATGGGGGACACCTGCTTGAGGGGGGCTCTGATGGGGGACACCTGCTTGAGGGGGGCTCTGATGGGGGACACCTGCTGGGGGGGCTCTGATGGGGGACACCTGCTGGAGGGGGGCTCTGATGGGGGACACCTGCTGGGGGGCTCTGATGGGGGACACCTGCTGGAGGGGGGCTCTGATGGGGGACACCTGCTGGGGGGCTCTGATGGGGACACCTGCTGGAGGGGGGCTCTGATGGGGGACACCTGCTGGGGGGACTCTGTTGGGGGACACCTTCTGTGGGGGGAGCTCTGATGGGGACACCTGCTGTGGGGGGAGCTCTGATGGGGGACACCTGCTGCGTGGGGGGCTCTGATGGGGGACACCTGCTGCGTGGGGGGCTCTGATGGGGGACACCTGCTGTGGGGGGGCTCTGATGGGGGACACCTGCTGTGGGGGGGGGGGGACTCTGATGGGGGACACCTGCTGTGGGGGGGCTCTGATGGGGGACACCTGCTGCGTGGGGGGCTCTGATGGGGGACACCTGCTGCGTGGGGGGCTCTGATGGGGGACACCTGCTGCGTGGGGGGCTCTGATGGGGGGACACCTGCTGTGGGGGGGCTCTGATGGGGGACACCTGCTGTGGGGGGCTCTGATGGGGGACACCTGCTGGGGGGGCTCTGATGGGGGACACCTGCTGGGGGGCTCTATTGGGGGACACCTGCTGTGGGGGAGCTTTGATGGGGACACCTGCTGTGGGGGGAGCTCTGATGGGGGACACCCGCTGTGGGGGGCTCTGATGGGGGACACCCGCTGTGGAGGGGCTCTGATGGGGGACACCCGCTGTGGAGGGGCTCTGATGGGAGACACCTGCTGTGGGGGGGCTCTGATGGGGGAACACCAGCTGTGGGGGGCTCTGATTGGGGGACACCTGCTGTGGGGGGGCTCTGATGGGGGACACCTGCTGTGGGGGGGCTCTGATGGGGGACACCTGCTCTGGGGGGCTCTGATGGGGGACACCTGCTGTGGGGGGGCTCTGATGGGGACACCTGCTGAGGGGGGCTCTGATGGGGGACACCTGCTGGGGGGCTCTGATGGGGACACCTGCTGGGGGGGGCTCTGATGGGGGACACCTGCTGGAGGGGGGCTCTGATTGGGGACACCTGCTGTGGGGGGGCTCTGATGGGGGACACCTGCTGTGGGGGGCTCTGATGGGGGACACCTGCTCTGGGGGGCTCTGATGGGGGACACCTGCTGTGGGGGGGCTCTGATGGGGACACCTGCTGTGGGGGGCTCTGATTGGGGGACACCTGCTGTGGGGGGGCTCTGATGGGGGACACCTGCTGTGGGGGGGCTCTGATGGGGGACACCTGCTCTGGGGGGCTCTGATGGGGGACACCTGCTGTGGGGGGGCTCTGATGGGGACACCTGCTGAGGGGGGCTCTGATGGGGGACACCTGCTGGGGGGGCTCTGATGGGGGACACCTGCTGGGGGGGGCTCTGATGGGGGACACCTGCTGGAGGGGGGCTCTGATTGGGGACACCTGCTGTGGGGGGGCTCTGATGGGGGACACCTGCTGTGGGGGGGCTCTGATGGGGGACACCTGCTCTGGGGGGCTCTGATGGGGGACACCTGCTGTGGGGGGGCTCTGATGGGGACACCTGCTGAGGGGGGCTCTGATGGGGGACACCTGCTGGGGGGGCTCTGATGGGGGACACCTGCTGGGGGGGCTCTGATGGGGGACACCTGCTGGGGGGGGCTCTGATGGGGGACACCTGCTGGGGGGGGCTCTGATGGGGGACACCTGCTGGGGGGGCTCTGATGGGGGACACCTGCTGGGGGGGGCTCTGATGGGGGACACCTGCTGGGGGGGCTCTGATGGGGGACACCTGCTGGGGGGGCTCTGATGGGGGACACCTGCTGGAGGGGGGCTCTGATGGGGGACACCTGCTGGGGGGGCTCTGATGGGGGGACACCTGCTGGGGGGGGGCTCTGATGGGGGACACCTGCTGGGGGGACTCTGTTGGGGGACACCTTCTGTGGGGGGAGCTCTGATGGGGACACCTGCTGTGGGGGGAGCTCTGATGGGGGACACCTGCTGCGTGGGGGGCTCTGATGGGGGACACCTGCTGCGTGGGGGGCTCTGATGGGGGACACCTGCTGTGGGGGGGCTCTGATGGGGGACACCTGCTGTGGGGGGCTCTGATGGGGGACACCTGCTGAAGGGGGGCTCTGATGGGGGACACCTGCTGGGGGGGCTCTGATGGGGGACACCTGTTGGAGGGGGGCTCTGATGGGGGACACCTGCTGGGGGGGTTCTATTGGGGGACACCTGCTGCGTGGGGGAGCTTTGATGGGGACACCTGCTGTGGGGGGAGCTCTGATGGGGGACACCTGCTGCGTGGGGGGCTCTGATGGGGGACAGCTGCTGCGTGGGGGGCTCTGATGGGGGACACCTGCTGTGGGGGGGCTCTGATGGGGGACACCTGCTGTGGGGGGCTCTGATGGGGGACACCTGCTGTGGGGGGCTCTAATGGGGGACACCTGCTGTGGGGGGCTCTGATGGGGGACACCTGCTGGGGGGGCTCTGATGGGGGACACCTGCTGGGGGGCTCTATTGGGGGACACCTGCTGTGGGGGAGCTTTGATGGGGACACCTGCTGTGGGGGGAGCTCTGATGGGGGACACCTGCTCTGGGGGGCTCTGATGGGGGACACCTGCTGTGGGGGGGCTCTGATGGGGACACCTGCTGAGGGGGGCTCTGATGGGGGACACCTGCTGGGGGGGCTCTGTGGGGGACACCTGCTGGGGGGGCTCTGATGGGGGACACCTGCTGGGGGGGCTCTGATGGGGGACACCTGCTGGGGGGGCTCTGCTGGGGACACCTGCTGGGGGGGGACTCTGATGGGGGACACCTGCTGCGTGGGGGGCTCTGATGGGGGACACCTCCTGTGGGGGGGCTCTGATGGGGGACACCTGCTGTGGGGGGCTCTGATGGGGACACCTGCTGAAGGGGGGCTCTGATGGGGGACACCTGCTGAAGGGAGGCTCTGATGGGGGACACCTGTTGGAGGGGAGCTCTGATGGGGGACACCTGTTGGAGGGGGGCTCTATTGGGGGACACCTGCTGTGGGGGAGCTTTGATGGGGACACCTGCTGCGGGGGAGCTCTGATGGGGGACACCTGCTGTGGGGGGGCTCTGATGGGGACACCTGCTGTGGGGGGGGCTCTGATGGGACACACCTGCTGTGGGGGGGGCTCTGATGGGGGACACCTGCTGTGGGGGGCTCTGATGGGGGACACCTGCTGAAGGGGGGCTCTGATGGGGGTCACCTGCTGGGGGGGCTCTGATGGGGGACACCTGCTGGGGGGACTCTGATGGGGGACACCTGTTGGAGGGGGGCTCTGATGGGTACTTTGATATAAGCTGCGCATGCCACAGGTCACTCTCTCTCCCCAGAATGTCCCTCATTCTCATACGCAGGAGCGGATCAGGGGAGGAGAGACTGTGCCACCGCCGTCCCTGTTATCAATGGGAAGAGGGCTCTCTGTGTTTACTGCCCATCCTCCTCCCTCCCTCCTCCTGTCAGAGGAGGAGAGCGAAGCAGCTGGAGATAGGAGCGCCCGTCTGAGTGGAGAGAGAGCAGCTGCGGGCTCTTAGACCCCCCCTTCCCTCTCCTCCTCGCACTGCTGTACTAGTGAGCAGCGCTTGCCAGGTCAGCTGCACATTATGTTTCTTCTCCCTCCTTCATATTGGCCAGGGAAGATATACAATAAAAAGGGAGCAGAGAAGATGATTGTGGGACATGTAGTCCCGAGGACTGGTGGCCCCATTGTGACCCGGAAACTGCTACCCACACAGCATGCTCAGCTGAATAAGAGAGGAGGGGAGAGAGAGGAGCCCGGGAAAGCTTTCAGGGAAGTGCACCCAGGACTCCAGGGAGAGGACAGTGCTGAGGGGATGCCATCAGAAAAAGAACCCCGCTGCCCTGTGCCACCAGAGGGAAAGTGGCACAGCCTGGCCCCATCCTGGTGAAGAAAGGAATGGAGTTATTGCCAGAATACAGATCTGAGCACTACCCAGCGGAGTCGCCACAGGCAACCCAGAGTGAGCTGACTCCTGATCAGAAGAACTGATGTTGCTGTATCGCCGGGTCTGGTGAGAGGGCTGGTCGGTCATTATCTACTGCCATCCTTAGGAACTGCAGTCTCTGACCATCCCCTGTAGTGTGTCTGCAGTCTCTGATCATCTCCTGTACTATGTCTGTAGTCTCTAATCATCTCCTGTACTATGTCTGCAGTCTCTGATCATCTCCTGTATTATGTCTGCAGTCTCTGATCATCTCCTGTACCATGTCTGCAGTCTCTGACCATCTCCTGTACCATGTCTGCAGTCTCTGATCATCTCCTGTATTATGTCTGCAGTCTCTGATCATCTCCTGTACTATGTCTGCAGTCTCTGATCATCTCCTGTACTATGTCTGCAGTCTCTGACCATCTCCTGTACTATGTCTTCAGTCTCTGACCATCTCCTGTACTATGTCTTCAGTCTCTGACCATCTTCTGTACTATGTCTGCAGCCTCTGACCATCTCCTGTAGTATGTCTTCAGTCTCTGAACATCTCCTGTACTATGTCTGCAGACTCTGACCATCTCTTGTAGTATGTGAATAAAAAGAAAATTATCGCGCTGAACTCAAATAGTGAAGATAAAAAAGGGTGTAACCAAAGCAGCTACATATAAATGTGACAAGAATTCTATAGACAATGTGGGTAAGAATGTAGCGCTAAACATGAGTGAGCATAAAACGAATAAATAGTGCCCAATAAGTGACTCAAATCACAAAAATATATATCGGGATTAATCCCTATATAAAAGTGAACAACAAATGTCCAATGTACATAAACAAAATACAAAATCAATCAATATCAGTGTCCCAGTGGAATATGGTGATGATGATATCAAAAAGACACGGAAATGACTTGAACTTGATTCTCTTTACAAACACTTTTTGATGAATATAGAAAAGGATGTGTGCTTAGCAGAGCAAGTAGACCCTCTGTCAGCGACAGGGAGTCAAACAAGCATGTAGAATCCGAAAACCGGCAGGTTGGACGTCTCTGGAATGGACTGGTGGGATCCGTGGAACTTTCACTGAGAGGTGCGGACGACCAAACCTTGGAGAACTCAAAGGCACAGAGCTGACATCGGAAGTCCCTTTGCTGCACTTCCGATGTCAGCTCTGTGCCTCTGATGTCATCTGCTGTGTCCTGTGTAAGTCCTGAAGACCCATCATTCAGTATATCCAAGACAAAAATGATTGCCTTTGAGCTGTAATTGGCGTCATCCACCTGGCTGTACTTTGTGAGGAGCCTAAATAAATCTCAGGACTGGATGGACAGAAACACAAATCCTTTGGAAGTTTTTGAAATACTTGAGAAACACTACATGAGAGCTTTCACCATAACAAAAAGTGGTGTTTTGACATCAGCCTCATGCTCCGGTTATCGGTTGGATTAATCACCTGGAACTCGTGGTCCCTGTTTTGAGGTCGTGTTCCATCTTCCATTTGGGTTCTCCAAGGTTTGGTAGTCCGCACCTCTCAGTGAAAGTTCCACGGATCCCACCAGTCCATTCCAGAGACGTCCAACCTGCCGGTTTTCGGATTCTACATGCTTGTTTGACTCCCTGTCACTGACAGAGGGTCCACTTGCTCTGCTGCTAAGCACACATCCTTTTCTATATTCATCAAAAAGTGTTTGGAAAGAGGATCAAGTTCAAGTCATTTCCGTGTCTTTTTGATATCATCATCACCATATTTCACTTGGACACTGATATTGATTGATTTTGTATTTTGTTTATGTACATTGGACATTTGTTGTTCACTTTTATATAGGGAGTAATCCCGATATATATTTTTGTGATTTGAGTCACTTATTGGGCACTATTTATTAGTTTTATGCTCACTCATGTTTAGCGCTACATTCTTACCCACATCTCTTGTAGTATGTCTGCAGTCTCCGGCCATCTCCTGTATCATGTCTGCAGTATGTCTGGGGGCTCTTTCTAACAGACTCTCTAACAGAAGCCCTCTCTGTGTGCATTAGAGAGACCCCCCTCCAGGTCCAATTAGTGTACTCTTTTTCTTTATTGTTAAAAGATCATGGGAGGATCCCAGGGTAATGAAGACTTCTTAGGGGAGCATCTCTGTGTTTGAGTCGTAGCCATAGAAACATTTGTAAAGCAGAGGCGTTAGTAAGATGACCACGCCCATGTGGGGGGCGCCAGAAATATTTCTGCACCCAGGCGTCTGTGACCCTAGGATCGGCCCTGGCGCTATTGCTGGGTACTGGTCAGTACCGGTACTAGTGATGTGTTTAAAAATGAGAATCGTATGTCCCTGGATTGACAAACGATTATTTGCCTTTCAGATGTATTCCGCGGTGACTAGCGGTGTCCATTTGTAGAGATGTTTGTACTTTTTAAAAGCAGCCATTTGATTTAGTACTATGTGTTAGAGACCATCCTGTTCTGGCAACAGACAGTGTTTTTCCCTTACTCAATATGGCGTTTTATAACCAGCCACTCAAGATTCAGAATAAGGCTTGGTTTGTGTATATAAGTGGTGCATCAGTACACCGCCTGTGCCCCATGACTACGTCAAACCTGTGAGTAAACGCGTCGAATGGGAGTCGTTGAAAGGCTTCAAATGCCTCCTGACTTGACATGGGGCTTCAATTTTCAAGCGACATGGCGGTAATGCTTAGTGTGAACAGCACAATGTGCTGTCTATTATATCTTGTGCATAGGGATTTGAGGGGCATTTTTAACGCCTGTCAAACGCCTGCTTTTTTTTTTTTTTTATTCTTTTATTTGGTTGTACAGCGGAAAAAACAAACTGTATGGTACAAATAACAGTACAACTTTTAACAGTCCAACCATATTTTCTACATAGTAAAGCACGAAAGTCATGTAACATTATATATTATGAACTCTGCCGAATCACTTCAGATAATGGTGTCTCCGTCATGTCTGTGATTTGGGTAATTATTAGAAAGGTGGTCTGCAAGGTGATCTAAAGGCTACCCATGTCGTTCTGCCTGAGGGGTGAGGTCAACACTGTAGGACCCCTTGTTCCCTTGAACGTGCAGACTCGTTTATCGAACAGTAAATTAGTAATTACAAGTGAAGTTATCGGCTATGTTTAGAGATAAAGGCTAAGAAATAGTAGAAGGAAGTAGGAAAAAAGGAAAGGGGAGGATAACATAAAGGGGAAGAGGGGGGGGGGGGGGGTAGGTCAGGCCAACATTGCCCATACAGGGGAACGTATCTAATCACCTGGCTGTTGGTTGAATGAGTCAGGCGTTCATTCGGTTTCTGGAGTAATAGCATGGGTTATCTCATGTATATATTCCTGTGTACCGGTAAAGTATCTCCAGGGTCTCCATTTATCGCAGAATTGTTCTTCCATGTTGTATAGGGTGGCTGTCAGTTCCTCCATCCTAAGGATGTGATTGACTTTCGAATACCATAGGACCCTGGTTGGGGGTTGGGGCTGTCGCCATAGTGCTGGAATGCAGGCCCTAGCCGCATTCAGTAGTTGCATCGTCAATGTCTTTTTGTATTTTTGTATGGGTCTCTCTGATAGGTGGAGAAGGCACGCAGCAGGGTTATCTCTTAGTTCTACAGAAGTTAAACTTTTTATTGTCGCCGTCACCTCCTCCCAGAACGTCCCCAGAGCCGGACAAGCCCAGAAGATGTGACCCATGGTTCCTATGCCTGTATTGCACCTCCAACATTTATCTGAAATTGATCTGCTGATCTTGTTAAGTAAGTATGGGACCCTATACCAACGGGAGACTATCTTGTACCCCGATTCCTGATATTGGTTTGCTATGGAGGCCTTGTGCGCTAAAATCAGGATTTTTTCTGTTTGCTGTGGAGTAAATTGGGTATCTAGATCCTTTTCCCATTGATGAATGAATGCCGGTGTTGGCATCTCGTCTAGGTTAAGTAACATGTTATACAGAAGGGAGAGGGTGTGCTGAACCGGTTCGCCTTTATGGCAAATGGATTCAAAGGGAGTTAGATTACGTGGTGTGTAAGGACTCTTTTTTATTGCTTGCAGGAAGTGCCAGAGTTGGTATGTACTGAACATGTCAAGTGGTGGGTCTGTGAGGTCAGAGATATCCTGCGAGGTCGGAAGTTCCCCTGATGGCCAGATTTCCCCTAGGCGATGTCTCCCCACTGCCGTCAGCCGCCTCAGTCTTTTGTTGGTAAAGCCTGGGGCAAAGTCCGGGTTCCCGATTATTGGGGTCATCGGGGAGGGTATAGGCGAAATATGTGTGTCAAGAAACAGTCTCCGAACAGTCGACAGCATAGCCCCTATCAGAGGATAATCCTTCATGTCTTTTGGGGGAGCTGCCATGAGCCATGGTGAGGATAGTAATGGGACGGATGTGTCTTCCATCTCCATCTCAACCCACTGTTTGTGTTCCTTGTTGCAGTGCCAGTCGACTACTCTAGCTAGTAGAGAGGCCTTATAGTACCCACGCAGGTCCGGAAGGCCCACGCCTCCCTTTTCCTTAGGTCTGGATAATGTCTGCATTTTAGTTCTGGGCGGCTTACGTGCCCAAATAAAATTTCTAAGGAGTGCCTTCAGTTGGTTAAAGAATGTCAAAGGGATTCGAATCGGTAGTGTTTGGAATATGTATAAAATCCTCGGAAGTGCTGTCATCTTAAAGGCGTTGCAACGCCCGAACCATGTTAGTGTCAGCGAGTGCCACTTCTCCAGATCAACTTTCAATTTACGCAATAGGGGGGTATAGTTATGTAGATACAAATGCGCCAAGTCCGAGGTGATGTCAATACCAAGGTAGCGTATCGATTTGTCTGCCCAGTGAAAGGCAAAAGACATGCGCAGGGAACGCGCTTCCGCCTCTGGGACTGAGATGTTCAGAATCGCAGACTTGGCGCAATTGACCTTATAGTTTGAGAGGTTGCCGTATGTCCGGATGGCTTCTAGAATGTTAGGGAGGGAGATACAGGGGTTGGATACAAAAAAAATCAGGTCGTCGGCATACGCTGCGATCTTATGGTGCGCCGATGGTTTTAGTATACCAGTGATATTTGGGTCGTTCCTAACATGGCACATTAACGGTTCCAATGTTAAGATGAAAATGAGGGGGGACAGGGGACACCCCTGTCTCGTTCCATTGGCGATTGGGAAAAATTCGGAGCGCCAATCATTTATTCGTACCGCCGCTGACGGATGTGAGTACAGCGCCGCGATCCATCTTCGCATATTAGGGCCTAGTCCAATGTGCTCCAGGGTGGCCTGTATAAAATGCCAGGCCACCCTGTCGAAAGCCTTCTCTGCATCTGTAGAGAGAAGGAGAAAGGGCTTTCGCTGTGTTCTCGCCGCGTGGATTAAGTTGAGGACCCGCGCCGTATTGTCCCTAGCCTCTCTCATCGGTACAAACCCCACCTGGTCCAGGTGTATCAGGTTAGGGACATACGGTATTAGTCTGTTGGAGAGGACTTTCGCATAGAGTTTCAGATCTATGTTTAAAAGCGCAATTGGGCGATAGTTCCCACACTGTGACAGGTCTTTCCCTTCCTTTGGTATTAACGATATATACGCCCTTAATGAATCTGCGGGCATGTTAGCGTTCCCTTTTAGGTTGTTATATGCACTCAAGAAGTGGGGTGTCAGAGACGCCGCGTAGGTACTATAGTAGGCCAGAGTGAAGCCATCTGGCCCCGGTGCCTTCCTTGGTTTGGTTTGAGCCACGGCTGTCATAAATTCTTCTGTCGTGATGTCGGACTCCAGTGAGTCACGTATTTCGGTGGGCAAGGTTGGCATACCGGAGGCCCTGATGTATTCATCTGCTGCTGCTTTTTTAGAGGCTATCGTCTCCCCTGTTTCCCCTTCGTGGAGGTTATAGAGTTTCCGATAGTAGTCATAGAATTCTTTTGCTATGTCTCGCGATGTGTGTACTTTGGTACCCAGCGTAGTCGTAATGTGGGGGATAAAGGTGCGCTGCCTCGGACCTCTTAAAGCTCTGGCCAGCATAGCGCCAGGTTTATTAGAGAATTCAAAGAAGGAGCGTCTTGCCCACGTCATGCTCCGTACTGTCTTTTGGTACAAGAGGTCTCTCAACTCTTTCCTAGTCTTGACCAAGGATTCTAGGTGAGCTTCTGCTAGTGACCGCTTATGTAGCAGTTCGAGGGAGCGCACCTTGGTTATCAGAGAATCGATTTGCTTAGTTCTCTCTCGCTTTTTTTGGGAACCGATACACATCAGCACTCCCCGCACCACGCATTTATGTGCCTCCCAGATGCACATAGGGCTCAGGGGTGGGTTCGCGTTTTCCCTGAAATAATGGGTAATAGTGTCTGCTAGTTCCTTACGTACCTCGGGCAATTGTAAGAGAGACTCATTGAGTTTCCATGTGGGCGGGGAACGGGAGTCAGATTCCAAATTCAGGGTCACGTGGATCGGGGCATGGTCCGAGAAGGAGATGTGGTCAATCTGGGAGGAGGTGACCAATGGCAGATCTCTATGTTGTATCTGGAAGTAGTCGATCCTGGAGTAAGTGCGGTGCACCGAGGAGAAGTAAGTATAGTCCTTCTCCTCTGGGTTCCCAACCCGCCAGGGATCGACTAAATTCAAACCCAACAGCTCTGCTTTTAATTTTTTGAGGTGTGAGAATGAAAGGTGAGACGTCCCCTTTGAGACGTCCAAAAGAGGTTCCTGTGCGAAGTTAAAGTCTCCACCCATCAGAAATACACCTTCTCTAGCCTCTAGGATAATAGGGGCCAGGGATCTCATGAATGTAAGCTGGTCAGAGTTCGGGAAATATACGTTCATCATGGTCACTGTGGTACTTCTAATTTTCCCTTTAACAAGTAAATAGCGGCCCTGTGGGTCAGCCCTCATGTCCAGCAGGGTCCACGGGATTGACTTTGCAATCAGTATACTGACTCCTTTAGATTTGGAGATGGGAGAGGGAGCATGGTACACTATGGGGAAGTGCTTATTGCTGAGCCTGGGTGCTTCCTTTTGTTTAAAATATGTTTCCTGTAGGAACGCTATTTGGGTATGTGATTTCCTGAGGTCTGATAGAAGTCTAGAACGCTTCTCTGGGGTAGACAGTCCCCGGGTGTTCAGGGATGTGAACTTGATTCCCTGTGGTGCGGAACCCATTGCAGTGTTTGTGGTGGGCGGCATGATGGTCGGGAGGGGGGAAACAACCCTAAAAAAAAAAAAAAAAAGGAAGGGGGGGGGGATGGGGAGAGGAGGGATCAAGGGGGGAGGGTGGACAGGTAGAATAAGAAAGATATAAGAAAAGGCGAAACAGAAAAGCAGGTAAGAAGAAAGCTGGCACCAAAGATAAGTGGTTGCAAGAGCAACTACAGGGGTGCCCTACTCTGCTAATTGCAGCTCGCGCACACTAGCGCAACATATGTGCGGAACGTGGAAGACTGGCAAAGTCAGAACTATAGGAGACGTGTGATCGGGCCAGGCTGCCCATCTCACTAGTATAAACCGTTAAACTAGGACCTAGGTCAGCAACAATAACAATGTTGAAGGGGTACCGCATGTCTTTAACTGGCGTAAGCAACTGAGCGGATTTGCATGTCATGTGTCATTTCTCTCTAACTGACAGATGGGGAACATAACTAGCTGTAGGGGCGAGCATAACACAACGGCATTTTCTAGCTTCGGAGCTCGGCAAGGGGAGTCCATCTAGGTAGAAGGCCGTAAGGCAGTTTGTAAGTAAAACCCCCTTTAGCACATGACACAGTGTAGTCTGTGTTAATGCAATAACCTCTGTTTAAAACAAATACATTTCCAACACAATTGTTCTTACCCCTGACCTGTTAAACTTTAGGATAAAGTCCACCTATTCTAGGTAGTAAACCGCCATGTAAATGACTCAGGGTTCAGGGGAGATTAAGTCATCTCGGGATTCTTGTCTTGGTCTGGACCGCGGGCGGCGTCGTCCAACTCGTTGAGGCCTTGGGAATGGTTGTCGTCTTGTACTGTCCATTGCTGTTGGGAAATCCAGCCAGTCCGGAACAGGAGTCTCTTGTATCCCCAGGAATGTGAACAGTTCCGGGAGCTGATCCGGCCATCTCAAGGTGAAGGAATTGTTCCCCTTTAGAACTATGAGGTGGAAGGGGTGTCCCCAGCGGTATGTGGCACCGGCAGATCTCACTGCTTCTAATAATGGGCGCAGCATACCCCGCATTCTCAGTGTGAGCCTTGAAAGGTCCGGGAACACCTGGATAGTAGCTCCATCAAAATCAATCGGGCCTTTGGACCATGCTTGCCGCATAATTTCCTCTTGATGGAATAGAAATGTACCCTGGCCAGTACGTCTCTGGGGGCAGATGCGTCTCCACCTCTGATGCCTTGCACCCTATGCACCCGGTCCAGTTCCAGTGCAGCAGTCGGGGGTTTATCCAGCAGCCTGTTAAAAATGGCCGTGACGGTGGTCCTAAGGTCACCACCTGAGGTAGCCTCAGGAAGGCCGCGCAGCCGGACATTGTTCCTGCGGCTGCGATTTTAAACGCCTGCTTTTAATGCCAGTGTGAACTGAGCCTTAAGGTTCATTTAAAAAATAAAAAATAAATAACAAACATATCATACTTCCCTCCTCTGTCCAAGGGTTTTGCACAGAGCGGCCCAATCCTCCTTTTCTGGGGTCCCTCAGTGGCGCTCCGGACTCCTCCTCTTTGGCGAGTGCCTCCACAGAGAGCCACATTCCATGGAGGGCACTCGAGCGGGTGCGCTCCCAAGTCCTGCTTCTGCGTCCACTGACAGACAGCAGGACTCGGCCCCGCCCCCGTGTCACTAGATTGGATGGACAGCAGCGGGAGCCAATGGCTTTTGCTGCTATCAATCTATCCAATGAGGACCCGAGACAGCGTCTGGAGTTGCTGTGCTCATCCCTTTCGCTGGAAAGATCGGGTTCAGGTAAGTAAAAGGGGGGTCCCATCGCTAAACAATGAACAAACTTTATTTATAATCATCAAAGTGGGAATGGGACGTTATTTATTATTATAATATAATTAGAGTGATCAAGCTCATGAGTTACGAAAGGAACCAATGAAGGACAGACTGACAGAGATTGTGTTTTTATATATACTTTGTTACTTTTTTAACTTTTGTGACATTGATTTACCATTTAATTTTTTGATATGTTCAAGGTTTCAAAACACTAGCAATTTTAAATATTTTTCAAAACCTTACACAGCACACCTGCAAATCCCATGCGGCACGGCACCGCTGGAGAATCACTGGTCTATAGGAAGCAATGCTACGAAAAAAAAGTTCATAGTTTCTATTTTTCTTTCGGCAAGTCTGTGGGGGCGAGGAGCAGGTGAAAGAATACTGTGGAAATGGGTGTAGGTCTGCTTTATTTTTGTCTTCTGGCCTGAGCTGAACAGGTAGGAGTCTTCAGTATAATGTACAGTAGCCCAGCCTAGCAATTCCACAAGCATAGCAAACTAGAGCGGAAACCTCCCCTCACAACCTTTTGTACAGGTGTGCCTCACTCATTCTCTGGAATGCCAGATAAGATCCAGCACTTTCCCGGCACCGGCAAGTAGGAGCAGCAGACGGTCATCAAACTGGGAGGAGTCTATAGACAGGAACTGCCAGTCTCATCCTGTTTCCTTCACCAACTCCCCGACCTGGATAAAGTGAAGTTTGGTTACAGCTGCAGGTCTGCTTTATTTTTCATTCCTAGTTTAGAAATACGTCGGATACGCAAACTGAGCGATTGGTGAGTAATTTACGGACACGTTTGGTTTAAAACGCATGTTACGAGTTCAGGGTGTGTTTATTTACCGTATCGCTGTCAGTCTTTGTCATGCTTTATTACATGTATTACTTGGCAAGTAATGGTTGGAACTTCTATTATTACTTTTAATTTTTTTTTAAACGTTGGAGTTGTTTCGATCACGTGGCAGGGCGTCTCTTCGTGCTGTGTAATCATATAAGACTGATCACATTTCCACTATTATCGGCATCAACCTAACTGCTTCTTCGGTATCTGTATATCTTTTAGGTTATGCACAGTCTCTTCGCTATATATTGTTTTCTATCTATGTTGTTAAGTAACCGTAACATATGTCGTATTGTTAGATCAAAGTAATCTAACGCTTTAAAACAATTGCTATTTCTTACGCAGTTGGAATTGTGTGAACTTTCTGGGCCTTTTAGCTCCGCCCCCCGCCCCAGTATTGTTCTCCATACAAGAATGTTTTACCTAATTCGGTGTTCGGAATTTGCTACCACGCCCTTCCCACTGGAAGTTTCTGTTCTGCCTGTGTACGCCTGTTGCGTTGCTTGTTCAATGTCAGTAGCTTTTTGCAACAAGCCTTCGTTATCTATATGGAATTTTGTGCTCAAATTAGAAACTGCTGGATGTCTGTAGTCTCTCTCTGTCTAACCAGTTGCAGTGTACAGGTAGCACTAGATCTACTTTGACAGTTTAACCACTTCCCACTCTGGCCAATTCTGGTACTTCGCACCTAAATGAGAATCATAATTTATTTTCTTTTTTGTTGGAAAAATGTAAAGTTAGCCCTTTACTTTTTTATTTTGTGCGTGTGTGTGTGTGTGTGTGTGTGTGTGTGTGTGTGTGTGTGTGTGTATAATGTAAAAGATTGATGTTATTGCATGTTTTGAGTTAGAGGAGATCTAGGGCTAGAATTATTGCTCTACCGATCGTGGCACATGTGTGGTTTGAACACCGTTTTCATATGCGGGCCCTGCTCGTGTAGTCGTTCGCTTCTGCACACGAGCTCGGCAGGGTGGGTGCATTTAAAAAAAAAAAAAATTACTTTTATTCCTATTACTAGGAATGTAAACATTCCTTGTAATAGAAAAAAAAGCATGACAGGACCTCTTAAATATGTGATCCGGGTCAAAAAGACCTCATATCTCATTTACATTTAAAATGCAATAATAAAGTCCTGTTTTGACGTCGCTTCCACCCTGCAATGGTATGGAGATGGGTAGGGGCCATCTTCCCCCCCCCCCCCCCCCCCCCCCCCCCCCCCCTCACTCGTCTCCATACCAAGCCAGGGAGAGGACCCGATCGCCGCTACCCGCCGCTCTCAAGTTATCTTGCAGCGAATCCGCCGCAGAGACCACTTTTATCTGAAACCGGACCGCTCACTGAAGAGGATACCGGAGTTATGGTAGCTAGCTGCTGCCATAACGATATCCCTCTTCAAAATGCCGACGTATATTGGCGTGAGCCGGTCCGGAAATGGTTAAAATAAATTTGATAAAAATCTGAAGGGGCTCCATGAGGGGAGGCGACATCGCTTCCTCCGCCTGTGTAATGTAAACGCAGGCAGAAGACAGTCTGCCATTCACCAGACATCATTGGCCTGGAGACTGATCAGTTCTGGAACTAATCCGATCGCCGCGGGGGACGCCGGGTGCACTATGGTGATTCGCACAGCGGTGGCAATCTGACGCAGTATCAGGATGACTGGTCGGTTCATTAATAAAGGACCTAATAAGCGCTTGTGGGGTTTTTTTGTTTTTATTTCACTGCTTTTTGGGGTGAATGGGTAGGGGTATGATGTACCCATTCACATCGGGGTAGGGCAGGCCCCCTAGTTACAGATTTCGATAAGCCCCCCACCTGCATACCCCGACAACCACAGCCCAGGTTTGTTGGGAAGGGGCCCTTGTTCTGGGGGGGGGGGGGGGGGGGGGGTTTGGGGGGCGGCTTACAGCCAGGTCCCGGTCCCTTCTGAATACTACTAGGCCCAAAAGGCTTGGTATGCATCCCACGCAGGTTTTCTTTTTTTTCACTTGCGTTCAGCTGTCAGCGAAAAACCCCACTACCAGCTGATGACTCATCGGTTACTTCCTGGCCTCCTTGGCAACCAGCTATATACAGTATGTGTGTTTTACAATAAGAAAAATAAACGCAAAATGCATGAAAACTACATGCAAAACGCATAAACGAGGGTTTAAAAAAAAAAAGCATCAAGCGCAGCCTAAATGTACAACTTCTACTGTAATTGAATACTAACTTTTATAGGTTAAAGTTACATAGTTGGTCAGGTTGGGAAAAAAAGACAAGTCCATCTAGTTCAACCAATAAAGTTGATCCAGGGAATATCCGACTGGGCGCGAAGCGCCACCCCTCTCTAGTTTTTGCAGGTTGGGATGTCTGTAAAGTTCATGTGCGTGTAAAGCAGTGCTCGCCGAATACCGGGTGCCAGGTCGCATTGGCGACTAGAATTAGCGACCTGGCGCAGCACAGCTGGGCGGTATCCTGTCCCCATAGTGCACCCCCCCGCCGCGCGTGCGATCGTGAAGGGCCGCGCCGGCCGGTAATTGAGGCCCCGGCTTTGCGGCCTTGTGCAGTCCTATGGTACCTTGTAGAATCTGGCGCCCTCTTGCGGTGGCCATTGGTATGACACACAGCAATGCTAATGGAGATTTTTGTTTTGTTTTCACTGCCTGCCTATCTCCTTCACTTAGAACCCCCAAACATTATTTATATATATATATATATATATATATATATATATATATATATATATATATATATATATATATATATATATATATATATATATTTATTTTTCTAACACCCTAGAGAAAAATGGCGGTCATTGCAATACTTTCTGTCACACCGTATTTGCGCAGCGGACTTACAAGCGCACTTTTTTGGGAAAAATACTTTTTTTTAATTAAAAAATAACACAACAGTAAAGTTTGCCCAAGTTTTTTTTATATTGTGAAAGATACGGCGAGTAAATTGATACCAAACATGTCTCGCTTCAAAATTTTGCCCGCTCGTGGAATGGCGACAAACTTTTACCCTTTAAAATCTCCATAGGTGACGTTTAAAAAATTCTACAGGTTGCATGTTTTGAGTTACAGAGGATGTCTAGGGCTAGAATTATTGCTCTCGCTCTACCGTTCACGGCAACACCTCACATGTGTGGTTTGAACACCGCTTTCATATGCGGGCGCTACTCTTCTGCAAACAAGCTCGGCGGGACGGGCGCGTTTAAAATTTATTTTTTTTTTCTTATTTATTTTAACTTTTAATTTTTTCACTGTTCTTTTGAAAAAAAAAAATTGTGTAACTTTTTTATTCCTATTACAAGGAATGTAAACATCCCTTGTAATAGAAAAAAGCATGACAGGACCTCTTAAATATGAGATCTGGGTCAAAAAGACCTCGGATCTCATATTTACACTAAAATGCAAAAAAAAAAAAAAATTGCCATTTGAAAAAAAATAATAAAATGTTCCTTTTTTAAAGAGCTATGGGCAGAAGTGACGATTTGAAGTCGCTTCTGCCCTGCAATGACTTGGAGACAGGCGGGGGCCATCTTCCCCTCACTCGTCTCCATGTCGTTAAAAAAAAAAAAAAAAAAAAAAAAGAACCTGGCTCCTAACTTTTTTAGCTGGCTCCTAGATTCCAAGCAAATTTGTCAAGCCCTGGTGTAAAGGCAGGCGTCCCAATATTTTTGGTAATATAGTGTATGCAACTATATAAAGGTAGAAGGGCAGATAGCGTACCTGCAGTTCAGGGCGTTGCCCTTTGGTCTGTCTACCACACAGAGGATCTTTACAAATTGTGGAAGCATTGGCTCCTCTGTGATTGCAGTAATTCACTACCATGATGACCTATTCTTTTCAACCTCTGAGATGAAACCTGTTTTTATTTTTATTCATATTCTTTCTTTCATTTTTCTTAACACTTGTATTGCTATCACAAGAAATGTAACCCTCCCTTGTGATCGCAACAAAGCATGACAGGTTCTCTTTATGGAGACCATAGGTTCTCTAGTTTGAAACCATGAGATCTATTTTATAAAAAATAAAAAAAACGCTTTCCAGAAAAAAAAAAACTTGTTTTACCTGCTAAAAAGCAGAAAAATGCTTGTCTCTTCTGTTCTCCTTGACCATCGAGATGTTCAGATTCCCGATCATCTCTATTGTCATTGGTTGCAATGGCCGGTGTCCCAACGAATACTGCCTCCCGTCAAAAAATGCCTCTGATGGGTCTGCGCATGAGCAGTACCAAACGTCACTTCAGCTGATATGTTGATCAGCTGCCGTGACATCAGCGCATGCGCAGATCGTCCGAGGCATTATCCGATGCTATGCAAACAGTGGCGGGAGAACGTACTTTTCAGATTCTGACTCGTTGTTGCGGGGTGGGTTTTCCGTGTGCTAAAGGGCGTGTTTTGTGTATGTTGAATGGTGGGTTGCAACACACTGAACCCACTCTGCAACACGCCTCGCAACAGCGAGGCATAATCTGACAAGTACGCTCTCCCTTTGGCTTTTTGCAGCTTGTCGGATACTGCCTCCGACTATCTGCGCATGTGCTGTGTTAACGTCACGCCAGCTGAATCAACCTATCAGCTGGGGTTATGTTGCGTACTGCGCATCGGAGGCATTTTTCGAAAGAACACTGGATCAGATCCCAAACTCTTTGGTGGGACAGAAGAGCCCTGAAAAAAAAAGGCACCGCAGAGAGGCAGGAGGGGGAGATGACTCTTCCCGCTGCTTCTAAAGGTGATCCAGCATGTCTGCTGCTGCTCGGATCGCTTTTGGAAGAAAGGGAATAGGCTGTTGAAGAAAAATACTGGGATTATGGCTGACAGCTGCAGCCATAGGCCTCAGTAAACAACCTGAAAACCATGACGTACGTGTGTGTGTATATATTGGAGCTGCACAATTTTGGCTAAAAATTTGAATCGCAATTTTTATTTATTTTTTGTTTAGAATAAAGATCATGATTCTCTCATTCTTGCTGCGTAACATCTTTCACATTATGCAAAAAAAAATGGGCTAACATTACTGTTAATATTTGTTAAAAGTATTTTTTTTTTCCCAAAAAATTGTGTTTTTGAAAGACCACGCCGCAAATAGTGTGACATAAAATATTGCAAAAAACTCTCCTGACCCCCCCCATAATTTTTTTGAGGAGGGGGGAGTCGGATATCTAGTTTTGACAGGTTCGCAGCTCCCACTTCCGCCCATGGTGCCGAGCGGAAGTTCTCCTCTTCCATTCCTTCCAATCTATTGGAACATGTCCCAGAAGATTATACATGACAAAACAGTGTTGCGCTTCCAAAATAACTACCAATAAATCCTTAAATGAGAATAAATGATTAACTTGTAATGTATTCGTGTTCCCTGACTGGGAATAGTGAACAATACACAATAATGAAATATACGTGTTCCCTAAATGGGAATAGTGAACAATAAAGATAAAGTCCACACACTCAAAAAATGTATTAAATTAAAAATAAGAGTCCAAATGCTTAAATATAATCCTCCAGAGTCTTCTGCACAAAAACACACAACACACCACTAGTGCATAAATGTTGAAAAATGCAAGTGCTCACCTCACGTTCTGACCAGTTTCCACCAGAAGGTCATAAAAAAAGCAGGTTCCCTCTCGGGGATAGAAACGGATCAGCTGGTCAAAGCTCCTTTTTCGTCCGTGCTGCCTCCGGCTGATTAGATGGATACCAACCAGTACAGATTCCCTCAATGGGGTCCGGTGCACATAGGAATAGAAAAGGCAAAATCTAGTGCTCTCTGTATATATCAAAGCTGTTTATTTCCTCATTAAAACGTTACTCACAAACGCAGCACTTAAGCAGTGCGGGCTTAGGATGCATAGAAACAACAAGATGCTCTTGGGATGCTGTTACCACTGCGAAGACTCCTCCCTCCCCCCCCCCCCCCCCCCTATACGCGTTCCGTCAAATGGGCTACTACACCACAGTGACTTCTTCAGTAAAGGGTGAAGACTGGACATCTCACCGCTCTCCTTCACCTCACGTTCTGACCCCTGTTTCACCAGAAGGTCAGAAAAAGCAGGTTCCCTCTCAAAGATACAAAACGGATTTCTATGAAAAAACCTGACTTGGGAAGAATTGATTTTTCTGCTTGGCAGATGTGCCATATTCACCACTTCCTGTTTCCTGTGTCAGCCCGGATGGGTGTGCCATAAGGCCTGGTTCAGCAAGGTGGGCCGGACCGGGGAGTGGTGATGCAGTGCACCTGATTTAGAGAGCATTAGTCTATTTAAACAGCGGTGAGACGTCCAGTCTTCATCCTTTACTGAAGAAGTCACGGTGTTGTAGCCCATTTGACGTAACTCGTATTGGGTCAAGGAGTCAGCATCCTGAGCCCGCACTGCTTAAGTGCTGTGTTTTGTGAGTAACGTTTTTAATGAGGGAATTTGTACTGGCTGGTATCCATCTAATCAGCCAGAGGCAGCACGGACGGAATAGGAGTTTTGACCAGCTGATCCGTTTTGTATCCCTGAGAGGGAACCTGCTTTTTCTGACCTTCTGGTGAAACGGGTCAGAACGTGAGGTGGAGGAGAGATGAATTTCAACGTCTATGCACTAATTGTGTGTTTTTTGTGTAGAAGACTGAGGATTATAATTGTGCATTTGGACTTTGGACCTTGGAGAGAGCGCAGCTCCACCTCTTCACAGGAAACAGTGCGTGACAACGCCCCTTTAAAAGCAGCTGCTTCCACCATGCCATCAGTTTTTTCGTGTTTTCTCCGCCATGGTGGAAGCACTACTGGGGAACCATAGGAGCTGTACTCTCTCCAGAGAGGGTTTTGGCAGTACCTTGTTGTTTTTCTGTTGTTCAGACCAGCCCAGCACCTTCCCGCACGAGAGGGGGGTGTTTTCTGGTGTCCCTTCCTTCGCCGGCTCACAGGAGTAATGGGCTACTGGAGGTCGTTCGCCCATTGCATTCGGGGGCCGCGGGTGTGCTCAGAACGAGCGTTCCATGCCAGGCCTCGGCATGGCGTCGTCGAATCCTGGATGGCAGGTGATGCCAGTTCCGGTGGGCGGAGACTTCTGGCGGGGCGTAGCAATGATTAGTTCCAGCTGCTGGAACGCAGGAGGAAGGGGCGGGTCCTCTGGCCGGGACTTCCTTTTTGTTTGGCATGGAAGGAAAGCCATTCAAAAGCACACGGACAGCAGCTGCAACGATCGTTATGGAGGAGGAATCATCATCAGCAGCAATGGCAGATGCAGGCGCCCAGGCTCCCGGCCAGTCCCAGTTAGGAGAGGTACAGTGGTACCCCTTTCCTTTTACATATATCACTGGGTGTGTTTTTTGTTTCTGTGTTAAGTTAGTAACCTGCAGCTGTCTGCTTTGGTGTTTAAGTTCCATGAGCAGTTCAGCAGGGAGTGAGACTCTGGGCACTTGGGGTGTTGGCTGTGGGTGCTATCTGTTCTACTCTTTAGAGCAGGGGTGCCCAACCAGTGGCCCGCGGAGCCCTCTGATGTGGCCCTCGACCTCCTGCTCTAAGGTGGCAGGTTGGCAAGCCCAGATCACAGGTTGCCGACCCGCCATCCCAGAGCAGCAGTTTTGTGAATGAAGCCACTGGTAGTGGAAGCAAGTGGCTGCGGAGCAGAGCCACATAAGCCAATGCTTCCTGTATAGCACCCGCTCCTGTCACAGGCAGAGTGATACCAAATGCACTCTGCCTGGGACAGCAACAGCCAGCCATACCAGAATGGAAGACGGTTATTAAAGGTAAGTTTACTACTAAATTCACAGTATATATGGATATATCTGTTTTGCCGTGGTTACTTGGCTGCTTTCAAACTGATCCGCAGGTGCAGTGCAGCTGCGGGTTATCTGCATTGAGCCATAGACTTCTGTTATTACCTGCGGGTTTGTTGCGCCTTCAGAAAGTGCGCCACACCTGCAGGATATGATAGAAGTTTACGGCAAAGTGCAGCTAACCCGCAGAAAATCCACAGGTTCAATTTGCTGCACCCGCGGTTTGGGCAAATCGCAGCGCATCAGTGTGAAAGCAGCCTTAGGCCCCTTTCACATGATTGGTCCGACCCAATCGGACTTACTATTCACCTCTATGGAGCAGCAGATGTAAATGGACTTGTGTCTGTTTACACCCGCCTACCTAAAAAAAAATAGAAAGGGATCTGCCCCTTCCATTTGGGCGAATCGGATTGGATCAGAAGGCCCATAGAGTAGAGTGGGCTGTGTCCATTTACACGGACCTGTCATCCTCCCGCTCCACTCATTGTGGCCCACGACCAGTTACCAATTTGCTTAAGTGGCCCTCGCACTTCAAAAGGTTGGGCACCCCTGCTTTAGAGGCTATAGCTAAAGAGGACCTGGGGGGTTCTTTTTTTGTGCTACTGCCAAGTCGGAGAGAACATCAAAAAAATGCCCCTCATGCAAAAATCCTTTAAGGGACTCTTGTCCCAAACCCCTGTGCAGATCCTGCATTGCGGATTTAGTGAAGAGTCCTCACAGGAGTGCAAAAAACTCTTATCTTCTGTAAGAAAAGAATTAGCAGAGGCCCTGGGGACAGTGCGTTCCCTTGTGAAAAAATTTGGTCAGAGTTTCAGCCAAGAACAGAGTTCTCAGTCCAGTCTCCCTCCGTCCACTTCCATACAGGTGGAAAGTGAGTCTGAGGAAGAAAGGGAAAGCATTCCTCCATTTTTTTTTGTGTGTGGACTTTATCTTTATAGTTTTACTATTCCCAGTCAGGGAACATGAATATTTGATTGTGCACTCAGTATCTTGCTACATTGCAAGTTAATCATTTATTCTCATTTAAGGATTTATTGGTAGTTATTTTGGAAGCGCGACACTGTTTTGTTATGTATATTCTATATGTGAAGTGAACACATTTTCTGTGTGTGCAGCAGCCAGGTGGGGGGTTATTTTTCAATTATGTGTATTTGTATTTTTTATTTTTTTTGGTGGGATTGTGTTATATCACCTATTACACATAACTACATCGTGATTTAAGGTTGTTGTGCATTATTATTTGCACTGATAGAAATTTGTTTTATTGGCCCGGCCATTCAGATTGCGTTGTGCAACTCACGCATTCGCATAAAAGAACAAAATATTACAGCGCACACATGTAAAAAAGACATTTACCTCCTTCAAGGCTTATTTAAAACACCTAGATATTTTCCAAAAATATGGGGATTGGTCACACCATATTGCTATATGGTGCTTAAGCCCACTTACTGCGACAAAGTCCCCCATGATTAGTGGGTCGTACACTATCCATAGACTGTGAGATCCTGTTTCTCTGAACCATGGGAGCCATACACTCTATATGGGAGAACTAGCGGTCTCCACCCATGACACAGGTGGACACTAATGAGGGAATGGGGTGCTCCTCACCCAAAAGGATTTGGTCAGAATCCATACAATGGAAAAACAAGATATTTGGGGGGCACACCCTAAAAAGATGCATTAAAGATGGTGCAGCCATAAGACCGTACAACACAGGCATGTCCAATTTCCGGTTTCTGGTCATTTTTGACATGTATATCTTTTGTGGCCCCTAACGAATCCCCGATTTCCGGGGGCCACAAAATTTGTACATGCTTGGCTGCCTTGGAGGGGGGCGGGACGAGTGCCATACAGGAGTATTTCTGTTTACACGGCGTCCTGTGTAAAAGGAAGTTCCGTCTCCTGCGCTGCCATTGGACAACTATTTTGTCCATCACAGGAGGCGGGACTTTCCATTAAAGAGGCCGCCGATTAAAACAGGAGTTTCTCCTGTATGTCTGTCGGCCCCCTCCCTGTCTCCTCCAAGGCTGCAGATGTGCATGAATCAGGCTGCACTGACGGCAATGGGGGTGCTGCATTCAGGACAAGGGGGGGTGCTGCATGTATGGCACTTGTGAGGCTGCATTCATGGGCACTGACCCTTATTTTGCTTCCCAGTTCTTTTTTTAAAATTTAAGATTTTTTCCTGAATCTTCCCTCAAAGTGAAGGTGCGTGTTATATGCAAATACGCTATATCCTAATAACACGCCCAAGCTCATCTCTTTACTCACACACAGCCACAAAGGCAAGATAATTCTTGTTGGGCCATGTATTAGTGCTCGGATGAACTCGCTTAGACTGAATTTTAATGGTTCAAAGAATGTCAGGCAAAATGGTCGGCCCTCGCACATGTTCACTTCATCAAATCTGGCCCTCTTTGAAAAAAGTTTGGAAACCCCTGATACAACAGAACAAAATATTACAGCGCACACATGCAAAAAAGACATTTACCTCCTGCAAGGCTTATTTAACACCTAGACATTTTTAAAAAATATGGGAATTTGGTCACAGCATATTGCTATATGGTGCTTGAGCCCACTTACTGCGACAAACTATGGGGTACTTTGTCACAGTAAGTAAGCTCAAGCACAATAGCAATATACTGTGGCCAAATCTCCATATTTTTTGAAAATGTCTAGGTGTTTTATATAAGCCTTGCAGGAGGTAAATGTCTTTTTTTGCATGTGTGCGCTGTTGTATGGCTGCACCATCTTTAATGCATCTTTTAGGGTGTGCCCCCCAAATATCTTCTTTTTCACGCATTCGCATTGCGCACCCGGCTGTGAAGCCGCAAGCTGTCACAGCCGGGTGCCCACACTTGCAATGCTGGCACCACAGAGAGGAAGAGAAGCGATGCTTTGGGCGGTCCCATTGCTGGACCATGGGACAGGCGAGTGTCTGTTTATTAAGTCAGCAGCTACACTTTTTGTAGCTGCTGACTTTTAACCGCTTCAGCCCCGGAAGATTTTACCCCCTTCCTGACCAGAGATCTTTTTGCAATTCGGCACTGCGTCGCTTTAACTGACAATTGCGCTATCGTGCGACGTTGCACCCAAACAAAATGTACGTCCTTTTTGTTTTCCCCACAAATGGAGCTTTCTTTTGGTGGTATTTGATCACCTCCTGGGTTTTTTTTTTTTTTTTTAATTAAATTTTTATTTTTTTTGCGCTATAAACAAAAAGCAACAATTTTTTGTAGAAAAAACGCTTTTTTTGGTACAATAAATATCCCCCAAAAATTATATAAAAAATGTTTCCTCAGTTTAGGCCGATATGTATTCTTCAACATATTCTTTGGTAAAAAAAAATCGCAATAAGCGGTTATTGGTTTGCGCAAAAGTTATAGCGTCTACAAAATTGGCGCTTTTTTTAGTTTTGTCTTTTTTTTTATTAATAATTTTACTTTTTTATTAGTAATGGCGGCGATCAGCCATTTTTATCGTGACTGCGACCTTATGGCAAACACATCGGACAATTTTGACACATTTTTGGGACCATTGGCATTTAATACAGCGATCAATGCTATAAAATTGCATTGATTACTGTAAAAATGTCACTGGCAGTAAAGGGGTTAACCACTAGGGGAGGGGTTGAGTGTGTCCTGGGGAGTGATTCTAACTGTGGGGGGATGGGCTAGTAGTGACACGACACTGATCACTAATCCCGATGACAGGCAGCAGACGATCAGTGTCCTGTCACTAGGTAGAACAGGGAGATGCTGTGTATACATCTGTCAGTGAAATCATCAGAGACAAATGGAAAAGCTGGGACACTACCCTCCGGGCCTCATCATTGTTGTTGATTTCCCCATTTGAATGGAAATGTTGGACCTTGTTGGATGGATGCCTGTGGTTGTTGTGTCTGGTTAGGGGCAGAGCTGGAGTCTGAGGAGGGGTGGGGTGAGGACACTGACTCACCCAGTGATCCTCAGCACCGCAATTGAAACATCCATTGTTTCTAGAGCGACTCATCCCTCTTCTTCCATTTCTGCCTCTAAAGTTTCCCTTCATCTATTTGCGCTATCCCAGGGGAAAGGGACTACAGCTTAGACCCTCTGTCCATATGATCCACCCAAGGGTTAACTAGGTATTGCTGTACATTCCATTTTCCTATGAAAACAAAACAATTTACAGTGCTTGACTGCCACCTAGCGGTGCAGACAATACCTCAACTTGGATTTCTTCAACAAAAAAATGTAGCACTGTCCGTGATACTTTTTTTTTTTTCATACACTTCAAGTCTCTAGCAGAAGAAGTTTGGAACAAGTTCAAGAGCATTTCAGACACGCAATAAACGCACAATCTTGCTCACGGATCTGCTGTTTTGCTTCAGACAAGCTTAAAACTTCTACAAAATTATCTTTGCAATGTACATTAATTCTTAAAAGATCAAATTTATTATTACTTTTTTTTTTGGGGGTTTACCTTTACCAAAATAGCATTACCCAAATTTGTAGCTTATAACCTCACGGGGACACTACTCACCAAGTGTACCCTTTGGTTCTAGAAACAAAATAGCAGTCCACACACAGTGCAATTCATCCAGCGTGATACTTTTAAAGCAGTTATACAAACATACACAGAGTTTATAAAATACATCCATCGTCGGTCACCTGTTCCGTACCAAACAGAACTAAAACTCTAGAGTACTCTGTAAATTCTTCTAAGGTCATTTAAAACCTTGTCCCCAAAACACTATTTATATGACCCCTAAGGTCATGACCAGACAACTTCTATCTATACTTATGAGAGGTTCTATAACCCAACAGCAATCTGTGGGATGGAAGCCAGACACCTGGACCCTGGCAAGTCAATTTTACTCAATAAGAATAGAATTAACTTACCGAATCAGTTTAACCACTTGACAACTGGGCACTTAAACCCCCTTCCTAACCAGACCAATTTTCAGCTTTCAGTGCTCTCACACTTTAAATGACAATTACTCAGTCATGCAACACTGTACCCATATGATATTTTCGTCCTTTTTTTTTCACACAAATAGAGCTTTCTTTTGGTGGTATTTGATCACCTCTGGGTTTTTTATTTTCTGTGCTATAAATGAAAAAAGACTGAAAATTTTGTAAAAAAAAAATAATTTTTCTTCATTTCTATTATAAAATTTTGCAAATAAGTAATTTTTCTTCATAAATTTGGGCCAAAATTTATACTGCTACATATCTTTGGTTAAAAATAACCCAAATTAGTGGATATTATTTAGTCTGTGGGAAAGTTATCGCGTCTACAAGCTATTGTGCCAATCACTGAAAATGTATCACATCTGATCACACCTGATGTACTGAGGCCTATCTCATTTCTTGAGACCCAAACAAGCCAGGAAAGTACAAATACCCACAAAATGACCCCTTTTTGGAAAGTAGACATTCCAAGGTATTTAGTAAGGCATTTTATTTATTTTTTTTTCACACCAAATTGTCATTATAACAGGTTATTTCTCTCACATGGCATGTACATTCCACAAATGACACCCCAAAATAGATTCTGCTACTCCTCCTGAGTATGGCGATGCCACATGTGTGAGACTTTTACACAGTCTGGCCACATACAGAGGCCTAACATTGAAGTAGCACATTCAGGCGTTCTAGGAGCATAAATTTACATATCTAATCTCTCAACCACCTATAACACTTTTGAAGGCCCTGGAGCACCAGGACAATGGAAACGCCCACAAAGTGACCCCATTTTGGAAAGCTAACACCCCAACGTATAATCTATGAGGCATAATGAGTCTTTTGAATGGTTCATTTTTTTCCAAAAGTTTTTGGAAAATGTGGGAAAAAGAAATTGATAACTTTGTGTAAAAAAAAAAAAAAAAAAAAAAAGTGTTTTCAAAGATTTCCAACACATAGCATGTACATAGCAAAAATGACACCCCAAAATATATTCTGCTACACCCTGGCTACATACAGAAGCCCAACATTGAAGTAGCACATTCAGGCGTTCTAGGAGCATAAATTACAAATCTAATTTCCATACAATCTATCCCATTTTTGAAGGCCCTTCATATTTCTAAACACATAGCATGAACATACCAAGAATTACACCCTAAAATACATTCTGCTGAGCAAAGGGTAAACAAGATTACCTGTGGTTTTAGTAGTGCAGTTGTCCACAGGAGAAGAGCCCTGATCCAGGCAGCAGGCAGGGACGTGGTCAGCGACAGTGAATGGAAATGTCCAGGCAGCAGGCAGGAATATTGTCCATAGTCAGTACAGGCAGGGATACTGTCCATTTACAGCCCAGGGTCAGTGCAAGTAGAGACATTGCCTGCAGTGCCAAAATATTGGTCCTGGTAGTAAGCAGGAACATAGTCCAAGTAGCAGACCAGGAAAGAATGGGGACAGGGGTAGAGGCTTCTCCCACCCAAATCTCTTTGAAGCCTTCGAGCCTCCAGACCCTAATCCCAGAATAAAAAAACTAAAAAATGTAGTTTTCTTCATCCAGAAAAACCAATTCTGGAGCCCCTCGCATATGTGAGACCCCTGTGTTCCCACTAGCATAGCAGGGTAAAAGATCAGTCCAAGAGGCAGGCAAAAAACGTGGTCAAACAGTCCAGGGTCAGTTCCAGAGCAGGCAGAGGTAGGTACAGTTTAGAGTTAGGCAGAAGCGTGGTTGTTTAGCAGGCCAGGGTCAGTTCCGGAGAAGGCAGCGGTATGTACAGTGGCATAAAGGGGTGTGGCGATAAATGACAATTACGTTTTACCATACTTCCCTAATAATGTAGAGAAGTATGGTAACGGCGGAAACATCCCTCGATACAAAGGCCTGGTTGGGAAGGACAATCGGGACAATAAAACAAGGTGTCTTTTCTAGCTCCTCTTTTGGAGCACACCCGGCATCTCTTCTGGCGTTTCCGGCCGTTTTCATGGTAAGGGAGTTTCTCAGGAAAGTGGCGTTCATGGAGTCTGCTCACTGAATCCGAGCGAATACTTTCTGGTGGGCCTTCAGGGTACAAAAGGGTGGAGATAATTTCTTCTTGGTACTGAAGATAAGATACGGGGCTCTCTTTAGATTTTTGGTAAATAACAAAACTATTGTAAATGGCCAAACTGAAAAGATATATGGAGACTTTTTTTATACCAAAAGCGGCTTTTTCTTGTGGGAAGATAGGGTTCGATCATCTGATCATTGAAGTCGACTCCCCCCCCCCATGAACAAATTAGTCATGAATACATTTTGGTTTCTGGATTGGGCCGTTTCGTCTGGGGATTTCCACGTAGGTGTCGCTGTGGATTGTTGTAAGCATGTGGACATTTCTTCGGTCCCTCCACCTGAGAGCCAATATCTCTTCATTGCGCAAAGACGCCGTCTCCCCTTGTCTTAGTCTTTCCGTAACGAGCCTTTGCGGGAAGCCCTTCCTATTGGCTCGCACTGTACCACACGCTGGAGTGTCCTTGTGGTAAAGATTGCGGAAGAGGGGCAAGCTTGTATAATAATTATCCACATAAAGGTGGTAACCCTTTCCAAGTAGTGGATATACAAGGTCCCAAACAACCTTTCCGCTGGCTCCGATATATTCGGGACATTCTGGGGGATGCAGTTGGGTGTCCTTACCTTCTTACACCCGGAAGGCATAGATATACCCTGTTTCTCTGTCGCATAGCTTGTAGAGCTTAACCCCTATATCGGGCCCTTTTGCTGGGGATAAACTGCTTGAAGCCAAGCCTGCCTGTGAAGTGGACCAATGACTCATCCACGGAGATATTTTGGTCAGGGATAAATAGTTGGGGGAATTTCTCTGAGAAAATTTTTTTGAAGTGGCCGAATTTTGAATAATTTGTCATGTGATGGGTCATTTCGGGGAGGGCACCGGGTGTTGTCATTGTAATGGCGGAAACGCATTATCATGAGGTATCTTGACCTTGACATGATGGATGAAAAGAGTGGCATGTGGTGGATCGGGTTGGTGGACCAATAAGAGTATAGTTCATTTTTTTTTTTTTTTGAGACCCATGTTAAATGTTAGGCCTAAAAATAATTTAAATTCCTCCACTGTCAATGATCTCCACTCATAGGGACGGGCATAACTTGAACCAGGGTTGCTTGTTATGAATTGTTGTGCATAGAGGTTGCACTGGGCCACGATGGAGGATAATAGGTCTTGGGTAAAAATTAAATTAAAAAAATCAATAGGGGCAAAATTCTCTGTGTTCACCTGAACACCTGGCTGGGCGGTGAAAGGGGGGATGTTTGCTGCTGCTGAATTAGCGGGAAGCCACAGAGCGTTTTCAAGGGCATAGGGAAGGCCGGCATGGGTCCTAATGCTTTGGGGCCGAGATGACACCCCGCTAGTTCTTGGCCTTTGCTGCAGTGGTACTTCATTTCTTCTGGTGGATGGCACTGAGCTACTAGTTGATGCCACTGTATTTCTGGTGGATGGCACTGAGCTGCTGGTTGATGCCACAGCATCACTTGTGGTAGCCTGCTGCTCCATGCCAGAACGCCTTCGTTTCACAGGTGGACTTTGCTCTTCCTCTGATTCTATACCAGACCCACTGCTTACAACAGGTTCATATTGTGAACCAGAATCAGATGCAGCCTCGGAGAGCTCCCCGCTGCTCTCGTCGGTCAAGCTTAGCTGTTGGTATGCCTCCTCAGCGGAAAACATTTTTCTCGCCATACTGGTGACTGTGGGCTGTGGTGACAAACTAGCTGTGGTAGGGACACTTGAAAAGATGTGGGTGATGATGAGGCTGGTCTAATGAGGGTGCACTGCTGGGTGCTGATGAGGGTGCACTGCTGGGTGCTGATGTGCACTATTGGGTACTGTAGTGGCACAGATGAGCGCTGTTGTGGCACTGTTGAGTGCTCTAGTGGTGCAGATGAGCACTGTGACGCTGATGTGGTACTGATGGCACAAATGAGCACGGACGTGGCACGGACGTGGCACGGACGTGGCACGGACGTGGCACGGACGTGGCACGGACGTGGCACGGACGTGGCACGGACGTGGCACGGACGTGGCACGGACGTGGCACGGACGTGGCACGGACGTGGCACGGACGGTTAGTGTAGGGGCACTGTATGGCACAGATGCGCACTTGTGTGGCACTGCTTGGCACTGCTTTATAGATAACTCACTGATTATGCGCTGTCTCTTCTCTTCTCTCATCGGTGTGAGAAGAGAGCCGGGACCTTTGCATGACCCCGGTTTGTTGACATTATGATCGCTCCCTCATTGGAGGGGGCGATCACGTGGTGAAGGGCCGCTGTCATTGGCCCTTCACCGCGATCCGTGTTGCGCCAGGTCTCGTGAACCCGGCGAGCACGGACACCTCCGTGCACGCGCCCTACGGAGTGCGCTGGGAGCGAGAGTTCCGGAGGACGTCCGTAGGACATCCACCCAGAACAAGCCGACCGCGATGTAGCCGTCTTTCAGCTATGGCGCGGTCGGCCTGTGTTTAAAAGTAGCTTTCCAATCCTGTTAAGGGTAGTTCTCCATCCATCATTCGGACGAGCCCCCAGTGCTGAAAGAGTTAATTTTATGTCTAGGGTGGTCCCTCAAACCTCTCAGACTTAAGATCCAATGTATTGTATAATTTCAGATATATCCGGAATCAGTTCTCAAAGAACATAGAAAAACACTCACACCATGCTGTCTTTTGAGAACTTATCGTATTTTGTTATCACAAAACGATTCATATAGTAAATTACATGTCACACAGGATAAGGCATGAGCAGTAGTTAAGACTGTTACAGCTGGTCAAGACAAGAAGCTTTGTTCATGGTTCTAAGCTAGCTAAAGGAATGTGAGAAAAAGATAAGGAAGTGTGTGAGAAAAGTCCATGTAGAAGAATCTCATACTAAGACAGATAATTGTGGAGTTTAAAGGGGTGTTCAAACTGTACATATTGTAAACTGGAAGTTTGTGAATATGAAGATGGATGCTTAACATAACCTTTCAGGTCCTGTTACCTACCCAGACTAACTAAATGGGACACCAGCCCCAAAAGAAATATTCCGTAGCAGGTTTTGATGCAAATATTATGCTATAATGAATTAACTCAGGGCTTGACAAATTTCCTTAGAATCTAGGAGCCAGCTGAAAAAGTTAGGAGCCAGTTTTTTAAATCCTCTGCCCAATGCCCAGAACTGCATGTTTGTGGCATCATGCAATAAGAATCGGTCATGCCCGATGCCAATCGATAAAAGAACAATATTAAAAAAAAAAAAAAAAAAAAAAACTCATCTTGTTTTGTTTGTTATAAGATTTTGCAAATAAGTTTTTTTTCTCCTTCACTTATGTGCTCTGATAGGCTGCACTAATGGGCACTGATGAGGTGGCACTGATGAACACTGATGGGCTGCACTGATGAGGCGGCATTGAGGTTGGAACTGATGGGCACTGACAGGCAGCACTGAGGTGCCACTGATGGGAACTGACAGGTGGTACTGATAGGCAACACCAAGGTGGCACTGACAGGTACCACTAATGGGCACTGATATGTGGCACTGATAGGCAGCACTGACAGGTAGCAGTAACATGTGGCACTGGATTGCACTGGCAGGTGGCACTAACTGGCAATGGTAGGTGGCACTGGCAGGTGGCAATGGCTGGAACTGGATGGCACTAATTGGCAGGTGGCACTGGTTGGCACTAGCAGGTGGCAATGGTTGGCACTGGCAGGTGGCAATGGTTGGCACTGGCAGGTGGCACTGGCAATGGTTGTCACTGGATGGGACTAATTGGCAGGTGGCACTAACTGGCATTGGCAGGTGGCACAGGTTGGCACTAACTGGCATTGGCAAGTGGCACTGGCAGGTGACACTGGTTGGCATTGGCAGGTGACAATGGCAGGTTTCACAGCTGATAGTATAACTGAAACTGAATGCTCTCTGCAGCACTGCGGTGTGTGAAACTGTATGGAGAGAGAGAGGAGCTGACAAATTCCCCAGGGAAGATAGAGTGGGGTATGAGATGGTGTATGGGAGATATGGGGTTGTCTCACTCACCATTGCCAAGCTGCAAGGTGCTCATCCATGATCGCCAGGGCTCCCTCCAACAGCAGCACAGAGGGAGATCTGTGTATGATGGGGGAGGAGGGGGGGTTTGGAGACAAGCCTGCTGTGTCCTCCAGGGAGTTATGTGATTCTTAGTAACTGTGTTTACACTTTCAACTTATATTAGGTCTAAACACATTTCATTTACAAAAAAAAAAAATGTGTATGGAAAAAACTTTCCTTAAAGCTTATCTGATTAAGACAAAAATGTAAAACAAACTTATTCAAAGGCTAGTCCTTCCAAAATGGATATTTTAGTTATAGGGGGGAGAATGATAGGCCTTTTTAATACAACAGGCTCTTCCTGCTATAATGAGGAACTGTATTGTTTCAGCACGATGTCAGGGTGGGCGGGACCCAGTGTGGGCGGGACCCAGGAGCTATCCAGCCAATGATTGTGCGGTTTAAGGGGCGGGCCACATACACGTAGCGGCCCGCCCAGATCGCACCCCATTGGCTAGTGTTGGATAGCTGGGTCCTGCCCACCCTGGGTCCCGCCCACCCCCGACATCCAACCTCAATCTTGACAGATCCTCTCTCCCTCTCTCCCTCTCAATACAGTTTCATTTGCGAGTGTGGAGAAGGGAGGAGGATGTCAGCGGCTGCTGCGCCGCTCTCTTCCTGCTCCATCCCCACTACCAGATAGTGCGCCTCCACTTTCCCAGCCAAGACCCCACAGCCAGCCCTGTAGCAGAGGCACCCGTCACTAACAAATACCCAGGCGCCAGGGCACAATTTCTAGTCGCAATGGCGACCTGGCGCCTGGGATTCGTCGAGCCCTGAATTAACTGATTATTGTCGTCTCTGTAAGATATCGTTGTTGGATCGTTAATGTTCATGTATAACTCCTATGTCCACAACAAAGTGCCTTAGATGTACCTGAGAACGGTGCTTTCGAGGGGATAATCTTTAGTTTAACATGGGGCTTGGGGCTACACGCCTTCTGTTTTTGTTTGATTAATGCACACCTTTTTTCTTTTGTGGATATAGGAGCACTTCAGATTGTGGAAACTGTGTATTACTCCAATATCTTTGTAATTTTTCTACTTTGTGAAAACCTTCAATAAAAATATATTGAAACAGAAATAATCCCATTGGCATGCTGCAAGCACCTCCCTCCCAAATCCATCAGAACATCTCCAACAATATTTGCTGAGCACAGTCCCTTTACTACTTGGAACAGAAGAGGTCACATCATACTCAGTCCCAGTGGCGGCAGGTGCTCCAAAATTTTTTTCGTGGGTTGGGTGCAAACTAACTTTTTTTATTTTTTTATTTTGTGGTTGAACTGGATGGACTTTCTTTTTTCAACCTGACTAACTATAACTGAAAAATACTGAAAAGAAAACATCAAATGCAGCCACTGTGCTGCCTGTCTGCCCGGCACTTACCCCATTGTGGTGGCGGGTCAGGCAGCGTGTGATTGCGGTGAACTGAGGGACTGGTAGCGCTGGTCAGGCGATGGCTCCTGTGTCCTCCTTGCGTCTTTCTTCATGTTCTGCTAGGTGGCCAATGGACTCGCCTCTGCCTTCAGCCAATTGGGTGAGCCCTTTTAATGGACGCGCCGCCACTGCTCAGTCCAATTGCCAAACAGCAGCTCCAACTCATACCACCACAAAGTCTTACTGTCTTACCAGTGGTTCTCAACCTGGGGGTCAAATGACTATTTGCCAGGGGTCACCGAATCCTGGGCTGTTCTTGAAGCCTGCACCGCTCTCCCAGCTTTTTCGCAGTTGGGCTGTTCCTGGAGCCTGCTGCCACCCTCTCAGCCTCTTCGCAGCTGCCCATTCAGTTCACGGCATGGCTGGGGGGCAGAGACTAGATGTCAGCTGACTGGTTAGGAATGTTAAGGGTCTCTTTCAGTCCCCCTATCTCCTGATTTCGGCATTGGTGGTACTGCTGCGAGACACCACAAAGTCGGAGACAAAGTGAGTAACACTACCTGTGATTGTAGTTGCCATTAAAGTCCCCACTACAGTTCTCAGATCAGCAGATGACCTTGATCAAGAGCACCTATACAGCACTGCCACTCATCCCATTCCCTCCAGTAAGAGAAGGAATAAAAATGGAGAATATATGGAAGGTAAAAAATGTTGCAAACACCGCGCTAATAAGTGCCAAAAATGGTGAAATGCTCTAATACAGGAAGTAATGAGGCTAAATGAATAACATAAAAAATGAGTAGCAGCAGCAAAAAAATGTGGATACACACATTAACAAGATAAAACAGTATAAAAAGCCGCGCTAATTGCACAAATGAAATGGTGAGTGACCTATACCAAAATGAAAATTAAAGTCCAAAAGCAACAATATAATAAGTGCAGGAGAAAAAAAAGGTTCGTGAGAAAAATATTGAAGTGACTTTGTCTGATGAAAGTGCCAAAAATATTTTCAAAATAAATTGGTGACTTGTGCTGTGATCAACCAAAAGCAAACGTGCTCCACCACCACTCAAAGAATGCGCTTACCAAAAGGCAAGCTCAATTAAGCCTGCAACTCAACGATGTCCTCGTGTAACCAAACCCTCAGACCTCCAAACCGAATCCAGTCATCTTAAATGGATCCAAATACACTCAGTATTCCCTTGGACCGCCTCAGTGGCATGTGTCAATATGGAAAGATTTTATCCTCCCGAATCCAAAGCCCAGACTCAACGATCAGCATTTTGTAGCATGGAATCATAAAAACACAGGGATGCTCCCATAGTGTAAAACCATAAATTTATTTAAATAAAAAAACTGTAAGTACTACTTACATCAAGAACTAACAAAACAGTCACAGTATTGTTTAAGAGGAAATGCCGGCCAGCTAGCAAAAACACCCGCTCTCGTTGCGGAACGTGAAGACGTCAGTGCGTCAACCTCCCTACGTCCGTTTCGTCCAATGACGTCTTCTGGGGAACGGGCGAAGCACTGAATCATCGCAACTTTATAGACAAAGGCAGACACACCCTGGTGAGAACCTTCAATGGCGGGTAAACGTAAATTGACTTTTAAATTTAACCCTCTCCTAAGAAAGACTAATAACTAAAATAGTAGTATTCCATATCCTCAACTTGAAATATATTTAGATAATCCAAATTGAGTATGTAGTGGAAATAGGGAATTGGTCACAATTAATTGAAACTGTTTAATTAGGCTTAAGATAAGACGTAGCCCATATCAGTATTGGGAGCAATTATAAAAATAGAAATAAAATACAAATAAAAAGGCTCCATCTTGTGGACAAATATAAAATCGCAGCTACATGAATAAATGAAATAAAATAGCCGTAGGATAATACATAGTGGAAAGTTGCCACGACTATCTCCACGAAATGGAGCTATAGCGATGGCAAATAACCCAGAGGAAATATATATGTAATATCTCTGCTAATAAAAAGCTAGGAATTAACTATTATGAATATTGGAGGATGTATATACAATCACAAATGCTATGTGTCATATATTCATTACCTAAAAAGGTATAATTGTAAAAAAGACCCAAAAAAATTTTTTTACAAAGTGAATGGATGACGCAAAAGCCTCAGTGAAGATCAGAAATCGCCATTGATGTTTCTCGCCTCACAGTAATATACATCACAGTGTAAGGAGAAAAGTTGCGCTATCCTAATGAATTAAAGCTGCTGCTCAAATTGTTATACTACAAAGACAAAATGGCTGTGGAAAGGAGCTGCGCTAAAGATTAAAACATAAAATACTAAATGACTTAGATTTTATGTTTTAATCTTTAGCGCAGCTCCTTTCCACAGCCCTAATATACATCACAATCTATATATCTATTTGAACCGATGTCAAATGTGACAATTATAATATTGGATCGAAAAGGTGGTACCGGAATTAAACCATATATCAACCCTGAAGAGTCCGATCTTTTTGGGGATCGACAAATACACTTCACCATGGAGAGGGGGTTCCCTTGTGCGTGGCATCTCCAGATTGGAGATGTCATGGATACATAAGATTAAAAGTTACACCCCTTTCGGGTTAAATGTTGACATTGATGTCAATGCTTTTATTGACAATTCTTGAGGCTCTAAATTCTAATTTGGGGACTCTTCAGGGTTGATATATGGTTTAATTCCGGTACCACCTTTTCGATCCAATATTATAATTGTCACATTTGACATCGGTTCAAATAGATATATAGATTGTGATGTATATTACTGTGAGGTGAGAAACATCAATGGCGATTTCTGATCTTCACTGAGGCTTTTGCGTCATCCATTCACTTTGTAAAAAAAAATTTTTGGGTCTTTTTCTTTTTACAATTATACCTTTTTTAGGTAATGAATATATGACACATAGCATTTGTGATTGTATATACATCCTCCAATATTCATAATAGTTAATTCCTAGCTTTTTATTAGCAGAGATATTACATATATATTTCCTCTGGGTTATTTGCCATCGCTATAGCTCCATTTCGTGGAGATAGTCGTGGCAACTTTCCACTATGTATTATCCTACGGCTATTTTATTTCATTTATTCATGTAGCTGTGATTTTATATTTGTCCACAAGATGGAGCCTTTTTATTTGTATTTTATTTCTATTTTTATAATTGCTCCCAATACTGATATGGGCTACGTCTTATCTTAAGCCTAATTAAACAGTTTCAATTAATTGTGACTAATTCCCTATTTCCACTACATACTCAATTTGGATTATCTAAATATCTTTCAAGTTGAGGATATGGAATACTACTATTTTTTAGTTATTAGTCTTTCTTAGGAGAGAGTTAAATTTAAAAGTCAATTTACGTTTACCCGCCATTGAAGGTTCTCACCAGGGTGTGTCTGCCTTTGTCTATAAAGTTGCGATGATTCAGTGCTTCGCCCGTTCCCCAGAAGACATCATTGGACGAAACGGACGTAGGGAGGTTGACGCACTGACGTCATCACGTTCCGCAACGAGAGCGCGTGTTTTTGCTAGCTGGCCGGCGTTTCCTCTTAAACAATACTGTGACTGTTTTGTTAGTTCTTGATGCAAGTAGTACTTACAGTTTTTTTTTATTTAAATAAATTTATGGTTTTACACTATGGGAGCCTCCCTGTGTTTTTATGATTCCATGCTACAAAATGCTGATCGTTGAGTCTGGGCTTTGGATTCGGGAGGATAAAATCTTTCCATATTGACACATGCCACTGAGGCGGTCCAAGGGAATACTGAGTGTATTTGGATCCATTTAAGATGACTGGATTCGGTTTGGAGGTCTGAGGGTTTGGTTACACGAGGACATCGTTGAGTTGCAGGCTTAATTGAGCTTGCCTTTTGGTAAGCGCATTCTTTTGAGTGGTGGTGGAGCACGTTTGCTTTTGGTTGATCACAGCACAAGTCACCAATTTATTTTGAAAATATTTTTGGCACTTTCATCAGACAAAGTCACTTCAATATTTTTCTCACGAAACTTTTTTTTCTCCTGCACTTATTATATTGTTGCTTTTGGACTTTAATTTTCATTTTGGTATAGGTCACTCACCATTGAATATATGGAAGGGATAGGAAAAGAGGGGAAGGAACTAAGAAAAAGGGAGAGAGAACAAGAGAGACGGCTAGAGAGAGGGATGGGGGGGGGGGGGGGGAGAAACAAGGAATTGGAGATAAAAGGGAAAGAAAGGAGAACAAAGAGTGGTACATCCTAAAGTGTACCATAAGTGCCGGTTCACACCGAGGCGAGCACAACTTGCAGCGCGACTGCCTCAGGCGACCTGCACACGACAGCGGCGACTTGCAAAACGACTTCTATATAGAAGTCAGTGCAAGTCGCCCCCAAAGTCGTACAGGAACCTTTTTCTAAGTTGGAGCGACTTGAGTCGCTCCGATTAGAACTGTTCCATTGTACAGAATGAGACGCGACTTGTCAGGTGGCTAAGTCGCCTGACAAGTCGTCTCAGTGTGAACCGGCTCTAAGGGTTTTTAATACTGTATGAGTGGAAGGGACTCGGGGAGTGCTAAATGTCCATGGGTTAGGGGCGCAATGCACTTGGGTGCTGACAACCCATGCTATGAATTCTTTTATTTTTTTACTGTTGAGGGTTGTTCTCACAACTTGGGGAATTTTATCAAGGGGTCTCGGCACTAGAAGGGTTGAGGACCACTGGTTTAGACCAAGCTGTGTGCCCTGCAACAATCCTTCAACTCCAACTCCCACCTTTTTACAGCCAAAACTCGCAATATTGCATTCTAACAATCTTTTCTTTCTCTGTCCATACAAATTAGTTCTTTCAGGTTTGTTCTTTAAATTATGCTTTATTTATAGTGCTTATTCTGATTTTGTGTTCGTTCTCCTTTTTAGAAATGACTCTAAACACTGGAAATATCAATTTTAAATGGGATCCAAAGAGCTTAGAAATCCGTACCCTGGCAGTTGAACGACTGCTTGAACCCCTTGTTACTCAGGTATGTAAGCTTTAAAAAAACCTTGTCAGAATTCTAGTATGTTAGCTGTCAGCTGTAGGTTACAGTATCAGGGCATGTACTTTAACCGCTTCCCGGGGTCCGGATAGCAGGCATGCGCACGCTGCTGCACAGCGGGGGTGCCGATGCTCGTGGCCAACGGTCGCAATGACCGCCGGCCACGAGCGATCATGAGCAGGAGACACAGAACAGGGACGAGTGTGTGTAAACGCACACTTCCCTGTTCTGACTATTAGCTAGGAACCACAATCCGTCACTTTGTCTAATCAGTCCCATCCCCCTTCAGTTAGAATCATCTCCCAGGGAACACAGTTAATTCCTAGACCGCCCCCTAGTGTTAACCCCTTCACCAGTGACATTTTTACAGTAATCAATGCATTTTTTATAGCATTGGTTGCGGTATTAATGCCAATGGTCCCAAAAATTTGTCAAAAATGTCCGATGTGTCCGCCATAATGTCGCAGTCACAATAAAAACCGCAGATCGCCGCCATTAATAGTTTAAAGAAATAAAATAAAAATGCTATAAATCTATCCCCTATTTTGTAGGCGCTATAACGTTTGCGCAAACCAATGAATATATGCTTTTTGCGATTTTATTTATTTTTTATTTTTTTGTAAAAAAATGTAGAAGAATACATATCGGCATAAACTGAGAAAATAAAAATTTTTGCTCTTTTAATAAAAAAAAAAAGGATTTTTATTATAGTAAAAAGTACAAAATATTTTTCTTTTTCAAAAATTGTCGCTCTTTTTTTTGTTTAGGGAAATTTATATGGAACGGCAGTTCCTTGCAATTTTGTTGTGCCACATCCAATAATTGAGAACTAGCAAAAGAGAACCCCTGGTGGTGGACTTTAAATGCACGTACAAAGAATAAAAAAAATAGGAAACAAAATTTATTAGACTATCGTGAAAACATATCATAGAAAAACATTGTTATCAATAGTATAAAGTACATTAAGCTATAGAGCTTGTCACCCTACACATTTCGGAGCGCTGAATGTCTCCTTCCTCGGGTAAATGTATAAGCACATTTCTATTTAACCGCTTCCCGACCGCCCACTGCATATATACGTCAGCAGAATGGCACGGGCAGGCAAAAGCACGTACCTGTACGTGATCGTGCATTTGCCTGCCTGTCGGTCGGGAGCTCCGTGACCCCGGCTGCGGGACTAGCGGACCCGATCGCCGCTGGTGTCCCGCGATCGGGTTACGGAGCTGAAGAACGGGGAGAGGTATGTGTAAACAAACCTCTCCCAGCGCTTCCTACTCTGCCTGTCATTGATTGGCTGTTCCCGGTCATCGGGAAAGCCGATCAATGACGTCAGCCCCGCCCCCTAATGTAAAAAAAAAACACACACCTCACAGCCCATAACCCCTCCCCTCCCCCTAGTGGTTAACCCCTTCACTACAACTGTCATTTATACAGGAAACAATGCATTTAAATAGCATTGATTGCTGTATAAATGACAATGGTCCCAAAAATGTCCGATGTGTCCGCCATAATGTCGCAGTCACAATAAAAATCGCTGATCGCCGCCATTACTAGTAAAAAAAAAAAATGAATAAAAATGCTATAAAACTATCCCCTATTTTGTAAACGCTATAACTTTTGCGCAAACCAATCAATAATCGCTAATTGCGTTTTTTTTTTTTTTTTTTTTTTTTTTTTAAAAATATGTAGAAGAATACGTATCGGCCTAAACTGAGGAAAAAAAAAAATATTTTTATATATTTTTTTGGGGATATTTATTATAGCAAAAAATATTGCATTGTTTTCAAAATTGTCGCTCTATTTTTGTTTATAGCGCAAAAAATTAAAACCGCAGGGGCGATCAAATAACACCAAAAGAAAGCTCTATTTGTGGGAAAAAAAGGACGCCAATTTTGTTTTAGAGCCACGTCGCACGACTGCGCAATTGTCAGTTAAAGCGATGCAGTGCCGAATCGCAAAAAGGGGCCTGGTCCTTTGGCTGCCAATTGGTCCTGGGCTGAAGTGGTTAAGAAAAAACAAACAAGCATTAGGACATGAAAATAGTTATATACATTGGTAATTATTATAAAGATCTCTGTATCGTGTACTTGCAGATCAAAATGAAGTATTGCATAGATATTCCATGATGTTTATAATTTAAAAGCAACAAGACAAATCGGGCATTACGAGCAATCTCTTAATCTCCGAAACTCCCAGAAATAGATGATATCAGAAATAGCTCTAGATGTTTTTACTGCAGATGGACAACAGAGCCCATAGTATCCCCAAACCTGCTGAGTGGGCTGGGAGAAACACTGGGGCAGGGTAGCACTGAGCCCTATGGAAACAGGAGTATGAATTGGTCTTGGAAGGGTAGATAAATTCAAAAACTAATCTGATAAATTTTAATCAATTTTTTTTTTTTTTTTTTAATTATATAATGTTGGCATATATATACCTGAAGCAGTAATAGGAGTATCGTATGCGGCTTAGTGTGAGCTTCAAGACAATGATGTCTGGTGACTAAAAAAAAATTAAAATAAATAATAGTTATGTGTATATAGGGATACACGTAAAGTGGAAAAAGTAATATCCAATAAAAATTGAATTCCATATATTGACTTTTTTTTTTTTTGTGTGTGTATATTATAATAATAAATAAATATATATTTCTGAAACTGTGATCAAAATGGAGTATGTGGCTTGATATGGGTTTCAAAACAGTGGTGTCTAAAATGGGGGGGGGGGGGGGGGGGGAGAATATATTAAAGCTCAACGTATAATAGTATGGATTTGAGCATGCAAAGAATCAAGAGAATTAAGCTCTCTACTTTCAAGGTAAAGACTATTCTCCTTTATCTGTTTGCTTTACTCAATTTGCTTGCAATTTGGCTATCCGTTTTACTTGGATGTGCCTTTTGCATGCTCAAATCCATACTATTATACATTGAGCTTTAATATATTATTGCCCCCCCCGCCCTTTTTTATTTTATTTTTTTTCATTTTAGACGCCACTGTTTTGAAACCCATATCAAGCCGCATACTCCATTTTGATTACCGTTTCAGGTACATATATGCCAATATTACAAAAAATATATATATATATATATTTTATATATATATATATATATATATATATATATATATATATATATATATATATATATATATATATATAATTTTTTATAGGATATTACTTTTTCCACTTACATATATCCCTATATACATAACTATTTATTTATTTTTTATTTTTTTTTTTTTTTAGTCACCACCAGACATCATTGTCTTGAAGCTCACACTAAGCCGTATACTATACTCTATTACTTCCTCAGGTGTATATACCGTATTTATCGGTGTATAACACGCACCGGTGTATAATACGTGCGCGCCGGTGTATAACACGCACCCCAAGTTTAGGAGAGAATTTTAAGGAAAAAAAGTTTTTTAGGAGAGAAGTTTAGGGGGAAAAAAAAAACTTACATTTGAGCGTTAATTTGCAGCCTTGCCCAGCGTCATTTGCAGCATTGCCAGCGTCATTGGCCTTGCCCACGTTTAAATTTCCCGCCGCCGAGAGGTCTGCACATGCGCCGCCGATAATGACCGAACCGCCGCCGAAAAAGACCGAGCCGACTGTTTGGCTCCGCTCGGATTCCCGCCTCCCTGCTGATTCGGGAGCAAGCGCAGGGAGGCGGGACTACGAGCGGAGCTGAACAGTCGGCTCTGTCTTTTTCGGCGGCGGTCGCTATTTTTTGTCGCCGCTCGCTATTTTTGTCATTTTTTGGGGGGTATCGGCGTATAACACGCACCCACAACTTTGCCTACATTATATAATAAAAAAAATTTGATTTAATATTTATCAAATTTGTTTTCGAATTTGTATACCCTTTTAAGAGCAATTCATACTCCTGTTTCCATAGGGCCGAGTGCTACCCTGCCCCAGTGTTTCTCCCAGCCCACTTAGCGGGTTTGGGGATACTATGGGCTCTGTTGTCCACCTGCAGTACAAACATCTAGAGCTATTTCTGATATCATCTATTTCTGGGAGTTTCGGAGATTAAGAGATTGCTCGTAATGCCTGATTTGTCTTGTTGCTTTTAATTAGAAACATCATGGAATATCTATGTAATACTTCATTTTGATCTGTAAGTACACTATACAGAAATCTTTGGTAATAATTATAATGTATATAACTATTTTCATGTCCTAATGCTTGTTTGTGTTTACACAGGACATAGGATCTTTAGTCTTTTGAACATGGGTTGAGTTGTATATGTAGCTATCAATGGGTAATTGGACACTGGCAAAAGTAATGGCAGCAGTGACCTCTCCATGTCAGGCCCATGGTTCCAAGCCAAAGTCTAGAACAAACTTTCATTGACATATGGTCATTTAAGGAAGCCAGGTCTTGCTCCGGTCCCCAGTCAGTGAATCTGTGCCCCAACTTGTTGGAATAGATGGGTTGTCTGTTGGCCCTCTGGTTCCAGGAAATCTGATATCTGGGCCCAGAGTGTCAATTCCAGGGGCTACAAACTGGAGTTTTGGACGGTGGTTCTTGCTGCTATTCAGCATCTCCTTTTGTAGGGGGGTGTTGCCCTGTCCCGCGCAAGGAATGCTTTTAGGACACGAGGCATCTGAAAAAGCCCCTCTGAACGCATGGACTGGCTGTATTGTGCACATGTGCGTTTTGAGCATTTATGGCATTCTATTGGCCAGGGTATTAAAAGAAGTTCATCTTTAAAAAAAAAAATACATTTTTTGCAGGTAAAAAAATGTGTGTAGTGGAAAAATCTGCGCTACCCTTAAAAAGAAAATATGACACACTGGTGCTGCAACTTTAACCACATCAATACTGCCCCCTTCCTTCCCAGGCCAATTTTTAGCATTCAGCGTTCTCGCACTTTCAGTAAGACTTGCGCGGTCATGCAATGCTGTACTTAAATTACATTTTTTATCATTTTGTACGCACAAATGGCTTTCTTTTGGTGGTATTTATTCACGACTCCGTTTTTTTTTTTTTTTTTTTTTTTTTTGCGATTTTAAGCGGAAATTTGGAAAAAAAAAATTTTCTATTTTGAAAGAAATCCAATAAAACCAAATTTCTCTTATATTCACCGACCGACACAGCTCCTCTCTTAGCCATTGGGTTGTTATGCCACCTTTAGGAGAATACTAGGCATTACTTGTTATGTAACACACAGAACTTTCCAGTTCCGCCCAGGGGGCGGTCCCTTGGGTAACAACCCTCCAGCCTGCCCTGCAGCCATCAGTTTTTTTTTTTTTTTTTGCCTAGTAAGGAGAAAAGACCTAGGAACCCTGGCGGGCCCATCGGTCCGTCTATTTTTCTGCAGAAGCTTGGTTTTTGCGCAAGATGATAGATCCTGTGATCTGCTATCAACAGCCGGCTGGGTGACAGGCTGGATACCCTTTATCCTTGTAGTCTCCCCAGTCCGGCCATCGAGTGTGTGCAGGTCGCAGCTACGGCTCGGCAGGCCACGGCGAAACCTCAGCTCCAGAGGTGGTCGGTGAGCTTTTATGCTCCGGGGCATACATATGACCGGGCTACTGATGTCTGAGTCAGTTTGCCGAGGCCAGCAGCTACCTCCATACCGATCAGAGAGTAGTCTGCAGTGGAATGTCTCCCAGCCCTTCAGGACTGGTAAGTACAGCTCTCCCTGCCTCGGGCTGAGCAGCTGGGCATTCCCTGGGAGGTCGATTCGGGGGCCCTCTCTCCCCCCTCTCCCTCCCTGTATGCTGCTATGGGGTGTGTGTGTGTCTGTGCAGGGCTCTCACCTGGGGGTTTTTAGCGCTGGTTGTGTCCTGGGTCCTGTTCTCCATTTCCCTGGAGGTGCCTGAGAAGTGTTTCCTCAGGGTTTCACATTCGGCGGCCATCTTGAGTGTGGGCATGGGCTTCGGTGGCCATTTTCCCTGTGTTTGTCGGCGGCCATTTTCTAGAAGCCTGAAACACGTTTTTCAGTGTGCTCTAGCAGCAGCATGTGCTCCCGTGTTCTGGCGGCCATTTTCCCTATGCTTTAGGTCCTGAGACAGGACGCCCGGCGGCCATTTTCTTTGAGCCTGAGCACACTGCAGGACGGTTTCAGTGCCATTTAGCAGTTGCTTCCACCGACACAGAGCTGTTTCCTCTGCACCTGGGAGCCAACAGAGACTACAGGCACTACCTGCTGAATAGCGCAGAACCCCTCAGGGTGGTGAGTCCTGCGGGAAAGGGCCCCTCATCCGACAGCAGTAAGGAGGGTGGGACTGTCACTGTCCTAAGTCCCCTTTGGGTGGCAGACAGGGTAGGGTCAGCATGACTTAAGAAACTGGTGTTTCTTCCCCCGAAATCCAGGCAATTGCAACTGGGTCGCCTGCGGACTGCGCAGTACCCTTGGACACCTTGTCGGCAGTCCTCAATTCGTTCGTTGCCAAGATGGAGGCGGTGCGTGGGTACAAAGGTGCTAAAAGCGGCTCATGCCCCCCCGTCCTCTGGGGAGAGTTTTGACGCAGACTCTGGACCCGCTGAGGCAGGTGACCCCTGCTCTGTCATGTCAGAGGACGCTGACCAGGACCTTTCGGACAGCGGGGATGAGTCTCCGTCCGGGTCCGTGCGCGACAAAGCACTGGTTGGAGCTCTTATCACGGCTGTGCGTGATACCCTGAAGATTCAGGAGCCAGCAGATTCCTCTGCTGAGGTAGCAGTCCCTTTTGGGTCCCGTAAGCCAGCCCGTTCACCTAAGGTGTTCCCGTATCTGACTTATTTTGACAAGTTCATTTACAAGGAATGGGGTCGACCGCAACGGACCTTTTCGGTCCCCAAATACATGGTGGTGCATTACCCTTTCGAGGAGAGCCTTCTCAAAAAGTGGTCAGCTCCTCCGGTCGTGGACCCCCCAGTATCAAGGTTAAACAAAGTAACCACGGTCCCTGTAGAAGGGACTCCTGCCTTTAAGGATCCCACGGACAGGAAGGCTGAGGCAGTAGCTCGTTCCTTGTTTATGGTGGTGGGGTCAGCCGTGCGACCAGTACTGGCATCCGCACTGGTGTCGCAGACACTGAGTGGGCGAAACTGTTGCACCGCAAATTGGGTGAACAGGCTTCTCCGGTCTGCGTGGAACTAGCAGACCAACTGGTGCAAGGCCTTAAATACGTTTGTGACGCGGCCCTGGATACTCTCCCCCTGTTATCCAGGGCTTCAGTGTCAGCAGTGGTGCTGAGGTGCTTGATTTGGTTAAAATGCTGGTCGACTGACCAGGCATCCAAGAAAGCCCTGACGGATCTTCCCTTCCTTGGCGACCGGCTCTTTGGATGACATTATTAAGAATGCCACAGGTGGTAAGAGTACTCTACTCCCACAGGCCAGGAAGGCTAAGGAGCCACGCCGTAGGCAGGGGCCCTCCTTTTTCCGCTCATAAACGGCTTTTTGGTCCGCCCGGAGCTTCGGCCAAACGTCCCCAGTCCGACAGGACGAACACGGAAAGACAGAAACGTCCCTGGAACCGCAAACCTTCAAACAAAAGTGCTACCGCATGAAGGTTTCCCCCACCCATGTCTCGGGTGGGGGGACGCCTTCGGGAGTTTGCAGCCCGGTGGTCTTCCCGACTATCCGATCAATGGGTCTGCGATCTGATTTCCTGCGGCTACAAAATAGAGTTCCTCTTGGCCGCAGAACAGATTCTTCCCCTCCAGCATACCCGTTTACCCGGTTCGCCGGGAGGCCCTCTTGGGGGCAGTAAGGGACCTGCTGAATTGCGGGGTGATTGTGCTTGGGGAATGGGAACATTTCCAGGGGTTCTACTCAAATCTGTTTGTAGTTCCCAAGAAGGGAGGGGTACGTCCAATATTGGACCTGAAAGCTCTCAACCACTTTGAAGGTGCAGAGGTTCAGAATGGAATCAGTTCGCTCAGTAGTCGCGGCACTCCTTCAAGGGGACTTTCTGGCGTCCTTGGACATCCAGGATGCGTACCTGCACATACCCATATGCCTCTGGCATCAAAAGTTTTTGCGGTCGGGGAAGCCCACTATCAGTTCGTGGCTCTCCCTTTTGGTTTGGCTTCAGCCCCCAGAGTCTTTACCAAAGTATTGGCTCCAGTTTTGGCGTTGCTGCGGCAACGTGGGATCGCGATCGTGGGATACTTAGACGATCTCCTCCTGAGAGCATCTTCCGCCTCAGAGTTAGAGGTGGATGTTGCGATCACCGTGCAGACCCTGCAAGAGTTTGGGTGGCTGTTAAACCTAAAGAAGTTGGTGGTAGTACCGACCCAGCGTTTGGAGTACCTAGGCTTGCTGCTGGACTCCAGGGAAGCGAGAGGTTTTCTCCCTTTAGACAAGCTGCAGACTCTCAGAGCTGCGGTAAAACGGCTGATGGACCGCAAGCGGTCGTCGCTTCGCTTCTGTATGCGAGTCCTGGGTCTCATGGTGGCCTCTTTCGAGGCAGTGCCGTATGCCCAGTTCCACACCAGAGTTCTACAGAAGGAGATTTTATCATAATGGGACAAATCTCAGTTGACCCTGGATCGACAGATCCAGGTGAGCCAGCTAGTCAGAAATTCACTGGTCTGGTGGCTGAGGTCCCCGGTGCTTCAATCCGGGAAGTCGTTCCTTCCTCTGAAATGGACGGTGATCACTACGGATGCCAGTCTATCCGGCTGGGGTGGAGTGATGGGGGTTCAGTCGGCTCGGGGCCTCTGGTCGATGGACGAATCCAAATTGCTGATCAATCTGCTCGAGCTGAGAGCGATCAGGCTATGCCTCTCCACATGGTCAGTGAGACTGCAGGGGCGTCCGATCAGGATCCAGTCGGACAACGCCACTGCGGTGGCGTATGTGAATCGCCAAGGAGGAACAAGAAGCTCAGCCGCTGCACACGAGGTCGCTCACATACTTCGGTGGGCAGAGCGACATGTACCGGCCCTGTCAGCCATTTACATCCCAGGAGTGGAGAACTGGCAGGCGGACTTTCTGAGTCGCCAGATGCTGGACCCAGGAGAATGGGTGTTGCATCTGGAGGTGTTCAGGCTACTGTGCCTGCGGTGGGGCACACTAGACGTGGATCTTCTGGCCTCCCATCTCAATCGGAAGGTGCCAAGATTCATGTCCAGGACAAGAGATCCTTGGGCAGACGCATCAGACGCGCTGGTAGCTCCGTGGGGTCAGTATCAGCTGATCTATGCTTTTCCTCCGTTGAAGCTGCTACCACGTCTGCTCCGCAGAGTTGGAGTCGAGGGGATTCCAGTGATTCTGGTCACCCCAGATTGGCCTCAGCGGCCTTGGTACGCAGACCTAGTGCGCCTGGTGGCAGACGCCCTGTGGCGACTGCCGTTTAATAGAGGATCTTCTGTCTCAAGGTCCAATTCTCCATCCTGCTTTACCATCGCTGGCTTTAACGGCATGGCTGTTGAGAGCCAGGTACTGAGGGACCGGGGACTGTCAGACTCTGTGATCCCCACTATGTTGGGAGCACGGAAATCTTCTTCTCAGAAGATATATCATCGCACCTGGAAGGCTTACATCTCCATGTGTGAAGAGAAAGGATGGCATCCGCGCTCCTTTTCTATATCCAGAATCCTGCTTTTTCTTCAGCAAGGAGTAGACCAGAGGTTGGCATTAAGCACCATTAAAGGACAAATATCAGCCCTGGCTGTCTTTTTTTTTATTTAATTTTTTTCCAGCGACCCCTGGCGTCTCACTCATTAGTGAGTACCTTTGTTCAAGGGGTGCGACATGTGGTCCCTCCGGTGCGTCCACCGTTACCTCCGTGGGATCTGAACCTGGTGTTATCGGCGCTTCAGAAACCGCCGTTTGAAAATATCAGGGAGATTCCTCTGTTGACTCTTTCCCAGAAAGTGGTCTTTCTAGTGGCTATCACATCAGCCAGGAGGGTTTCGGAACTGGCGGCCTTGTCCTGCAAGTCTCCTCATCTGGTTATCCACAAGGATAAGGTGGTGTTGCGTCCGGAACCATCTTTTCCGGCGAAGGTGGTCTCTGCGTTTCACATCAATGAGGACATTGTGTTACCATCCCTGTGTCCTAAGCCGACGCATCCTAAGGAGGTGGACCTTCATGCGTTGGACGTGGTTCGGGCTCTGAAGGTGTATTTGTCTGCCACAGCTCCCTTCCGGAAGTCAGACTCACTGTTTGTTTCGGTGGCTGGTCCAAAGAAAGGCATGGCGGTCTCGTCGGCCACCATTTCTAGGTGGATCAGACAGATCGTAGTACAAGCCTACACCTTGAAGGGGCAGGTGCCCCCCTTTCCGGTCACTGCCCACTCCACGAGGGCAATCGGAACGTCTTGGGCTTTCCAACACCAAGCGTCTGTCGCTCAAGTGTGTAAAGCGGCGACCTGGTCGTCTGTCCACACGTTTACTAAGTTCTACAAGGTAGACGTCAGTGCATTGGCTGATGCCGGTTTTGGGCGCAAAGTTTTGCAGGCAGCCGTATAGTTGCAATTGAGTATGCAATATTTTTTTCCTGGTTTTCCGATGAAAAACACAGTACCGTTAAGTTAATGCACTGTTGCATTACATTACGCAGTTTTGGTGCGGTTGTGGGTAGTCACTCCTGTTGAGGGTACCCTGTTTTAGTGGTGGTTTATCCATTTATAAAAATGGGATATTTTATTATAGCAAAAAGTAAAAAATATTGTGTTTTTTTTTTTTTTTTTTTTTTTTTTTTTTTAAAAAATTTCGCTCTTTTGTTTATAGCGCAAAAAATAAACACTGCAGATGTGATCAAATACCACCAAAAGAAAGCTCTATTTGTGGGAAAAAAAGGACGTCAATTTTGTTTGGATGTAACGTCGCACGACCGCGCAATTGTTAGTTAAAGCGACGCAGTGCCGAATCGCAAAAAGTGCTCTGGTAAGGAAGGGGGTAAAATCGCCCGATGCTGAAGCGGTTAAATAACAAAGTCCAAAAACAAGGTGCTTCATTGGTGAACGATATTGCAGGACACTGAGGAAATCACTAGATGCTTTTTTCCAGAAAGTAAAACAAACAATAGAGATCAAACGGGCTCGTCACAGGATCTTTCAGATCAGGGACGTTCTTCCACAGGTTCATCCAATTTTGGGATCCTTGTAATACAATGAACTCTCCAGCGGTATAGTTGTCCTATAACTGCAACAATATCCTTATCCAGGAGGTCTCCAACAGTGGGATAAATCGTATGGTAGAAACGTATGGTCGTTCACCAATGGAGCACTTTGTTTTTGGACTTTCTTATGTTTAAAGTGTAAAGCATATTAGTATCGTGTTTTTTTTTTTTTTTTATTTTTTTTTTCCCCCGTTTTTATATTAAGGGAGTAAGATATGTTGTTTAATTGAGCTTTTTTTTTTTTTTCGTGTGTGTAATATATATATATATATATATACACACACACACATATATATATATATATACATACACACACATATATATACACATACACACACACATACACACACACACACATATACATACATACACATATATACACATATATATATATATATACACACATATACATATATATACATACATATATATACACACATACAGTAGGAGCCTGGAAAGCATTGCACTCACGATCCGCAGATCACGGGTGCAATGCAGGGCAGACAGTTAGACAACGACAGGAAGAATCAATGAACTACCTAGAGCGCATTCATTAAAGCTGAGTTCCACTCAAAAATGCAACTTCCACTTATCCGGGGGGAGCAGATGCTTAGCAAATACAGGTATTTTCTCCCACTTCCGGCGATAGATCGGCGCAAAATCTGCGGCGATCTATGCCATATTGGGCCCCTCCTCATGTAATGCCGTTTTGGAATAGGCAGCACATCGTGGGCTCCAAGAGCCTGACGTGACGTCACTGGAAGTTCCTGCCTAATGCATTTTGCCCTTCCACTGGGCATCTTCAGAGGCTGGGGTTGCCAGTGATTAGTAGATTTTTATATGCAATGCCTACTCTTCGCACACCCTCCCACTACACCCAGATTCTCCTCCCCTTTCAAAACCATCTTCCGCTTCCTTTTTGGCGCCATGTTAAGAGTGGCATCCTGATGTTGCCACGGAAACCATCCCTCAGCGTTCTGTTAATTTACATGCAACTTAAAGGGGTTGTAAACCTTCTTCGTGTTTTTTCTCATTCGTTCATTGACAGACACAGCCTTCTTTATTCATGGACTAGGCAGAACAAAAAACAAAACACTTGGGCACTCCCATGGGCCGCCCTCAGTCAGTATATAATCCCCTCCCTGCTCTAGGTATTCATTTTTTTTTTTTTTCTGCTTAGTCAGGAGTAAGGACTTGGGAATTTTTATTTTCTTTTTGCCTTTCCTGGATTTTCTCCAGTGAGATCTCCAATCAACTGCCGGGCTGGGCGACTGACTAGAAACTTGGTCCAGGTGTCACCCCAGTCTGGCCAGTGAGCGCGTGCAGACCGCAGCTACTCGATAGGTCGGCCGCTACAAAGCCCCATTGGACAGGGGCTGGCCCTGTGAGTTAAATGTATCGTGAGGTCACATACAACTCTGCCTGTGTTGCAGGCTTCCTGATGTACCCTCCTATCCTTCCCTGGGGTGGTCAGTCCGTCGGGGGTTCCAACCCCCCCCCCCCTTTCCCGGATAAACCCCAGGCTTCCGGCCTAGGGACTTTTTGGGATGCGCAGCCCTTTTTTCCACCCTCGGGATTGTATTGGGGGGGGGGGGGTATCTGGTGGTTAGGCCTGGGAGGCCAGGGATGGGGGGTCCTGCTGACTAATTTAGGCCGTGGCTTTGTGGCCTACCAGCTAGGATGGGTCTGCTCGCGGCCTGCGTGCAAAAATGTAGGATGTGTCTTTGCTGCCTACCAGCCGAGTGTCCATCCAGGGCTTGGGTCATTTTGGTCCCCTCGCGGGCCGTGGGCTTGCGGCGGGCAGCCAAAAATTTAGCCTGTGGTTTCTGCAGCCTACCGACTCAGGATCGGCCCGGTCCCCCCTCCCGGGCTCGGGGCGGGTGGCCAGAAATTTAGCCCGTGGCTTTTGCGGCCTACTAGGCCGCAGCTTTGGCGGCCTGTTAGGCCTCGTGGCGGCCCCCTTTCCGGAGGGGTGGCGATGCGGGGGTCTCTGCCCCCTGTTCAGGGCCGCGGTCTGTGCCCCCTGTGCAGAGCCTCAGTCGACCTCCCCTATGTGGACCTTGGAGGGGGGGGTCACGGTGAGTGGGACCCCCACCCCCCCTGACTTTTTGGTGGAGCGCTTGCCGCTTAGGCAGGTAGCCTAGTATAGGGCACTCCTGCCCTCCACTGTTGAACACTCCTATCTGTCTCTGCTGCACGGATGTGGCCACACTCCCTATCCTGTCAGCGGGTGAGGATGATGGCAGAAGGGCTCAAAGGGGCGCTGATTGTTGCATCTGTGCAGGAATTTTTTCAATATGGGGTATGCAGCAGTGGCAGGCCGGTACCCTCTTGGATATACCGGCTTGGGTGGCGAAAGCTCTATCGCTCTCATTGGGTAGGCGTTGCGGTTCGTCCGCTATGCCTCTTGGCCGCAGTTCCCCTGGTTGCTGAGTCTGTTGCCTCAGTGGTGCTTAGACATGTATTTTGGGGGGCTACTCTGAATGACTTCATGTCGCGTCTTGAGTTTGTCCGGTTATATAGTTTTCCGTCTGTGTTCCTCCAATCAGTTTGTTGCTTCCAATGTTCAGGATGGAGTCTGTCCATGCAGTGGTGGCACTCCATCATGGGGTCTTTCTGACTTCTATGACATTGCGAATGCTTAAGCATTCATTTATGTGCCCGACTCCAGCACTTCCTAGCATTATTGGCGTGTGGTATGGTCCTTTTTGATCTGGCCATCCCCCTACTCAGGTGTTCACCCCAGATCTGACATGGTTAAGTCAGTGGGGGTTGAATGTCCTGTGCTGCCTGGACGATTTTCTGCGCCAAATTCTCGATTACCCAGAGGAGCAACGTAGTTCCTAATACAGACTTTCTCTGATCCCCTGCGGCTCTACATGTGGGTGTTGGGTCTGATGGAATCTACCTAGAAATGGCGCTAAACCTCCTGAAGTGAAAGTGTATTGTTTGCTAAATACACTTATTAGTAATAGAAGAATATTTATTATTCTTACTAATAAGTGTATTACTTGGCAAACAATACACTTTCACACCGGATGTTTAGCGCCATTTCTACATTATTTTATTCATTCTTCTTGCTCCACTTTTGGGTGGTAGTAATCTGTAGAGGCAGCTTCTCCTCCTTAGTTCTTAATTTCAACATTTATCTCACTTTTTTTATATATTCCATGCCGCAGTATCATATACCATTTTCCGTAATTGGGACAAATACCCAAGGTCTCTGAACAATCTGATTCGGCTCAGTCAGGAAACCAGAGGTACCCTAGTCTGGTGGCTTTGTTCTTCAGCTGGGAAGGTTCTTTTCTCCCCTTGTATTGAACAGGGTGACCACCAATACCAGTCTGTCCAGGTGGGGAGATGTCCTGGGACTGAGCTTGGCTCGGGGTCGTTGGACATTGATGAAATCCGGACTACCGGGTTATATCCCGGAACTTCAATTGATCAGACTAGGTCTGGATCACGAATGATTCCAGTACAGATCCAGTCGGACAGGGCAACAGCGATGGCTTATGTCCCTCACCAGGGTGGGCCAAAAAAGCTGTTGGCGACCCTGGCTGTTGCCAGTATCCTCCTCCGGTGGGCAGAATGTCTAGTTCTGGCCCTTTCTGAACGCATTCCAGGAGTGGAATGCTGTCAGGTGGATACCTCAGTTGGCTAGGGTTGGGCCACGTGGTGGGCCTTTCTCTGGGCCGTGTTTTTGTCAGATTTGTCCTCGTTCCTTTTAGGTTGTTTTGTTTTCTGACCTCAATTTACAGAGGGGTGAGCAGGAATAGGCTTTGAGTACCATAGAGGGGCAGGTGTCTGTCTGGGCGGTCTTCAGCGTCTCCTGGTCTCGCACTCCCTGGTGCGTGCCTTTTTTTTTGTTTAAGGGGTTGGACGTCTGTTTCCACTGGGGGCGGTTTCTTCCACCGCTGTGGGATCTGAACTTGGTGTTTTCAGTACAGGGGGTCCCCGGGTTACAAACAAGATAGGGACTGTAGGTTTGTTCTTAAGTTGAATCTGTAAGTCGGAACAGGTAAATTTTTTAAGTGTAGCTCCAGCCAAAAAATCTATTTTTAAGCTTTTTGGATAGCATAGGGAAGGATTATCACCCCTGTAACATTTGTTTTGCTGTCTGTGCCCCTGTTCAGAAGATTTCACCTCACCTTCTGTCCCAATGACAATTGGATTTTGAAAATTTTGGGTTGTTAGGGAAACATGGACTGGTGATAAAGCATCAGTGGAGACACCTTTTTCCCATATTACCTCTTACAGGAGTGAATTTCCCTTCCTAGGAGTAGATTTCCTCTCACTTCCTGTTGTCTCCCTCCGTTTGTAAGTCGGATGTTTGTAAGTCGGGGACCCCCTGTACTCCAAAGGCCTCTCTATCTTTCTCAAATATTCGGGAGGTTCCACTGCTTACTCTGTCTCGGAAGGTGGCCTCTTGGTGGCTATCACCTCTACTCACAGGGTGGCGTGAATGGTGGCGTTATCTTCGTCGTTCACCTTACCCAGGTTAGGGTGGTGCTTCGTCCTTTTATTTATTTATTTTTTTATTTTTTATTTGTTTTATCCAAGGAGTCCCGTCTTTGGATTTCCATTTGAATAAGGACATTGGGTTGGCTCCTTGTGTCCCTGGTCAGCACATCCCAAGGAATTGGGGCAGAGTCATACATTCGGCGGCTATGGACGCCGAATGCTGGGCTCGGGAGCACGCCCGCAAGGTAACCCCCTCAGGAGAGCGCTTCTCCCAGGGGGTTATCTGATGTGGGGAGGAGCCGCAAGAGCTTCCGGGGGAGCCGCAGAAGACTAGGTTCAGGGCCACTCTGTGCAAAATGAGCTGCACAGTGGAGGCAAGTATGATATATGTTTTGTTAAAAAAAAAAAAAATGAACCCTTACCATCACTTTTTTTTTAATTTCTACGCAAAACGCAGCAAAAATCATATAAACCTTTTGAATACACCATTTGATACTTATATTAAAATCCTTTTTATAGAATTACCCTCATTACTCCACAATGACAAGCGTGCCCACATGTGCCCCTACTGTACTAAATATTAGTAGACACTAACAAATTAAGTAAATACAATTACATTTTATATACCAAAATGAAACCACTGTTAGAATTTATGGGTGCTAATGTGTCCGCATGTGCTGGCACTCATACCACATTATATTGGCATGTGCATTCACATGCATGCCCCTACTAATATTGGATACAAAAAAATGTATAAAGTAAAAAAAAAGTCTGTCGCCCTTACATCCAAATTAAACATTTGTGAATAAAACGATATCAATTTGACCGCTTCTCAACCAGCCACCGTCATTATACTGCGGCAGGTTGGCACGGCTTCGCAAACTGCAGTAGGTGTACGTCGGCGGGTTTTTAAGAGCTATGGGGTTCGCGCACGACGCCGGAGATGATGCGTGCGATTGCTCCTACGAGCCAGAACGGGGGTCTGTCAATGTAAACTGACAGATCCCTATTCTGTCAGGGAGGGAGATTTGCCGTTCCCAGGGATCTCTCCCTTGATCACCCTGTAGTGTTGACCCCTTTTCTGCCAGTGACATTTATACAGTGATCCGTGGCTATTTATAGCACTGATCTCTGTATAAATGTCAATGGTTCCAAAAAAGTGTCAGGTGTTCGAGCTGTCCTCCGCAATGTTGCAGTCCCGCTAAAAATCACTGATCACTGCCATTACTAGTAAAAAATAAAAATAAAGTTTATAATAAAAATGCCATAAATGATTACAACCTTTTGATGTTGAATATTATCAACTCAGATCAGACGGCGTTCATGTCTGGTAGGGCTACTGATGTGAATTTGAGGCGATATATATACTAATATTTATGCTTCACATCTTATTATAGGGTCATTGCTTCGTTGGATATTGAAAAGGCTTTTGATGCCTTGGAGTGGCCCTTCTTGTGGAAAGTACTCCGCAGACTGGGCTTTCCAATGGTATTTATAAAATGGTTGCATGTCTTCTATAGGAATCCCACAGCTGCTGTGAAAAATGGAGGAGGGTTGTCATCTCCCATTTCGTTATTTGGGGGAACTTGGCAGGGCCCCCCTCTACCTCTACCCTCCTCGCGGTTGCTATGGGGGCGGAGGCCTTGCGCATCCCCCAATATTAAGGGATTGCGAGTTGGTTGGAGGGTAGCTTTGTATGCAGATGACCTCCTTTATTTATTTTTTTATTTTTTATCAATGCTGAACCCTTGCTCCAAGGGGTCTTGGCGATGCTGGATTCATTTTCAAGGGTTACAGGGCTGAAGGTGAATTGGACTAAGTCCTTGTTGTTTCCAATAGATATGGAGGCCCGTAGCATGGCTTTGAATATTCCACTGCAGTGGGTAGAGAATTTCAAGTATTTAGGAGTTGTAGTTTCCTGCCAAGCTTCTGAATTTATTTCTTTGAAGTTGACTCAGATTCTGGGAGGCATTGGGTCAAAATTGAAAGCGTGGAAGTCTCTACCATTGTCCTTTATTGGGACGCATTAATATTTTAAAAATGAAAATTATACCAAACTGTATGTATTTATTTAGACATTCTCCTCAGTGGATCCCTGTATCCTTTTTTACAAGATTAAATTGGCTGTTTTTACCCCCCCCCTTTTTTTTAAATTGGGGTCGAATAACCCCAGGTATAATTTAATTACCCTGATGCACCCTTGTGAACAGGCAGGCTTAGCTTTTCCGGATTTATATAAATACTTTTTGGTCACTCAGCTGGTTACTGCCATATGGTGGCTAAGCCCACATTTATATAATTTCTCCACTCTGCTGGAAGCAGCAGTAGTATTTTCCACAGAAGCTCTTAAGGTACTTTGGCCGTAGGGCACCCTACCAGGTGACTATTCTTATGCTTAATTCTATTCGAGCCTGGGAGGCTGGTCTTGGATGCGAGTGTTTATCCAAAGGGTGTGATTTCTGCAAATGCCCCTCTATGGTTTAACCCTACTCTTCCTCAATTTTTTTAAAGTACCAAAGCCTATTGCATGAACTAAATATAATATTTAATTACTTAATATAATATTTAATCTACTTTTTCTACGATTAGCTCAACTTTTTTAATTTACCTAGTTCCCATCTATTTAGATATACTTCCAGCTTCTCCACACTTTTCATGCACAGTTTCCACAGGATAGTTTGATGATGCAATCCACTCTGGAATAAGTACTTTGGTCTGAGTGTCTGGATAAGCCTACCTCAAGACAGTACAATTATCTTATCTTGCTTTAATTTCTATTTTGCCATTATGCCCCTTTCACACTGGGGCGTTTTTTCAGGCGGTACAGCGCTAAAAATAGCGCCTGTACACCGCCTGAAAAAACCGGCCCCATTCACTCCAGTGTGAAAGCCAGCGGGCTTTCACACTGGAGCGGTGTGCTAGCAGGACGGTAAAAAAAAAGTCCTGCTAGCAGCATCTTTGGAGCGGTATAGGAGCGGTGTAGTCACCGCTCCTACCCATTGATTTCAACCCTTTTTCGGACGCTCGCGGGGGGTAAAACCGCCCCGCGTGCGACCGAATACCGCGGCAAAAACAACGGTAAAGCGGCGCTAAATATAGTGCCGCTTTACCGTCGCCACGGCTCCTGCCCTAGTGTGAAAGGGGCCTTAGAGGGTCTTCGAGCTAGGTGGCTGCGGGATATACCAGATATGGAGGATTGGAGTGTGGGATTTCCCTCTGAGATCCTTGAGACCGCATGATCCAATTTAAACTGGTACATAGAGCATATATTACCTCTTATAGACTTCAAAAGGTGGTATTGGAAGGGACTGTTTGCTTCCTCCTCCTTTTTTCTCAATATGTGGTGAGGCTTGACATTGGAATGGATGCATGGGATGGCCTAGATCTAAGCCCAGAAAAAAAAAAAAAGATATGTGTGTGTGTGTGTGTGTGTGTGTGTGTGTGTGTGTGTGTGTATATATGTATGTATATATATATATATATATATATATATATATATATATATATATATATATATATATATATATATATATATACATATATATATATTATATATATTTATATATATATATTACACATTTAATTTTTTTAATTTTGGATTGTTGCTGTGATATGTGGTTGCTGCGCAATCTTGATATTCTACTAATTGTATTTCAGGTTCAATGTGTATGACGTTTTGTCATGTTTGTTTTTGTCTAAGACATTAAATGACAAGATTAATAAAAAAAATGCCATAAATATACGCCCTAGTTTGCGGTTTCTTTTTTATTTGTAGAATACATATTGGCCTAAACTGATGAAGAAAATTTTATATAGGGTTTTTTATTTTTTATTTTTTGGGGGAATATAGCAAAAATTCTTAATTAAAAAAAAAAAAAAAAAAAAAAAAAATAATCCTTCTCGCCAAAAAAAAAAAAAAAAAAAAAAAACGCAGATGTGATCATATGCCACCAAAAGAAAGCTCTATTTGTGGGGGAAAAAACACAACATCAATTTTGTTTGTGTACAACGTCGCATTTATCGTGCAATTTAGTTAAAGCGACGCAGTGCCCTATCGCTAAAAAAGACCTGGTCGGGAAGTGGGTAAATCCTTCTGGGGCTGAAGTGGTTAAGGCCTTTGGGTACCATGGTACACAGCTGGTGAATCCATTTTGTTTCAATTTGTGAAATGGCTTGTATCATGTTAGTACCCCTCCAATGTTTATTTTTATTTTTTTGTCAATTGAACAAACCTTTAAATGTGGCGGATCTCTGATCATCATTATTTCTCAAAACGTATTGAATATTAGCAATGTGTTCTCTTATTCTGAGTTGCCGAGTAGGTCTGCCCATGTACTGCAGCCGGCACGTACATTTTTAAAAGATAAGTAACATGCGTGCTGCTGTACGTGATGAACTTTTTTGATATGTTTAAAAGATAAGAATTTAATAACTAGACCTGCAGCCGGGGGGGGTTAGTAGTAAAGAGACTATGCACTAAACTAAATGGGTTAAAAAAGCTGCAAAAGACAAGTTAAGGAAGAAACCAAATGCAAAAAAAAAGTGTAACCCAACTTTTTTTGTTGAGAGAAAAAATATTCTAGATGTGGAAATTTGCGTACAAATTAAAGAGGTTGTAAACCTTTACAACACACTTTCACCTACAGGGAAGCCTAGATTAACCACTTTCAGACCGGTCCAATTTGCAGCCAAAGGACCAGGCCCCTTTTTGCGATTCGGCACTGCGTCGCTTTAACTGACAATTGCGCGGTCGTGCGACGTGGCTCCCAAACAAAATTGACGCCCTTTTTTCCCCCACAAATAGAGCTTTTCTTTTGGTGGTATTTGATCACCCCTGCGGTTTTTATTTTTTGCGCTATAAACAAAAATAGAGCGACAATTTTGAAAAAATGCATTATTTTTTACTTTTTTGCTATAATAAATATCCCCAAAAAATGTATAAAAAAAAATTTTTTTTCCTCAGTTTAGGCCGATACGTATTCTTCTACATATTTTTGGTAAAAAAAATCGCAATAAGCGATTATTGATCGGTTTGCGCAGAAGTTATAGCGTTTTCAAGATAGGGGATAGTTTTATAGCATTTTTATTAATAATTTTTTTTTATTAGTAATGGCGGAGATCTGCGATTTTTTTTTTTTTTTTTTTTTTTTTTTTTTTTTTTTTTTTTTGACTGCGACATGGCGGACACATCGGACATTTTTGACACATTTTTGGGACCATTGTCATTTTTACAGCAATTAATGCTATTTAAATGCATTAATTCCTGTATAAATTACACTGGCAGTGAAGGGGTTAACCACAAGGGGGCAGTGTAAGGGTTAAGTATGCCTAGGGGTGTATTTCTTACTGTGGGGGGGGCGTGGCTGTCAGCTAGTGAATGCTGATCTCTGCTCCAATCACAGGGAGCAGAGATCGGCGTCACTAGCTAGGCAGAACGGGGAGATGCTGTTTATTTCGGCATCTCCCCGTTCAGCCTTCCCGTGAGACGATCGCAGGGGTCCCCGCGGCGATCGAGTCCGCGGGACCGCGATCGGACTCACGGGGGTCCCGACCGGCGCGCCGCTCCCGGCGCGCTCCCGATGGCACGGACAGGCTAAAGGAGGGACTTATATATACGCCCTCCTGCCTGTACGTGCCATTCTGTCGACGTATATCGTCGTGCGCCGGTCGGCAAGTGGTTAAGGCTTCCCTGTAGGTGCTGTAAATATCTCCTAAACCTACATGGATTAGGAGGTATTTACAATTCCCCGTACAAGGATTCCTTCTGTGCCGATGTATTCGGCGCATGCGCACTTTAGAAGGGTCACGGCGTGCCGTTTTCATTAAAGGACATGCCGTGACTGGCGGCTCCCGTGCGGGAGTGACGTCACGCGACTCCGGCCATGATCCCGGATGGAAGATGGATGCTTCCTGCCAGCGAGGAAATCGGGGACATCGCAGGCTCCTGTCAGGTAAGCGACACATAATGGGCATAGTAGCCCATTATGCTTTGCCTTTTGCAGGGAAACAAAGAGGAAGTACTTCCTCTTTAAAGTTGAGTACACGTACGTGCTTTAACCATTTGCCCACAACCATTTAACCATTTGCCACTTATACCCCCTTCATAACGAGGCCAATTTTGCTCTCACTTTTTGAATGACAATTACTCGGTCATTCAACACTGTACCCATATCATTTTTGTTTGTTTTTTTTTTTCACCCAAATGGTGGTATTTAATCACCACTGTTTTTTTTTTTTTTTTTTTTCTTTTTTTGCGTTATGAAGGAAAGTTGTTTAAAGGGGAAAAAAATGCATTTTCCTCGTTTTGGTTATAATATTTTGCAGATTTCGTAATTTTTCTTTATAAATTTTGGCCAAAAGTTATACTGCTACATATCTTTGGTAAAAAAAAATGTATATATTAGGTCTTTGTGAAAGCTAGTCTACAAGCTATGTTGGCAACTTGCAACTACACCCCAAAACACATTTTGCTACTCCGGAGTATGGCAATACCACATGTGTGAGCCTTTTACACAGCCTGTCCACATGGAGAGGCTCAACTTGCAAATGGCATAAATTACACATAATTTCCTGACACCCTCACACTTTTGAAGGCCGTGGAGCACCAGGACAATAAACGCCCACAAAATGACCCAATTTTTTGTAAAGCAAACACCCCAACGTATATTCTATGAGGCATTATGAGTCTTTTGAACATTGTCATTTAAGAAAAAATAAATAAAATCCCCATGCACGCTTAACCATATTACTATCCCAGAACTATAGCCAGTGTTCAACCAAGCATATGTATCCTGAGTGGTTAATTAGGTGATCAAAAGACAGCGGAGTAAAAAAAAAGTCAGGAAAGGGTTCATCTGCAGGTGGCACTGTGGCTCCCAGATCTTTAGGCTGCAGTTCATGTCCACCAGTGGGTGTCCCTCAGCAGCCAGAAGCTTACATCTCCTCATACATTTAGTAATTTCCTGATGCTGGTTGCAGGAAGTGTATTTAAACCCTGTCCATGCTCTTCATTCCTGCCTTGGTGTTCTGTCTCCATGTCCCACAGTCCTGCATTCCTGATCCCTTCTGACCTGTTCTCTCCATTGCTTGTTAACCTCTCCCTGTCCTGTTTCCAGCTCCCTCTGCTTGATCTCCCCTGTATGACCCTGGCTCTGTTACAACTATGATTTGTTTATCCTGTTTCCTGTATATACTTTGGGCAGTTGTTCATTGTGTGTCAGTATTTGTTTATCTGATTTTGCTTTACACAGTTTTGGTATATTTGAGGTGCATTTTACATTTGTGGTGTTCACTTATTTTTAAATTATAGAATTTTACACTTGAGCCTGATATTCTCTGCGGCAGTCCACACATTTCTGGTCACACCTGTTCCCGACGTAACACCAAGGCCAGTCCTGACCTGAACAGGGGAAGCCATCGTGGTTTTGCTGTTTGCAGCAATATTCATCCTGAGGCGGTTATATACTCTTTGTTAGTGACGGAGGAAAAAGAATACTGCCATCAGATATTGGAGGGGGCCAGTGACCAGCTATTTGAATGCATTTGTCTTGCTCATTCCTTAGTTTTAGCCATCCCCCAACAGGGATAAAAAAAAAAAAAAATTTGTAAAAGAAAGTTAAAATCGACTGACGCAGCCCATGCGTCATCAGTGCTGCATATTGGTGCCACTGTCACATGACATAATATTTAATTATTATACATGATTTATATAGCGCCAACAGTTTGCGCAGCTCTTTACAACATGAGGGCAGACAGTACACTTACAATGCAAATCAATACAGGAGGGATCAGAGAGCCCTGCTTGTTAGAGCAGGGGTCTCAAACTGGCGGCCCTCCAGCTGTTGCAAAACTACAAGTCCCATGAGGCATTGCATGGCTGACAGTTACAAGCATGGCTCCCACAGGCAGAGGCATGATGGGACTTGTAGTTTCTGAACAGCTGGAGGGCCACCGCTTTGAGACCCCTGTGTTAGAGCTAAATCATGTTATCCAGGCTTTTATTATTACTCAGATGTTTTATTGAATATACTCAATTTTAGCCATATTAAGACTATACACACTCATACATTATATATATATATATATATATATATATATATATATATATATATATATATATATATATATATATATATATATATATTAGTAAAATTAGAAAAATATATACATAACTATTTTTCAGAAATAAAAAAAAAAATGATAATTGGCATGTGCGTATGCATTCACCCCCTTTGTTTTGAAGCCCATAAAAATCTCTGGTGCAACAAATTACCTTCAGAAGTCACATAATTAGTGAAATGATGTCCACCTGTGTGCAATCTAAGTGTCGCATGATCTGTCATTCCATATACACAACTTTTTGAAAGGCTCCAGAGGCTGCAACACCTAAGCAAGAGGCACCACTAACCAAATGCTGCCATGAAGACCAAGGAACTCTCCAAACAAGTAAGGGACAATGTTTTTGAGAAGTACAAGTCAGGGTTAGGTTATATTAAAAAAAAAAAAAAAAAAAAAAAAATCTTTGATCCCATGAGCACCATCAAATCTATTATAACCAAATGGAAAGAACATGGCATAACACCAAACCTGCCAAGAGACGGCTGCACACCAAAACGTGTGGATCGGGCAAGGAGGGCATTAATCAGAGAGAAAGCACAGAGTTGGCCATCAAATAAAATGCTACGTCTGGCGCAAACCCAACACATCAAATCACCCAAAGAACACCATCTCCACAGTGAAACATGGTGGTGGCAGCATCATGCACAAAGGATGGGGAGATGGCGAAGGTATTGCATTTATTCTTCTCCCTCAGTCTTCACAAGGGAATCAGGGGGCTTCAGTAACCAAAACTGCAGTGTTTTTATCCTCATGACACATCACAGGAAGCACCTCCATGGTTAACCGAGGACAGAATTAAAATTAGACTTGGGGAAACTTAACATTAATAAATCACCGGGACCAAATGGCTTGCACCCGAGAGAACTGTCAAGTAATTGCCAGACCATTGTTCCTAATTTTTACTGGCTGAAATGGTACCAGCTGATTGGAGAAAAGCCACCAATGTAGTACCAATATTTAAAAGGAGCCCAAAATACACCCCTGGGAATTAGACCAGTTGCCCTAACATCAATAGTATGTAAACTCTTGGAGGGGATAAGGGACTATATACAAGATTTTAGAAATAACTATCAGCAGTAATCGGCATGGATTCATGAAGAATCGTTCTTGCCAAACAAATCTATTAACCTTCTATGAGGAGGTGAGTGAGGCCATCTAGCTAAAGGAAGGCCCGTAGATGTGGTGTATCTGGATTTAGCAAAAGCATTTGACACTGTTACCCATACATGTTTACTGTACAAAATAAAGTACATGCATTAAAAATTGTCTGCAAGGGCCAGTTCAGAGGGTGGTGATAAATGGGTCAGGGGTGGGTAGTGGGGTCCCCCAGGGTTCTGTGCTGGGACTAATCCTGTTTTTATTTGTTCATAGACGACCTGGAGGATGGGGTAAACAGTTCAATCTCTGTATTTGCAGACGATACTAAGCTTGGCAGGGCAATAACTTCTCCGCTGGATGTGGAAACCTTGCAAGAAGAGCTGAACAAATTAATGGGGTGGACAACTACATGGCAAAATATGAATGCAATCTATACACTGGGGGGAGAACCTCTGGGGGAATCTAGGATTGAAAAGGACCTGGGGTCGTAGTAGTAGTAGGCACCAGCTTGGCATTGTATGCCATTGCTGATCCTAACAAAGCAAACAGAATATTGGCATGCATTTAAAAAGGGGATTAATTCCAGAGATAAAACGATAATTATCCCGCTCTACAAGACTTGTCCAGCCGCACCTAGAGTGCTGTCCAGTTCTGGGCACCAGTCCTCAGGAAGGATGTATTGGAAATGGAGCAAGGACAACAAAGCTAGCAAAGGGTCTAGAGGATATTTGGTTATGAATAAAGGTTGCGAGCACTGAACTTATCTCTGGAGAAGACGCTTGAGAGGGGATATGATTTCAATTTACAAATACCGTACTGGTGACCCCACAATGGGGATAAAACTTTTTTGCGGAAGGGAATTTAACAAGACTCGTGGCCACTCATTAAAATTTAATGAAAAGAGGTTTAACCTTTAAACTACGTAGAGGGTTCTTTTCTGTAAGGGCGGCAAGGATGTGGAGTTCCCTTCCACAGGCGGTGGTCTTTGCGGGGAGCATTGATAGTTTCAAGAAACTATTAGATAAGCACCTGAACGACCAACATGCAGGGATATACAAGGTAATACTGACATATAATCACACACAGGTTGGAATTCTTTTTTTTTTTTTTGACCTCGCCTACTATGTAACTATATGCTGTGGGCATGTTTTTCAGCAGTCAGGACTAGTAAACTGGTCAGAGCTGAGGGAAAGATGGATGGTGCTAAATACAGGGATATTCTTGAGCAAAACCTGTACCACTCTGTGTGATTTGAGGCTAGGACGGAGGTTCACCGTCCAGCAAGACAATGACCACAAACACACTGCTAAAGTAGCACTTGAGTGGTTTAAGGGGGAAACATGTAAATGTGTTGGAATGGCCTAGTCAAAGCCCAGGCCTCAATCCAGTCAAATCTGTGGTCGGACTTAGATTGCTGTTCACAAGCGCAAACCATCCAACTTTAAGGAGCTGTAGCAGTTTTGCCAGGAGGAATGGGCAAAAATCCCAGTGGTAAGTAGAGCTGCACGATTTAATCGTTAAAAAAATCGCGATCTCGATTCACTCCCCATCCGTCCCCCCCCGACGATCTCTCCTGCTGAGTAGGCGATTCTTTCATATAAACAAGTGGAGAGATTATCTGCTCAAAAGAAAGCATCCCGGGCAATCTGCCAAGTTTAGAACTTGAAACATTGTAACTAACGCTTCTTAGATCAAAGGGATAGAACTTCTTCTTGTGTAAACAAATAATATGGGCAGTCTGCCTAGCTTTCAACCTGTAAATGCAGGAAGTTTAACCACTTAAAGTCTAAATCTTTTTCTGACACTTCTTTCTTAATGAGAGAGTCCGTGAAAATTTTTTTTTTTAAAGTCAGCAGCTACAAATACTGCAGCTGCTGACTTTTAAAATGACACTCACCTGTCACAGGGTCCAGCGACGTCGACACCCGAGGCCGAACCGTCCCTCGGTCCTCGGATGCTGCCGCCGCCATCTCCAGTATGGGAGTCAGGAAATGAAGCCTTGCGGCTTCACTTCCCAGTTCCCTATTGCGCAAGAGCGAGTCGCGCAATGCAATAGGAATACTCTGCGCTGTCTCTGGGACCCGTGTGTGTCCCAGCAGACAGCGCGCGGGACAGGAAGAGGCATAGACTCCCGTGGGAGTCTATGCCCGGAAGTGGGTGCAAATACCTGTCTTAGACAGGTATCTGCACCCCCCTCCCCCCTGAAAGGTGCCAAATGTGACACCGGAGGGGGGGAGGGTTCCGATGAGCGGAAGTTCCACTTTAGTGTGGAACCCCGCTTTAAGTTAAAATCAATATTTTTTGCTTGAAAATTACTTGGGGCACACACACGCATATATAATTTTAGCAGAGACCCTAGGGAATAAAATGGCAATTGCTGCAATATTTTATGTCAAACTGTATTTGCCCAGTGGTCTTTCAAATGCAATTTTTTGGGAAAAAATACACTTCAATAAATAATAAAAAAGAAAAAACGACACAGTAAAGTTAGCCAAATTTTTTTTGTTTTAATGTGAAAGATGATGATGCGCCGCGAGAATCGTGATCTGTCTTCTAAGCAAAAGCCAGCTCTAGTGGTAAGATGTGGCAAGCTCATAGAGACTTATCCAAAGTGACTTGGAGCTGTGATGGCCACAAAAGGTGGCTTTACAAAGTATTGATTTGGGGGGGGGGGGGGGGATAGTTATGCACATTGACTTTTTCTGTTTTGTCCTATTTGTTTGCTTCACAATAAAAAAAAAAAATCTTCAAAGTTGTGGGCATGTTCTGTAAGTTTAATGATGCAAATCCTCAAACAATCCATGTTAATTCCAGGTTGTGAGGCAACAAAACGCGAAAGATGCCAAGAGGGGTGAATACTTTTGCAAGGCACTGTAGTCCCAGGCCACTCTAATACCTTCTCTGCGTCGAGGGAAAGAAGAAACCCTTGGCGATGATTGATTGGATGTGAGCCAGTGGTGAATATTGATGGCCTTGAGTGTGTTTATAACTTGGTCAAGACAGACTATCTGGGGGAGCAAGGGGAGAAGTCCATTGGCTAGCATTTTGGCAAACCACTTAAGGTCCACGTTCAGTAACGAGATTGGTCTATAGTGTAAAGGGTAGTGGTGCGCTGTCTAGAACAATACAATTGTGCTAGAAAAAAAACTAGCTAGATAGACATCAAGAGGTAGGTATTAGTGATGGTAGAGCTTATACGGCAAGTGCAACCTGGGGATGCAGGTTGGAACCTTAATACGGTGCAGATAGCGCAAATTGGAATAGAAGTGCATAATAAAAAGACCAGAGGCCTGGTGATTAAAATGAGTATCCTGGTACAGTATGATCTGGGGTAGGTGAAGGTGTAGTACCAGCAATAAATACGGAAGTGTGTCCAAGTTTAAAAGAAACCCACAAATAAATAAATACAATAAATAATCCAAATTGATGTATAGCGGTGTAAAACAATAAAATGAAATAGACTGGTAAAGTGCAAGGTGCTGAAAAGGAAGAAAAAAGGAGCACTATTCCAAGCTCAAAAGTGCATCGGTGCTGAAGATGGCACCTAAAGTGACTAGTGATCCTCTGATAAAATATCTTGTGATAAAGAAAATTGCACAAACATTAAATATAAAAATATTTATTTAAAATAGGTCAGCGAAACACAATGAATCATAGAAATAAACGTGAAATGAAAATAAAACACATAAACCTAAAGTGGTCAGTGCAAAAAGGGTGAATAGACGTGCGGACTGGCGTCCTGTTCACTCCAATGGGAAAATATACGCAAAGGGTAGGTATGCGACTGTGACACACACTGTATTTAAACGGTTAACACACAGTGAAAGTCCATAAAGTTTTAGTGCAATGTGACATGAGCTGAGTCCAAAATTAGAATAAGGTGCAGGTGCTTGGTAACGCAGATCAGTGCAGTGCTATGAGGGGCAGTGGATGATCTGAGCGTTTTCCTTCGTGCAGATTTGGTGGATGGGTGTCCCCTTACCTTTACAGCTGTAAGGTAACGGCATATAATGGAGTTCTCGTTCGGGTCCTGGTAGTCGTTCCAGTCGGTATACTGCCTTGGGTCCTATTTTGTCTATGGTATGCGGTACTGTCTCCTTATAGTATATCCACAGTGGGGGAGCTCGCCAGTAACATAGGTTTAAGGGAGAGTGGAAGGATGCCTTATGGTGCAGTATTTCAATGTAAAAAGGTTTATTTAATAGTACAAAGAAGGTACTCGCATTTAAAAGAAAATACAGCAGACAATGTAAAAACGAGCTGCGGGCTCGTATGACGTAACTTCCGGTGTCAGTCCTGACGCGTGTTCGTCACAATCACGTGACTTCATCAGGGGATAACTGTGAGCATTGGGAAGTGTCTTTAAATAGGGTATGTTAATAACCAATACGGCGGCCATTTTCTTGGAGCTCCGGTCGCTGGAAGTCAACGGGCGGCCATCTTTGCTATATAATTGTCTATAGTTGATGACCAGGGAGGAATCCTTCCCTGATTTTGGAATTGCTGCAGTGTGAGATGTCAGTAGGTCCCGTGGGTCCTAGATGGTGATACAAAAGAGTTAGAGGCTGAGATGAAGGGGGGGAGGAGCTCTAGGTTTTTTAATATCCCGCTGTCAGTCCATCAGGTCCCAGACTTTCGCCCGGTTTCATTTGTTTCAGTGCTAGTTCAGCTTCTTGTCATGTTGGGGCTATCTAAATCCAGAGCCAAGGTGTTTGAGATTGGGGCAGGGCTATATTGTTTCAGGAAGTCCTGTAATTTACTGTTTCCTTGATGTAGTGTCCTTAGATGGGTTTGTTGGTAGGTTATATAGTTGTGAGTAATAAGTGACAAATTGCTTAGCTATGTCGTGTTGAATTCAGTTTGTCCCGATGCATCTGTCAGGGAGTGTATCATCGAGGCAGCTCTTTTAGCTTGTAGGGCCCTAGCCAACAGTTTTCCAGCTTTATTACCATATTCGTAGTAAACTTTTTGAGATGGGATATTTTTACGTCTTGTTTGCCTAATACTTCCAGAAGTTTTGGTTCTGGTTTGTAGAAGGGTGTGTAAGGTATCCAAACCTTGTGTACGTTTTTATGTGCACACTCCAGCTTCTGAATTTGGGTGGCAAGTTCTGTGAGATGGCTCTCTCTCGTTTTTGGCAGCTGCTGCAATTAGGATGCCCCTTCTCACACATTTTGTGGGCTTCCCAGATAATGACTGGAGAGGTGTCTGGGTTTATTTTCCACAAAGTATTGTTTAACGTGGAGCTTAACCTCTTCTGCAATAGAGATCCATGAGCAGAGAGGGGTCATGGAATGGAAATGGGGTGGTGATCGGATAAGAACATGGGGTCACTGGATGTATGCTGAAGGAGGGGCAAGTCGTTCTACAAGATGAATAGATAATCAATTCTGGAGTATCTGTTGTGTGGGACTGAAAACAAAAAGGTGAAGTCTCTGCCGTTGGGTTTAATGTGCGCCAGGAGTTGCAAAGCAACAGATCCCATAGTTGAGATTTAATGGATTGTAGAGCGGCATAGGGGAGAGAGGATGCACCAGTAGAGGTGTCTTGGAGAGGATTCAGAGAGAAAATCTCCTAGGATAAGGGTGCCCTCTTGAAATACGGTAAGTGCTTTGGTTATTTCGCAAAATAAGTTAACCTGGAGGCTGTTCGGGGAGTATGTTTGTTAATGTGATTTTTTTTCTCCCATGGTATGACCCTTTAAATCTACCGTGTCCGTCAATTAAGTTGTCAGTAAGTTGGAAGGGCTAGTGTTTTGCCAGGGTTTTGAAACACCTTTTTGGTTTGGACGTTAAGTTGGTCGCATTATATGCAGTAGAATAGTATCGATTCTGTAGTTTCGGTATAGAATCGGTACAGAAGTACGTTTCCTGCAAGAACATTACGTCAGCTTTATACCGTTGCTTCGTAAGGAGGTGCTGGGAGCGTCTTTCTTTTATATTAAGTCCTCTTGCATTAAGCGAAATGATCTTGACAAGGAGTTTGTCACCAGTAGGGGGCAGTAGAAGCTATATTTAGTGTGGTTGTGGAGAGTACTATATGGACGTTCAGTGCAAGTCCCCTAAAATCGTGATTAGTTAGGCCTCGAGAGCTGTGGCAGGGAGGGGGACAGATACCGAGTTGTGGGTTCATGCTTGGGAGGTTGCTGCAAATGGGGTGAGGGGTATAAAGGGAGTTCATTTTGAGGGTGGGAGATAGGGACTCAAGGTGTTGGGAGAAGTGGAGGAGGAGGTCCGGTGACGGGTGAGAACCTGCTCACTTGTCAGTGTGGGAAAATACTGCAAATGCGGTATAGCTGGAAGAGATCAGTGGTATGTGGACTGTAGACCGGTTTTGGAAAATGCATCGCAAGAGGCTACCACTGTGTGGGAGGTGGTTGTGGGAGGTGGTCTGTCGAGGGAGAAGGAGTAATCTAGGTACTCCATCGGACAATTGGCCATATTGGGATTGTTTGTAAATGAGTGAGGGAAGAGGTTGCTCTGATGGGCATGTGTAGGTGGGTTTGGAGTTTAGGCTCCATTCACACCTGAGCGGTTTGTAGCTTGAAGCCTCAAGCTACAAAACGCTGGAGGGGAAAAAAATAAATTATCCTCTATGGAGATGGTTCACATCTCCACTCCAAAACACCTGAAGCTCAAACAAGTTCTGGAACTTTTATTTTAGGCAGATTAGGGCGTTATTCTGCTTTTTACATTGGTGACATTTTGACCTGCACAAAGACACGGCAAAACGCTGTAAACGCGGCAAAAATTGCTGTAAAATCGTGCGGTTTTCTGCCTGAAAACGCTATGCTCAGGTGTGAATGGGGCCTAAATGTTATGAGTGGTGGGGGTGTTGCTTCCCGAGAGGTTATTGCGTCAGAGAGTAGTTGCCTATCGTGTAACATTTTCTACTAAACAACGTGAGCTTATAGTTAACTAAACAGATCCACATGTTAACCAAGAGTTTTATGCATGACCCAGTAAGGCCTCATGCACACGAGACGCTGTTAAACGCGCGTTCAGAGGCAGTTGGACACTTTTCAACTGCCCCTGAACGCATGCAATGTTATCCTATGTGTCCATGTACACAGTCTCATTTTTTCCCGCAGTTGCGTTTTAACCTTGTTTTTCCAGAAGCAAAAAAATCCGTTCAGACACTTTGCTTTTCCACGTTAAGATGCAAAACGTGGCACCCGCATTTAGGATATGTGCGTGTATTCAAGAGTTTCGAATGATGGTAAACATTCCAAACCCTTTACCAACTCACAAGTGATAATGGTAGGTGAATCTCCCACCATCCACCCTTTGCATTGGATCTCTATATTCTTGATCTCTATAGCCCATACTTTAGGCCTAAAAACATTTTAAAAATATAATGTATATATAAATCAACAGTGCGTGATCTTACTGAAGTGTATACTTAGACAACTGTATATACTATACATCAGTGCTATGTAATTTAGAGATATAGTAGACCAAACCTCAGTCAAATCTCCTAATTGCTATGACAGTACATGTTAACCTTCAGAAATTATTAATAAAGCAATTAAGGTCTACCTCAATGTTTAACACCCTCGGTGTGAGACATTTCATAGCAAAGATCCAGCGGGTCTCTCTTTGGGATAAATCCCTCACCCTATTGGATCCCCTCCAGGATGGTTGGACTAAATCAATCCCGCAGAATTGTATCAGTGACGGGTCATGATTGTGTGTCTCCCTAAAGTGTAATGACACACTATGGTAACGGAAACCTCTCCTGATGTAGACCTTAATTGCTTTATTAATAATTTCTGAAGGTTAACATATACTGTTATAGCAATTAGGAGATTTGACTGAGGTTTGGTCCACTATATCTATAAATTACATAGCACTGATGTATAGTCTATACAGTTGTCTAAGTATACACTTCAGTATGATCACGCACTGTTGATTTATATATATATATATATATATATATATATTATATATATATATATATATATATTATATTATATTATATTATATTATATTATATTATATTATATTATATTATATTATATTATATTATATTATATTTTTAAATGTTTTTAGGCCTAAAGTATGGGCTATAGAGATCCAATGCAAAGGGTGGATGGTGGGAGATTCACCTACCATTATGACTAGTGAGTTGGTAAAGGGTTTGGAATGTTTACCATCATTCGAAACTCTTTTGAATACACTCACATATCCTCCATTTTTTTTATTTAGACTGTGATAGATATTAGTCGGGCACCAATATAGATAGATAGATCTATATCTCTATCTTTTTTTTTTATTTTAGTTATCCATGTACTCGTATACATATGTGTTGTGTTCTAGCCTCATACATATGTGTAGAGTGAATATAAGTATTGTAGGGATGATGAAGTAACTATTCGTAATAGAATGTTTATCTGTATCATAATGTTCACATGTTTTTAAAGCTGATTTACCACTCTACATCCTGGCATAATGTCAAATATTATTATTAGCAATGTTTTGCATCCACATCTTAGTTTGATGGATATTAGATGAGATGGGATGTAATGGCTGGATGCAATGTGGTCACGTAGGGCATTTTTTTGTATGCAAATGCATTATACCCCGCGGGAGTGAACCGCCTTTGTTGTTAGCTATGAGAGACAGCTTGTCTCTCTGCACATGCGTGGACCATTGGCATAATGAGCGACGCATAGGAGATGCGTGCTCTGTGTTGTACGTGGCCGCGTTGTTGAGGTGCGCGTGCGCGCAATGAGTGCGTGCGACTGTAACACAATGCGCGTGCGCGAACCCCCTATGAGAGATGCGCGCGATACAGCACGCTCTGTATGGAGAGCGTGCTGGCACAGATGAGAGGAAGCAACACACATACACCACACATCCACATTGTTGGAGGGATTGGCGCGGTGGTGGTATGACATTTTTAGTAGCGGCAATATAGATTACCAACCAACCAGATATCCCTTGTAATAAAAAAAAAAAAGCATGACAGGTCCTCTTAAATATGAGATCTGGGGTCAAAAAGTCCTCAGATCTCATATTTGGACTTAAATGCAAAAAAAAAAAGTAATTTAAAAAAAAAAATGACAATTTTAAAAGTGTGCCTTTAAAGACGTATGGGCGGAAGTGACGTTTTGACGTCGCTTCTGCCCTTCTGTGGTATAGAGACGAGTGGGGGCCATCTTGGCCTCACTCGTCTCAATGTTTACATTCCTTGTAATGGGAATAAAAGTGATCCATTTATTTTATTTTATTTTTTTTAAAACCGTGTAAAAAATAATAAATTCAAGTAAAATAAATAGGAAAAACAAAAAAAATTATTTTTTAAAACGCCCCGTCCCGACGAGCTCGCGCGCAGAAGCAAACGCATACGTGAGTAGCGCCCGCATATGAAAACAGTAGTCAAACCACACATGTGAGGTATCGCCGCGATCGGTAGAGCGACAACAATAATTCTAGCCATAGACCTCCACTGTAACTCAAAAAATGCAACCTGTAGAATTTTTTAAATGTCTCTTATGGAGATTTTTGAGGGTAAAAGTTTGACGCCATTTCACAAGCAGGCGCAATTTTGAAGCAGGACATGTTGGGTATCAATTTACTCGGCATAACATTATCTTTCACAATACAAATAAAATTGGGCTAATTTTACTGTTGTCTTATTTTTTTATTCAAAGTGATTTTTTTCCAAAAAAAGTGCGCTTGTAAGACCGCTGCGCAAATACGGTGTAAAAAAGAATTGCAATGACTGCCATTTTATTCTCTAGGGTGTTAGAAAAAAAAACAATATAATAATGTTTGGGGGTTCGAAGTAATTTTCTAGCAAAAAAAACTGTTTTAAACAGGTAAACACCTAAACTCCAAAACGAGGCTGGTCCTTAAGTGGTTAAGAGATTTGTGGCTCATTGAGGAAGATTTCTGCCAGATCCATGCATTGGATCAAGAGAACAGCTGCTAAAACACCATTACATAGCAGAAAACAGATATTTGAAGCTGCTGGTGCCTCTGGAGTCCCACAGACATCAAGGTCCTTTCCTCGCTTTCCCAGCCCTTCTTTTCCCCGTTTGAAACCCCCCCCCCCCCCCCCCCTCCCCCCCCAACCCCCCCCTAGAACCCCCAACCCCCACCCCCCAACCCCGGAAAAACAAACCCCCCAAAACCCCCAAAAAACAAACACCCCCACCCACTCCCCCAAAAAAAAAAAAAAAACAAAAACAAAAAAAAAAAAAAAAACACAAACATTATACAACCCCCAACCCCCCCACCCCCCACCCCCCCCCCCCCCCACCCCCCCCCCCCCGAAACCAAAGAACCCCCCCACCACCCCAAACCCCCACCCCCAACGAACAACACAAAAAACACAAAAAAGCAACGAAAAAAAAAAACACCCCCCCCGCCTCCCCCCCCCCCCCCCCCAAAAAAACAAAATACCAAAAAACCCCCCTCCAAAAAACCCTCCCCCCCCCCCCAAAAAAAACCCCCCCAAACAAAAAAAAAAAACCCCCAAAAAAAACCCCACCCCCGCCGAAAAAAACCCTTGAAAACAAACCCCCTCACCCCCGCCCCAACCCCCCCCCCCCCCCCCCCCCCCGCCCCCCCACTCAAAAAAAACCCAAAAAACAAACGAAAAACCAAACAAACAAAAAAAATCCCCCAAAACCCCCCCCCCCCCCACTCCCCATTTTTTATTTTTTTTTCTCTCCTCTCTCTCTAAATCTTATTCCCGATTCTTCCCCTCTCCTCCCCTTCTTTTCTCAGTTGTAAGAGTTTGTCCCCCTTTTCATTCTCATACCCTTCCTATTGATGTAATACACTGAGCAATACCATTTAATGGTTGGTCATGATTGTGTATTCTTATCTGTCCCTTGTTGTCATTATTCCTAGTCCATCCCACACTCACTGCCTCCCGTGTCCGCCCTGGGCGGGACACCCACTGTTTGGGTGTCCCAGGTTCCCCAAGGTTCTAAGTCCTCTTTGGGATCTAAGTGGTGATTTGTGATTATCTAAGATTAAATTTACTCCAGCTATTAACAGTGCTGGCTACAAATGTTGATGTTCCACTGAATTTATGTATGTAACTGAGATTATATTTTTCTGTTTTTAGATGCTTTGACACCTCCCTGAGGAAGCGACACAGTCGCAAAACTAGTAGAGGATACCGTCTGCATCTATATTCATCCCTACACCCTCAACAATGGGAGTGTAGACCTTTGTAAATTTATAATTTTTTGTAATTGTGCTAATCTCTTTATGTATCTTTCAATAAATTATACTTAATTTTATCCTATATGCTTACAGTTTTTGGGTATCGAGATAGTCCCCTAATTACAATAGGTGTTGCATGGTATTATATTCGGAGTAGTCCATGCCTATCCGATCTCTTTTTCATCAAGGTGTAGAGTCCTCCAGAGTCTTGCAACTGTGCATAAACCTTCCATTCGGCCACCACTAACCGATGCTCACAAGCAGAGAAACTGGGCAGAAAAATACATGAAGACTAATTTTCAAACAGTACTGTTCACTGATGAGTGCCGTGCAACCCTGGATGGTCCAGATGGATGGAGTAGTGGATGGTTGGTGGACAGCCACCCTGTTCCAACAAGGCTGCAACGTCCTCTGCAGATGACCTCTGCAAAGTATGTGGAGTTCCTGACTGACCACTTCCTTCCCTGGTACAGATGGAAGAACTATGCTTTCCATAATAAAATCATCTTCATGCATGACAATGCACCATCTCATGCTGCAAAGAATACCTCTGCATCAATGGCTGCTATGGGGATAAAAGGAGAGAAAGTCATGGTGTGGCCTCCATCCTCCCCTGACCTCAATCCTATTGAGAACCTTTGGAGCATCCTCAAGCTAAAGATCTATGAGGGTGAGAGGCAGTTTACATCCAAACAGCAGCTCTGGGAGGCTATTCTGACATCTTTCAAACAAATTCAAGCATAAACTGTCCAAAAACTCACAAGTTCAATGGATGCAAGACTTGTGAAGCTGCTATCAAATAAGGGGTCCTATGTTAAAATGTAACGTGACCTGTTAAAATGTTGTTCAAAGTTTGATTGAAATATCTTTGCGATGCTTGAGTGATGACCGAGAGATCTTGGTAAATGTGTATGTCGTGCCCTCATGGGACAGTTGTGTCCTGTTGCAGGCCTTCCTGAGAATTTCTTCATTGAGTTTGAAGTCGGTCAGGCAGCATACGATGTGCCGCGGTGGGTCTGTGTATCTGCCTCGTGGTCTGAGGGCCCTGTGTATGCACTCCATGTTGATGGGTATCTGTGGGGGCCTGTCGAGGAGGTTGTTGAATAGGTCTGTTTACTATGGGGAGAATTTGTTCAGGCTCAACTGTCTCGGGAAGGCCTCTCGCCCTCAAATTTGTGTCTCCTATTTAAAAAATAAAAACATTTTGCCTTCAAAGTTTTTAGTGAGAACTTTTTTTTTTTTTTTTAATAAAAAAAAAAGTTTTACATATTCTTTCATGTTGTTGTAATCTTAGCTTTGCTATTATCTATTTTTATGCAGTTTTTCCATAAAACGATTTTTATAGCAGTTGAAAGCTGAAAATGTTGACATTTTCAGAATATATATGCCAATACTTCAATTTTTAGCTGCCTCTGAGGGGACAGGGAGGGGGCGGGACGAGCGCCGTCAGATTACATACAGTGAAAATCTCCTGTTTACTTGGCTTGTTGGTGTTCCAAGCCTAACAGTTGTTTTTTCTCAGATAGGAATGTTAGAAAATGTTTTCAGTGAGCGATGCAGCCAGTCGGCAGTGTAATTGGACAGCAGAATATCTCCCTCTGTCAGTCCTACAGAGACTCAGAATACAGCAGTGCAGTGAGGACGATTCCCCCAGCCACCTCATTGGTGTGGATGGGGGACGCTGTTCAGGTTTGGTTTCTTGTGTTTTTTTTTTTTTTTTTTTTTTTTTTTTTTTTTCCACAAAATTTTATTGAAAGTTTTTCATAAAAATTACATTTTAGTACCGTGAAACAGATGGCTAGGTTACAATAACATAGTCCAATAGAAGATGACATGACATTTCAAAGGTAACATAACATGTGATTTTGGTTGTGACAGTCCCTGAGTGAACATGCGATTCGGCCCCTCCTATCAGCATAACCACTTACCCACTGGGCACTTAAACCCCCTTCCTAACCAGACCAATTTTCAGCTTTCGGTGCTCTCACACTTTGACAATTACTCAGTCATGCAACACTGAACCCAAATGAATTTTGTGTCCTTTTTTTTCACACAAATAGAGCTTTCTTTTGGTGGTATTTAATCACTGGTGGGTTTTTGAATTTTTGCGCTATAAATCAAAATATACTGAAAATTCGGTAAAAAATAAATAAATAAATTCTTTGTTTCTATTAAAATTTATTGCAGAGTATCACAGTGGTTGGTGGCAGAGCATTGCACTTGGCAGAGCATTGTCATTTGACGGAGCGATCACGTGGTAAACGGCCGCTATCAGCGGCCGTTTACCGTGATCCGCCGGGTCCTCGGGACCCGGCGGTCACGGATGTTCCCGAGTGCGCGCCCCAGAGTTCCCCAGAGTGCGCGCCCTGAGTGCGCGTCCCAGAGCAAGTTTCTGGGAGGACGTCCGTAGGACGTCCTCCCTCGATAAGCCGACGGCGCTGTAGCTGTCTTTTGACTATAGCGCGGTCGGCATGTGGTTAACCTGGTGGAGTCGATTCTGCATATTGTTCCATTCTCCCTGTTTAGCAAATTCTAGTATTCTGTCCGTGGGATGTAAGGGAGACTGATTTTCGTGGAAGACTCCATGTAAGTGGCCTTTGGGCCTGCTTATTGAGGCTTGATGTGTGGGACAGTCGTGAGCATTAACCTGTGTCGCTTCCAGGTGTGGTGCCCATAAGACTTAGCATGAGCGACTGGCTGTGAGATCGGTACTCCATTCAGGAGCACATTGTATTTCTGAGTAAGAATATGGGTTAGAACAAAGAACAACTTGAATACCCACATTTCTTGTGTATGGGTATTCATGGAGCCCTTGTGTATATAAAGGTGGACCTGGTCCCAGGTTTTGTCTTCGATCTCTATGCCCAGCTCGGACTCCCAGTAAGCATGATCTGTTTTTCATGGAGGCATACGGTTCCCCAAACATAGTGGCATACAGTCCTGATATTAAGTGATTCTGGGGAGCGGAGCTAGAACATAGCGATTCCAGAGTCGTAGGGGCTTTGGCAAAGTTCCCTCTGTTGGGATTGTCTAGGAAGTGTTTCAGCTGCATATAGACCCAGAAGGGAAATGTTTGTGTTAGAGAGCGACGCCAGTTCCCCCTGTCTGAGAAATCTACCCCTGGAGAAGAAATGTTTGGCCAGCATCTCTGTGTGCGGCCATTCTGCTAAGAGGAAGCCTCCCTCCATACCCGGGGGAAGTCCGGGTTACCTTTCACTGACGTAATTGGGCAGTGTGGTTTGGAAAGTGAATGTACCTTGCACGCCCTATCAAATTCATGTAAGGTCACCCCAATCAGAGGGTGGGATTGAATGGCATGCGCTACGTGCGTTTTTGGTAGCCAGGGGGTATACTGCAGTTCAGTGTCCGAGATCAGTTTTTCCAATAGCAACCATCCTTTATATTTGACATGGAGTTTCCAGTCCACTACCGACTTAAATGTACTGCCCAGTAGTACCTCTGGAGATCTGGGAGTCCAATTCCTCCCCCCCCCCCCCCCCCCGATTTCGGGAGAACTAACTTTGCCCATCCTATGCGCGCTGCCTTTGCCCCCAATATGTAGGCTCTGCACATATGCTTATATGTTGTGAAAAAGGAGGGTGGCAAGCGAATCGGAATGGTCTGTAATTTTATATAGCAAGGAGGACTGTAATTTTTAAAACCGGCCCGACCAAACCAGGAGCTAGTGGGGGCATCCCACTTGAGCAGGTCTTGTTTGTATGTGCTTTAGTTCCGTGAGGAAGTTACTTTCATAGAGGTCTTTGAGTTAGCTCGGGAGTTGAATTCCCAGATAAGTAAACGCATCTGGTTTCCAGCAAAATGGGAAGTTTGCCTGACAGCTCTGAACTGTTTTAGGGGGTAAAGAGACGTTTAGAGCGTATGATTTTGAAAGGTTGATTTTCAGGTTCGAGATGTTCCTGAATCGGTCCAGTACTGGCATCAGATTGGGTAGGGACGTCAATGGGGATGAAAGGAAGAGTAAGATGTCGTCCGCGAAGGCGGCAATCTTATAATCCCTTTTATGTCCGGGTGTGCCCGGATGCAATGGAGGAGGGGTTCTAGGGTGAGGTTGTACAGCAAGGGGGACAGTGGGCATCCCTGTCTAGTCCCATTATGGATGGGGGAAGGCGTCCGACAGGAGACTATTAACATGTACTCTAGCTCTGCGCCCGGTGTATAGAGCTCTAATAAATGCTTGCATACTGCTTCCTAGGCCCAGGGCTTCCAGGACCACTTCCATATAGTCCCAAGCCACCCTGTCGAATGCCTTCTCCGCATTCATAGCGAGAAAGCACCCCTCCCTACCCGTTGATGTGAGCCAGTGGTGCAGGTTGAGTGCCTTGATGGTGTTGTCCCTTGCATCTTGCCCAGGGACAAAACCAACCTGGTCCAATACCACCCACGCCGATATGTGAAAAGATAAGCGAGTGGCCAGGATCTTAGCGAACAGTTTGACGTCCACATTCAGGAGGGATATGGGTCAGTAATTGGCTACGTCAGTGGGGTCTTTATTATCCTTGGGTATTACTGCAATGTAAGCCTCCAGTAAGCTGTTTGACGCTGCTGAGTGGGAAAGGGTGTTGAAGGCCTTTAGGAATTTTGGTGCCAGAATCTCCGCAAAGCATTTATAATATTGGACGGAGAAGCCATCCGGCCCCGGGCTTTTGCCTGGTTTCATGGTCTTCAAGGCCCTCCCCCACTCCTCTATTGAGAGGGGTTCCTCTAGGGCTTGCCAGTCATTGGACAGTGATCGGTGGCTATATTTGGTCAAGAAGTCTCTCATGAGCTCCTGTCGCGTCTCTGCCGAAATGGGTCTGTGTTTGTGAAGCTCTAGGTTGTAAAGGTTGCTGTAGAATGTGCTGAATTGCCTGGCAATGTCCTCATTTTTGGAGTAAGTGACTCCTCGGGAGTCCACAACATGGTGTACGGTGGAAGCGAGGGTGCGTCTTTGTGTCAACCTAGCTAACAGTTTACCAGGTTTGTTGCCCTGTTCGTGGAATCATTTCTGGGATAACACCTGTCTCCTCCGTGCCCGTTGTTTAAAAAGTTCTTCTAGGAGCGTTGCCCGTGTTTCGGCTAGTTCCTTGGCTACACTGACTGTTAATGAGCGTTTGTGTTGGGCCTCAAGGAGAGTTATTTTGTCGGTCAATTCCCTTAAGGTCTGGTGTGCCTTTTTCTTCCTGGCCGCGATGGCTAATAGCTTCCCCCTGATGACACATTTATGTGCTTCCCACTGGGTCATAGGGGATACGTCTGGGGGTGTCGTTATGTTGGAAATATTCCGTCATGGACTTTGTGATGTCCGCCAGGTCTCCAGGGTCCGCGAGGATGGAAGCATCCAATCTCCAGGTCCTGGTCTTCATTCCCGCTGCGGGAACTGCAAGGTCAGGGGGACTGGGTGGTGGTCTGAAATGTACATGTTCTCTATGGTAGCGTCCTGTAAGTCAAGTCCGTCTGGTGTATGAATAGTTAGTCGAGCCTCGAGTATCTGTTATGCGGGGGTGATAAGAATGTAAAGTCCTTCTCCTGGGGGTGTAGCGTTCTCCAGGAGTCGTGAAGTGTAAGGGAGGCTAGCGCTAGTTTAGCTTGGCGCAGGGCCGCAAATGGTATGAAGTACCCGAGGAGGTGTCAAGAAGCGGGTTAAGTGTCATGTTGAGGTCCCCCCCCCTAGGATCAGTAGGCCTGTCTGGAACGAGGTTAGTTGTAAGAGGGTCTCTTTTAGGAAGGACACCTGTCTGGAGTTGGGGCAGTAGATGTTTGCCAATGTGATTGGCCTGTCTTTTTTCATGTCCCTTTTTATAAAGAGAAATCTGCCCTCTGGGTCGAGGACTTGATCTGTGAGCTGGAATGGGAATGACCTTTTTAGTTTTGAGTCTGAACAGGTGAACCACCGGGTACCGGTTATTAGTCGGGCGGGGGATAGATCCTGTTTTAAAGTGCGTTTTCTTGTAGGAACAGTATCTGGGCTTTAAGGCGGTACGCCTCAGCCAAGACACTGCTCCGTTTCTCTGGGGTGCTAAGGCCTTTCGCATTCATGGAGCATACCTTAAGGGATAGGGGAGTTGTTGTTTGCATCGCAGAAGACGTTCTCTAGAGTATCCTTGTTTGTCAGTGCCTCCCCCAATCTATCCAGGAGTAAGGAGCAAGAGACTTGGGTAAGGGGGGGGTGAGAGGATGGAAGGATTCTAGAGGGAGAGGAGGCGGGAGAGGAAGAGAGGGGGAGTAGAAAGCAGGGAGATGTACTGTTCAAAAAAAAAAAAGGGGAGCGCGATGGAGAGACTCTCCTAATTGGGAGCAATTAACAGGGATTTAACCCTTTGGCGGGGGTCACAGAATGTGTACCGGAGGTAGAATTAGTCCAGCTGAACTACCGAATGAGGACCCTAATGGGGTAAAGGAACAGGGTAGGGTTCTGCCGGCTAGTTTCAAGGTGAATACCTGCCTCCTTGAGGTGGGGGTGAAACCTAACACCTAAACCCAAAAATATGTTCACTTCCAACCATCCAGGAATCCAGGCACTAGTGCCTGCATGAAAGTGTAAAACCTCAGCTCTATTGAGTGATGAGGTGCCTCGTAGTCCCCCTCCCTATAAATTTTGACCTATCGGAATCTCTATCAACAGTCCAATGTAACCCCAACATATGCAACAAGCTTATATTTGAACAAGACTTCAAAGCAGGCAGTTAACGTAAAGACAAGTGAAGCTGTAGGGATCACATCTTACACTGTAATTTACTAGGTAACTTGCATTGTATAAGTGAGGACCCCAATGCTCCGAGGCACCCCCAACGGTGACGCCTCCGAGAACCGGGGGCCCCAGCATCCTGCTTGCCTCCCAAACCGGAGGACAGCCCTCATATCAGTTAGTCCCCAGGAGGATATAGATCCCCCCCCATCTCCCCACTGTGAATGCTCTACTGCATCTGTAAGGATCCGGGCCAACAGTGAGAGGGTTCTCCCCCCCTCCCCGTGGACCCTGGGATGTCATCTCTCACCACTACACTCCGCCATTGGTGCAGGGGTGAGAGGAGATCCTCATAAAAGTGATCCGCATGTTGATATCGGGTCAAAAAACAAAGGTAACATGTGTAACCTGAACCACTTTGTACCGGAGGTAAATAAACAGTCATTAACATTTTCGTCCATATCCCTAATGCTTATATAATCACTGTATTGTGAGGGGTGTACAACTTATCGGCCTATGGGCCGCCTATTCAAGCTCTCTAGGCCAGATCCCCTCCGATTTCCCCCCCCCCACCTCCGCAAAGTGATTGCGGAGGCGGGGGATCCATAGTGGGGACCCGCAGAGGAGTATATATCCATGCAGAGACACCAACAGCTGGAGACCCATCACAATCAGTCATAAGAAGTCTGTGTGAACACGGGCGTGAGACACACCCCTTATCGTACCTTGTGTGCACCCTCATGTGGTGCTGGAAGTCAGACCAGCAAGGTGACCAAATGTTAGGGGGCACTGAGCAAAAGAAAAAGGGGAGAAAAAAAATAAAATCCAAGGGGAGGGTGGGAAGTAGATGCCTCTTCCTAAAGAGTCTGGTGAACCTTGGCATATATGTCATGTAAGGTTGCTTGGTTCCCGACCGGTATAGGCCCTGGGAAGGGGGAAGGTCTTTGGAGGTATTTGCATGCCTCTGCGAAGTACCAGTACAGGGGAACCTCCTGGAGTCGCCTGTCTCCTCTTCAGTGGGGTCTACCGCCTGAGGGGTTGCAGGTTAGGCCTTGGTAAGTAAGGGGTGCCCTCTGCAAGGAAAGGTAACGGGTGACGGTCAACACAGCTTGCGGGTGACAGTTCGGTGTCACCAATGTCTACCTTCGTGAGTCATCAAATGACAGTTCTCTGTGTAGAAGTGGTACTCACCTTACCTCAAAGGACATGTTGTGGAGAGTACATAGGGATAGGTGCAGTCAATGACTTCGGATAAAACCTTTTGATTTTGCAGGCTCAGTGATCGGTCTTGCGTCTCGCATACGATGGTGATGCTCGTGGGCTTTCGTCGGTTTCCATGTCACCCCTGCGTCTTGGCGGTGAGTCGGCCGAAGGTCTGCGTTGGCGTTGTCTGCTCTTCTGGGATCTCGGGTGTCTCCAGGCTGTGTGGGGATCCAGAGCTCCGGTTGCAGGAAAGATCCATACCATTCTGGTACGGGTATCACCTGCATTCCTAGGCTCTCGCAGAAGGGTCTTAGGTCTGCTGGTGTCCTCAGTTGGGCTGTGCGGTTGCCATTTGTCACCTGTAGGCAGAATGGGAACTTCCATCTGTAGGGGATGTGTCTTTCTCTTAGTGCTTGCAGCAGGGGGCGGAGGTCCCTTCTATCCTGTAGTGTAATGGCGGACAAGTCCTGGAATAATTGAATGCGTGCCCCTTCATGTTCCAAGTTGCCATGATTACGGGCCAGGTGCAATATCTTTTCCTTCTGGGTAAAGCTGACCAGACAGCAAACCGCGTCCCTGGGTGGGTCAGTGTCCCTGCCCCTAGGCCTAAGGGCTCTGTGGCATTGCTCCATCTCAACAGGGGCATCAGGCGGCCTGCCTAGTAGGGTGTTAAATATGGCCCAGATCACCTCTTGCAGTTGGGGTCCTGCTACAGTTTCAGGGATCCCCCCGATACGGAGATTGCGCCTGCGACCCCTGTTATCAAGGTCCTCTATGTGCCTGTGCATGTCAATGAGATGATGGCTGTGTACATTAACTACCTGCTGTACTTGATGCAAGGCCGCTCCATGTGTCATGGCGGCCGCCTCCACATGCTCCACCCCGGTTGCAACGGCTCTGATGTCGCTTTTCAGGTTCGAAATTGCTGCTGTCAGTGTGTCTTTTTTTTATGTCTGAAGCAACACTCTGCAGGTCCGCAGGAAGGGCGAAGGGTGGGCAGGAGAAGCGTTCGTCTGGGAGTGCCGAGGTGAGGCCGACGCGCCTCCTGCATAATTACAGTCCCCGGCTTGAGATGCGGCCTGCGGCTCCGCGTGATAGGTCCGGAACATAGCCGGTATGTTTCTGCTCAGCTGGGTTAAAGGGTCCGGTTGTGAGCGGGTGGCCGAGTGACTCCTGGAAGTCACCTTGTGTGGCTCTGAGGAGGTTTTGGCTGCTGCTAGGGCTTCAAAAGATTCCTGGATGGCGGAGCTCTGTCCTCTAAGCGGCCATCTCGCTCCAGTGCCAGGCCACGCCCCCCGTTTTTTTGTGTTTTTTTTTTAGTTGGGTTTTTTTTTTTTTTCGGCTGGGTTCACGCTATTTGCGGAGCGGCTCGCACCAGGGGGGGGTCTGGTGCGTCTCAGGTCCAGATTCGTCCCTGAAACGGTGAACAAATTATTGCCTGATGTCGGACCTGAGGTGGAGCCAAAGACCCACTTCTGCACTGCGCTCCGCGGCCATTCCAGAGCTGTGTGAACTGGCTTCCTTGAGAGAAACCAGCATCCAATTCGCATAAGCGTGAATCCAGCCTTACAGCAACAAATTCCATCTATGGCCAGCTTTTGTTTACTAAAGCTCTGTGTATTTTAAACAATTGATTCAGGGAGGTCTTCGACCCCTTTCACACTGCAGCGCCACTAAAGCGCTGGTCATTTTTTGTGGCGCTTTTTTCGGGCAGATTTTTTTTTTTTTCCCAAGCACACTGCCCGAGTGGGAAAGCACTCTTTCCAAACAATGGAAGACAATTTTCAGGCACTTTTTAGAGGCTATGTCTAGTGCTAAAATGCCTGAAAACTGCCTCTGTGAAAGGGGTCTTACTGTGCACTGTCAGCTAGCCTCATCCTAGTGGTAAGAATGAGGAGCCTAAATCGTAGGCTTGTTTTTGCTTATGAGTATAAGCCGAGGCACCTAATTTTTACCACAAAAAAATGGGAAAACTTATTGACTCGAGTATAAGCCTAGGGTGAGAAATGTGTGTAAAGTGTAAGAGGGTCAACAATGCCCATTTGCATGCCTCACTGTGCCCATTTGCAGCCATAGGTCTTCAAACTTGGTAGTTAAGGGTTCCTAGATGCCCCCTAGCTGCATCCAAGGGGTCCTGAAATGACATTGCTGCAGATGGACACAGTTGACCGAATTTGGGGCCACTTGGAGCTAGGAACCCCGAATTCGGGGCCCCAAAGTCGGGTCGGAAAATGTCATTCTCTGCTGCAGAAAAGTGCTTGCCTCAAGTATAAGCTGAGGGTGGGCACTTTCAGCACAAAAAAATGTGCTGAAAAACTCGGCTTATACTCGAGTATATACGGTATTTATAGTGACCTTTTGATGGCAGTATAGTGGATATGACTAGATGGTCAGTTTATTTAAATAACTTTTTTGAAAAAAAGCCGATCACCGGCAGAAGTGAGAGGGACATCAGTCCCTCTCACTGGAATGTGCCCAGGGTCCATGGTGCCCACCTTTGCCCTAATAGTGCCGCCTACCAGTGCCCACTAGCTTCACCTGTCAGTGCCCACAGTGCCAGTGCCAGTGCCATCAGTGCCATCTTTGCTGTGCCCATCAGTATCGACTTATCTGTCCCCACCAGTGCAGCCTATCAGTGCCCACCAGTGCTGCCTCATCAGCGCATATCAATGAAGCAGAAAAACTGCCTGTTTGCAAAATTTTATAACGAACTATTAACCACTTTACAACCGGCCCATAGCCGAAAGACGGCTACAGGCCGTTTGCTTAACTCTGGGAGGGCGTCGTATGACGTCCTCACAGAATTCCTCTCTTGCGCGCCCCCTGGGGCACGCACTCGAGAACATCCGTGTGGACCCGGCGGATCCAGAGGACCCGGCAGATCATGGTAAACGGCCGCTCATCGCGTCAAATGACGGATCGATCACATGTAAGCAAACCGGCGTCATTTGATGACGCCGGTTGTTCTCCCCTCCTCGCTCTGTACTGATCGGTACAGTGTGAGAGGAGAGGGGGAGGGATCGTTGGCAGCAGTGCTGTGGGCGGGATCTGTAGTGCCCACAGCCTGCCCTGCAGTCACCACCGATCCATCCATGCTCAGCCATCCCTCCATACCCTGCAGTGTATTGCAGGGTATGGAGGGATGGCTGAGCATGGATGGATGGATACTCTGCCATACCCTGCCATACCCTGCCATACCATGCCATACCCGGCGATACTCTGCCATACCCTGCGATACTCTGCCATGCTCGCTACGATCGAAGCCAGGATCGTTTTTTAATTTTATTTCAGGCTTTCCAGCCTAGAGGTGAGATGTGGGGTCTTATTGACCCCATATCTCACTGTAAAGAGGACCTGTAATGCCATATTCCTATTACAAGGGATGTTTACATTCCTTGTAATGGGAATAAAAGTGATCAAAAAAATTTTTTGGGGGGAAAAAAAAGTGTCAAACTAAAATAAAGTAAAATGAACAATAAAAAAAAAAAAAAAAAAAAAAAAAATTTTTAAAGCGCCCCTGTCCCCGTGTGCTCGCATGCAGAAGCGAACGCATACGCAAGTCCCGCCCACATATGAAAACGGTGTTCAAACCACACGTGAGGTATCGCTGCGAACGTTGGAGCTAGAACAATAATTTTGGCCCTAGACCTCCTCTGTAACTCAATACATGTAACCAGTAAAAAATTTTTAAAGCGCCGCCTATGGGGATTTTTAAGTAGCAACGTTTGGCGCCATTCCACCAGCATCTGCAATTTTGAAGGGTGACATGCTAGGTATCTATTTACTCGGCGTAACTTCATCTTTCACATTATGCAAAAACATTGGGCTAAATTTACAGTTTTGTTTTTTGTAAAGCACAAAACTTTTTTCCCAAAAAAACGCGTTCGAAAAATTGCTGCGCAAGTACCGTGCTAGATAAAAAGTTGCAACGACCGCCATTGTATTCTCTAGGGTCTTTGCTAAAAAAATGTTTTGGGGTTCTATGTAATTTTTTAGCAAATAAATGATGATTTTTACATGTAGGAGAGAAATGTCAGAATTGTCCTGGGTGCTCCAGAACACCTGATGGCGCTCCCTGCATGTTGGGCCTCCTGTATGTGGCCACACTGTGTAAAAGTCTCACACGTGGTATCGCCGTACTCGGGAGTAATAGCAGAATGTGTTTTGGGGTGTAATTTGTGCTATGCATATGCTGTGTGTGAGAAATAACCTGCTAATATGACAATTTTGTGGAAAAAAAAAAAAAAGATAAAAAAATATTGATTTTACAAAGAATTGTGGGAAAAAATTACAACTTCAAAAAACTCACCATGCCTCTTTCCAAATACCTTGGAATGTCTTCTTTCCAAAAAGGGGTCATTTGGGGGGTATTTTTTACTTTTCTTGCATGTTAGGGTCTCAAGAAATGAGATAGGCCGTCAGTACTTCAGGTGTGATCAATTTTCAGATATTGGCACCATAGCTTGTGGACTCTATAACTTTCACAAAGACCAAATAATATACCCCAATTTGTACTTATTTTTACCAAAGATATGTAGCAGTATAAATTTTGGCCAAAATGTATCAAGAAAAATTACAAATTTGCTAAATTTTATAACAGAAACGAAGAAAAATTCATTTTTTTTTACCGAATTTTCTGTCTTTTTTTTTTTTTTTTTTTGCGCGTGTGAAAGGGGTCTAAAGCTGGCCATACACGGGTCGAATTTCGAAAGATTTTTCTTTTGAAAATCAGAAAATTTGTGCATTTTGTGATTCGATGGTGCCACCATTGATTTCGAAATTCGACCAACCAAACCTTCAATTTCACCTCATGTTCCTACAGAAAAGAATTTTCTTGTCTGGGAATCTTCTTTTCTTTCCGGGAACCTTCTTTTCTTGCACATGCGCATTTCTTTTTCGATTACATTTCTCGCACGATTCTCCCATCATTGGTTCGAAAATCGTTCGTTTTTAAAAAAAATTTCCAACATGTCGGATTTTTTAAATTCGATGGCCGCACGAAAATCGGCCGTTGCTGCAGCCCACTAATGGTGCGAAATTCATACGAAAATTCTTGGATAAGATTTTCGAAAGAAAGATCTTTCGAAATTCGACCCGTATATGGCCAGCTTTAATCGTTCAATGGACATAAATGAATCAGTTTCTTCCTCTTTTTTTGCTTCTGTGTCACATATGCTCAGTAGCTGCAGTTACATTTTTAATGGGCAAGAAAAACACATTAAATCAGTTGTACAATACCACCCCCCCCCCCCCCCCCCTTACCCTGCAAGGTAATGTCATAATGTGCTAGCATGCAACTTGGCTTAAAACTAACCTTCCAGCGCCGAGATGTCAGTGCTGCAGGTGCTCCCATCTTCAAGCGTCTTGTTTCCGGGTTTGCGGACTCTGATTCATGCACGCGGGATCCGCTATTCAGGGCTTTGAAGGAACGGCACGAGTGGCTGTTCCTTCAGAGCACATGCGCCAGTGATGTCCTTGGCTGCATGTACAGTAAATATCTCCTAAATTTGAGATTTTCAGAACTTTTCCTTCTTCCAAAAAAAAACAAACATGTCCAAATGACAAATTTTATGCTTTTTCTATAAAAATGATGGGGAGAATAGCTGCTAGTATATCAGAAGCCTGTAGCTCAAATGCCTCCTAAAATTGCAAAGTTCTGTGTTTGTTTGTTTTTTGCTGTTGTGTTTTTTTTTTTTTTTTTTTTTTAATAACGTTTTTTTTTTCATAACACCATCTTGTATAGGTAACAACTCTGGTGAATTCCAGCAACAAGGGTCCTTCAAACAAAAAGAAAGGTCGTTCTAAGAAAGCTCATGTTCTGGCTGCCTCAGTCGAACAGGCAACTCAAAACTTCTTAGAAAAAGGAGACAAGATAGCTAAGGACAGTCAGTTTCTCAAACAGGAACTCCTAGATGCTGTTGAAGATGTCCGCAAACAAGGTGGTAAAATATAAACTTGAACAAACTAATGGGGTGGGCAACTACATGGCAAATGAGGTTCAATGTAGAAAAATGTAAAATAATGCATTTTGGTGGCAAAAATATGAATGCAATCTATACACTGGGTGGAGAACCTCTGGGGGAATCTAGGATGGAAAAGACCCCGGGGCCCTAGTAGATGATAGGCTCAGCAATGGCATGCAATGCCAAGCGGCTGCTAACAAAGCAAACAGAATATTGGCATGCATTAAAAAGGGGATTAATTCCAGAGATAAAATGATTATGCCGCTCTACAACACTCTGGTCAGGCCGCACCTGGAGTATGCTGTCCAGTTCTGGCCACCAGTCCTCAGGAAGGATGTACTAGAAATGAAGCGAGTACAAAGAGGGGCAACAAAGCTAATAAAGGGTCTGGAGGATATTAGTTATAAGGAAAGGCTGTGAGCACTGAACTCCTTCTCTCTGGAGAAGAGATGCTTGAGGGGATATGATTTCAATTTACAAATACTGTACTGGTGACCCCACAATAGGGATAAAACTTTTGTGCGGAAAGGAGTTTAACAAGACTCGTGGCCACTCATTAAAATTTGAAGAAAAGAGGTTTACCATTAAACTACGTAAAGGGGTCCTTTTCTGCAAGAGCGGCAAGGATGTGGAATTCCCTTCCACATGCGGGGGCATCGATAATTTTAAGAAACTATTAGATAATGACCACAACATACAGGGCTATACAATGTAATACTGACATATAATCGCACACGTAGGTTGGACTTGTGTCTTTTTTTTTCGACCTCACCTACTATGTAACTATACATTTATTTTTATGAATGTTACTGTTGGAGAGCTTTCCTTTCTCCATGTATAGACAAATCCTGTATGTAGGGCAAAAATGAGGGTAAATCTCAAGGGGAGCCCAAGATAACAATACAGCCAGAGGTTCTAATCCTTACCCACTCAATCCAAAACAAAAAAAAATTCTTGGATATTTTGATGTGTACTCTAGCACTGCAACCTCAAACATGTAATTGTGCCAATTTTGATGTAAGATGGTATGATTTAGCAATCTTGAAACATGCCTGATTGTTTATCCTCTGGATATAAGCTTTAAAGTGGTTGTATAGTTAGGTTTTTAATCTTTTAAAGAGAAGTATAGGTTTTTTTTTTTTTGTTTTTTTTTGGATTAATACTTGCCTAGGTGGATGTAGCATCGGTCTGATGCTGCATCTGTCCCCCGGCGCCTCTACACGAACGAACACTGCCAATCGCTCTGTTCTCACAGCTCCCCGAGCAGAGAGCTGCTGACTGTCAGGCAGCAGCTCTCTGCTCTGCCCCCCGCTCACTGGAGTGCTTGGCTGTGGAGGGGGCTGGAGCGGCCAGCTCAGGCTCTTAGCGGCTTGCTGAGAGGCTGAGCTGGGTGCCAGGCCTGGGATCTGGGCAGATCCTGACTCTATGGTTGTGATGATGCCTGAGCCTGGACTGACTCTGTGCCCTCAGCAGAGAGCGGACTTCAGCCTGCTCTCTGCTAAAAACACGTCACAGGAGTGTGAAACTAACTGCACTCCTGTGAACGACAAACGAGCTTTATGCGTTAAAATAAAAAAAACTGTGTGCATCAACCCCCCTGATACTTGCCTGAGCCCATCTCGATTCAGCAATGTTTCAAGACACTGGGACTCTTCCGCCTCATTGGCTGAAATGGCAGCGTGGTGCTATTGGCTCCCGCCGCTGACTATTAAAGTCAGTGAGCCAATGAGAGAGAGAGAGAGAGAGAGAGAGAGGGGGCGTGGCTCTGTGCCTGAATGGGGACACAGCAGCGGCTTGGCTCCCCCCATAGCAAGCTACTTGCTGTGGGGGTGTTCTATCACGAAGTGTCCGGCTGTCACCAGGTGTCCGAAGTATACTGCGCAGCGCATGCGCAGTACAGAGCATAAAGATTTTCGGAAATTGTCGGAAGATGAACGGCGCCTGCGCCGTGAGTCGAGGTGAAGCCCCCACCATCCAAGCGGACATAGGGTTAGTCAAACTTAGAGGGCCCCTTCGCTCGCCACGCTTCGGGCACGACCTCGCTGCGCTCGGCTCTTTTATATTCTAACTCTATGTCCACTTGGATTGTGGGGCTTGAAAGTGGACTCACGGCGCAGGCGCCGTTCATGCTCGGCAATTTTCGGAATTTGTGTGTCCTGTGTACTGCGCATGCGCAGTACACAGCGGACACTTTGTGATGGGGGATGGCTAATGATAGTACAGGGGCACCCAGCAGGGGGGAGGGGCCAGAAGCGCCAACAAGGGACCCAAGTGGAGGATCTGGGTTGCTCTGTGCAAAACCACTGCACAGAGCAGGTAAGAATTTTATTTATTTATATATTTTTTTTTCTTTAAAAATAACGACTTTAATGGTAATTTTTTTTTTTTTTTTGCAACTACAGGTGAAGTAATGAGAAGTGCTTCTGGAGAGTTTGCTGATGATCCATGCTCCTCTGTTAAGCGTGGGAATATGGTGCGAGCCGCTCGTGCCTTGTTATCGGCTGTTACAAGGCTGCTGATTTTGGCTGATATGGCAGATGTATACAAGTTACTTGTTCAACTAAAAGTGGTAATGCATTTTTATATTATGATTTCTTTAATTGTTTCATAATTGAAAACTTATTTTTATTTTTTATTTACATTTTTTTTTTTAAGGTTGAAGAAGGTATCGTAAAATTAAGAAATGCTGGAACAGAGCAAGAATTGGGAATACAATATAAAGCACTGAAAGCTGAAGTAGAAAAGTTAAATTTAATGACTGCAAAACGCCAGCAGGTTGGAAATATAAGCTTCAAGATGTAATAGGACAGTATTGTTGAGTTCTGATTGTCTGCTCACCTAATCTACTCGTGCTTTGGTTTATCCTCTTAGCCCTGTGCAATAAACTTATCCGCTTTTACTTATGAGCGGTTATTTGTACTGCTGGATTACTTATTGGTTTATCCGCTAGCTGTTTCGAGTCTTAAGACTTGTAGCTCCATTCTTTAACTTTTCTTCATGCATCTTTACATTTTATTCAGCCATTACTGCTCACTTTTCGCTTTTTTTTTTTTTTCCCCAGATTTTTTTAGTTCCATGTTTTCTGGTATCCTTCCACTTTGGTAGAAGTATATCATTGTGAGCACAATGGAGCATGCGCCCTGTCTCATAATTTATTAATAATATTGGTAATATTTGATCACCACTGTTTTTTTTATATTATATAAATGGAAAAAAGACTGACAATTTTGGGAAAAGGTATTTTTGTTCTAAAACATATCCATTAAGATCAAAAATCAACTGTCTGGTGGGCTCTGTGCTCCAACACGCATGCACACGCACACAGCCATGAAAAATGTATTTATACCCCTTGAAATTTTCCACATTTTGCCATGTTACAGCCAAAAACATAAATGTATTTTATGTGATAAACCCTATAATTGTAAAGTGGAAGGAAAATAAGTGGTTTTCAATTTTATTTATTTTTTTTTAACAAAAATGTGAAAAGTGTGGTGTGCATTTGTATTCAGCCCCCTTTACTCTGATAACCCTAACTAAAATCTAGTGGAACCAGTTGCCCTCAGAAGTCACCTAATTAGTAAATAAAGTCCACCTGTGTAATTTAATCTCAGTATAAATACAGCTGTTCTGTGAAGCGCTCATAGGTATGTTAGAGAACTTTAGTGAACAAACAGCATCTTGAAGGTCAAGGAACACACCAGACAGGTCAGGGGTAAAGATGTGGATAGGTTTTTAAAGCAGGGTTAGGTTATAAAAAAAATGATATATATTCCAAGCTTTGAACATCTCAGAGCACTGTTCAATCCATCATCTGAAAATAGAGTTTGGCACAACTGCAAACCTGCCAAGACATGGCTGTCCACCTAAACTGACAGGCTGGGAAAGGAGAGCATTAAGGAGATGCAGCAAAGTGGTCCATGGTAACTCTGGAGGAGCTGCAGCGATCCACAGCTCAGGTGGAAGAATCTGTCCACAGGACAACTATTAGTCATGCACTCCACAAATCTGGCCTTTATAGAAGAGTGGCAAGAAGAAATCCCTTGTTGAAAGAAAGCCATAAAAAGTCTTTGCAGTTTCTGAGAAGCCATGTGGGGGGCACAGCAAACATTTGGAAGAAGGTGCTCTGTTCAGATGAGACCAAAATTTAGTTTTCTCTTATCGTCTTCCAGGACAGCCTCTGAGACATAGGGCTCCTCCCTCCGGTACAGGAAACGCATTCACCCAAATGGTTAAAAGGAGGTCCTCCAGGCCTTCCCCCTTCAGTTTTTGTGTTTCCTGCCAGACGGGAAGGAAGCATGTGAGGAACCTGGGGAGCTCTATGTCCCAGGACTGTCCTGGATGAGCCTCTGGCGTACCTTCTCGTCTGCCCAAGCGCCCCCTGTAAGTAGGCTCAGCGGGTGCATGCTACCCGGCTCTTCCGGGTTTAGGAGAGGACGTGCGTGCGGAGGAGGAGCATCTGCGCTCCAAACGAACGAAAGTGACGCGGCTTCCGGCGGAGCCGCATCATCAGGGGGCACTGTGAGACAGGGTTTCCGGTCTCCAGGCGCAGCGTGTGTGGCTTGTTGGGCGTCCGAAGCCTGTGTAGATTCAGCAGAGGCTGTGACAGAGGAGCCATGGAGGGCGCTGCAGCATCCCAGGCGGTCGACTCCCGGTTCTTCTGGCACCTCTCAGGTAAGCGTGGCGAGGGAAGACCATGGCTTACTCTGGGAGGGGGTAGGGTCCTTGTGACCAAAGTCTCCTTCCCTGGGTGGGAAACCACAGGTGAAGGGCTGGGCACTTCTCTCCTTCCCCCCCCCTGAGCACAGTGGTGGTGAGGGTAAGGACAGGCTCTCATGGGCTGTTTTCTGTCTTTCTTCTTGCTTTCAGGGTAAATCACAGGACAGGTCCCAGATGCAGCCTCCCAGCAGAAAATGTGCCGTTTGTGGGTCAAAACTATGCTCCAATTGGGAGAAACCCCTTTTCCCCCGAATGTGTCAGTGTCAACAAATCCTTACGTCTGTGAAGACTAAATGGCATCCACATTCAAATCATTTAAAGGAATGATGGATAGGATGCAGGGTCCCTCTGTGCCTATATCTAGAGCAGTAAGTATGCCTATTCTATCTGAGCCTAGTCAGGAGGATACGGAAGATGGAGAGAGGGAACCCAGATCGCTTGCTTCTTCTCAAGCGGACTCTGGGTCTGATTCTGAGGATGAGGAAGATTTCTCCAGAGGGTCCAGGTACAGGTTGACACTGGACAATGTGGGGGACTTACTAAAGGCGATTTATGACACCTTTAGAGATCAGAGAGGAGTCGGTACAGCTTTCCAAGCATGACCTTATGTATCAGGGGGTGTCTGCACAGAAATCCCAGAGCATTTCCCGTGCACAAATCTCTAGTAGAAGCCATCTTGCTGGAGTGGGAGCACCCTGAAAGAAGACCGTTCTTTTCAGGCAGTCTTAAACGTAGATTTCCCTTCGAAAAAGACACAGCCCATCCTTGGAACAAGGTTCCTAAGTGGGATGCGCCGCTGGCGAAGGTTTCCAAAAAGACTGATTTGGCCTTCGACAACTTGGGATCCCTTAAGGGACAAAAGGGGTGACCAATTGCTAAAGAGGGCTTGGGATGCCTCCTCTATTGGGCTTAAACCAGTCCTTGCAGCTACCTGTGTTGCTAGAAATTTAGAATGCTGGCACGTCCCGACAACAGCTGCTAAAATCTTTTCCTTTTATTATTTAAAGCAGTTGGGTTCTTAGCTGACGCTTCTGCGGAATCTGTAAAGCTAGAAGCCAGGTCTGCAGCTTTGGTAAATGCCGCAAGAAGGGCCGTATGGTTGAAAGCTTGGTCAGGAGATCCAGCATCAAAGCTCTAGCTCTGTGGATTGCCTTTCTCAGGCGATCACCTCTTTAAACCTGGGCTTCAGGAGGTCCTGGAACGTACCCAGGACAAGAAGGCTTTCCCAAAGGAAAAGAAGAAACCTTAGGGTAGACATCTCTTTTGACGTTTCAGGCAGCAGACCCAACAGTAGGGAGAGAGAGAGGGTCGTCCTAAACACTGGACTGATCACAAGGGACGTGGTAGACTAGGAATATTTTTCAATCCACCTCAGACCACTCCAAATCCCCAGTGACTGTGTTCCGGTGGGAGGAAGGTTGGGGGACTTCCTCCCGCAATGGACCAACGCAACTTCATGCCCGTTTATATTAAAGATAATAGAAAATGGCTAAAGTTGGAGTTCAATGCCATTCCTCCACCCACCTTTTTGGTTACCCTGTTACCCAGAGACCGGGAGAAAGCAGGAGCACTGAGTTTGCTGTTGGCTCAACAGGTCATCATCCAGGTACCACATGCGGAACACAGTCAGGGGGTATACTCCCATGTGTTCGTAGTCCGAAAGCCATCAGGCAAATTTCAGGTTGATTCTCAACCTCCGTCCCCTGAACAAATTTATCAGATACAAGCATTTCAGGATGGAGTCTATCTTCACGGTAATGAATCTCCTGTTTCCCTGATTGTTATATGGCGATGATCGACCTTAGGGACGCATATTTGCATGTGCCGATACCTCAGGATTTCCAGAAATTTTTTAGACTGGCAGTCAGGGTGAATTCAGAAGTTCTCCACTCCCAATTCAGGGCACTACTGTTTGGACTAGCATCCTCTCTGAGGGTTTTCACAAAGGTCCTAGCAGAGGCCCTAGCTCCGCTGCGCGTCAGGGCCATTAGTGATCCCCTATCTAGACGACCTTCATTTTGTCTCCCAGTCTTATCGGCAGCTATAGGAGAACCTACAGGAGGCACAACTTTTCCTGCGTTCTCTTGGTTGGTTGATCAATCGGGACAAGTCTCAGCTGATCCCAACCCAGGAAGTACTATACCTGGGATACAGAATTTCTTCAATAGAGGAAGGTCTTCCTCCCATCAGAGAAGATGGAGAAAGTAGGTCCAGCAGTGGCGCAGCTTCAGACCAATCAGGAAGCCCATGTCGGATGTCATAGGGTTAATGACATCCTGTTTTCCAGCAGTCCCTTGGGCAAGGTTTCACCAGCGCCTTCTGCAGTGCTGGGATGGCAACCAGCGGGGTTTGGATCAACCTATGCCTATATCCACCAGAGTCTAAAAGTCACTATGGTGATGGCGAGCCAATCACAAGCTGGACAGGGGTCTGTTGTGGTTCAGACCAACAGCTCTGGTGGTGACAACAGATGCCAGCTCTTTCGGCTGGGGCTCACACCTGGAAAAGGATCTGGCTCAAGGATCCTGGTCTCAGGTGGAAGTCAGATGGACCTCGAATGAGAGGGAGTTACTGGCAGTGCAGAGGGCGCTAGAGGCCTTTCAGCAAAGAATAAATGGACGGCACCTTCAAGTAAGGTCAAACAAGCAGGGGGGGACCAGGAGCACTGCAGATGATAGCAGGCAACATTTTTGCTTGGGCCGAAATCAAACCTGGCTTCTCTGTCAGCCATACATTTTAAAGGGAGTCATCAGAGAATAAAACAGGACGAATGGTCGCTCAACCAGGAAGTGTTCCAGCAGGTTGTGAAGACCTGGGGCATACCAGTGGTGGATTTGTTCACCTCAGAAAGCAACAAGAAAGTTGCTCAGTTCTTCTTCTCCCTGCACTCGCTGGATCGAGCCAGAGGGATGGATGCCTTTGCCAATGCATGGCACTTCAACCTTTGCTATGCCTCCCCCCCCCCCCCCCCAGTAAGGCTAGTTACGGCGGTCCTCCAAAAATTTCTGACCCAGGAAACAGATCTCATTTTGATAGCCCCGTTTTGGCCAAGGAGGGCCTGGTTTGCAGTCCTAAAGAGGTTGGACATATATCCTAACCAGATCCTCTTCCGATGAGGATCTGGTTACACAGGGTCCTATCCGGCATCCTCAGAGACCCTCAGACTTGCAGCCTGGTATCTGAGGAACATTGTTAAGGGCTCAAGGGTTTTCAGAAAGGGTCATCAAGACTCTTAGCCCTGGTTACTGGTTTACAACATTCTATCTACACCAAGGTCTGGAAGAGGTTCAATTCCTGGTTAGCGGAACAGGGGCAGGAAGAACCAGGAATTACGGCAGTGTTGGACTTTTTCAGGCAGGAGTGGAATTGGGTCCTTCTATCAGCACCCTGAAGGTACAGGCTGCCGCTTTGAGCGTTTTTCTTCAGGTCTCCCTGCAGCAAGATCGGTTTTGTAAGGAGTTTCTTTAAGGCTCTCTCCAGGTCCAGGCCAGTAAAGGTCAGAGCCTGTCCCTCTTGGGATCTATCCTTGGTACTCAGCACACTTGCAAAGAGTCCCTTCGAACCTCTGGAAAAATCTGATGTTAAGTGGGTTGTTCTAAAGACGCCTTTTTTGATTGCAATCACCTCAGCCAGAAGAGTGAGTTGCAGGCGCACTCGATTTTAGAGAGCCATTTTTGTTGATTTTGGAGGATAGGGTTGTGCTTAAAACAGATCCTAGTTTCCTCCCCAAAGTTTCTTCTATTTTTTCATAGAACTCAGGACATTATCCTGCCAGCATTTTACTCCTCCAGCGGTTGATGAGGAAGGAGAATTCAGTTTAGTTGACGTCAGGCGTAGCCTTTTAGTTTATTTCGATTTCAGCAAAGACTTCAGGAAGACAGAATTTTTGTGAATTTTGCGGGATCACACAAAGAATTTAAGGCATCAAAATCCACCATCGTCAGATGGATAAGGATGACAGTTTTAGAGGTATGCAGGTTGGCAGGGAGGCAAGCGCCTCTAGTTAAGGCATATTCAACTAGGGCGGTTTCAACTTCGTGGGCAGAGAAAGCCGGTTGCACTCCGGGGGAGATCTGCAGAGCAGCGACGTGGTCCAGCTACTCCACGTTCACAAAAAAAATACCGATTGGACCTGGTTGCTGATAAAGAGCTGGCATTTGGGAGAAAAGTCCTCCAGGCAGTGGTCCCGTCCGAACAGAGTAAGTTTCTTGCTTATCTCAAAGGCTGTCCTGGAAGACGATGAGAGAAAACCGGAGTTAGACTTACCGTAACTCTTTTTCTAGGAGTCTTCCAGGACAGCCTGGTTTCCCACCCAGAGTTTTATTATAGCTGGTGCAAAGGGGATATACTAATGTTATGCCAGTGTTATGTCTTTCAGAGCCTTCCGGCGGTTCTTGTGAAAACTGAAGGAAGGCCTGGAGGACCTCTTTTTTTAACCATTTGGGTGAATGTTTACTGTCTCGGAGGGAGGAGCCCTATGTCTCAGAGGCTATCCTGGAAGACCCCTAGAAAAAGTTACCGGTAAGTCCTAACTCTAACTCAGTTTTTTTGGCCTAAAAGCAAAATGCTATGTGTGGCAGAAAACTAACACTGCACATCACACTGAACACACCATCTCCACCGTAAAACATGGTGTTGGCAGTATCATGTTATGGGGATGCTTTTCTTCAGCAGGGACTGGGAAGATGGATGGAGCCAAATACAGGGCAATCTTAGAAGAAAACCTCCAATGTATATAAAAAGCTAAGGGGGGTGCCTCCATCCTATATAACGTTTAACAAAAAAGACAAAGGAGAACCAACTAGATGGACTATACCGGTACCTGAACAAGATGTGCAAACAAATATGAATACATTTATAATAGTTTTTATTGATACAAAATACAATCTTATATAAATTTGATTTAAAAATAGTAACCCGTACACAAATATAGAAATATTTAGGTTTATATTGTGTGTCATAAATACTGGTTGATGCGTTTCGCCAAAAGCTTCCTCAGAACCAGGTAAGTATGATCACGATACCTAAAAATCAAAAAACATGGGAGATATGAGGTATGTAAGTCAAAATATTGAAATGCACAATATCCATAATTCATTTGTGCAAATGTCACTAATATATTTTATTAGGAATTTATAGATTAAAACAGCCTACCTTTTATGTGTCTAACCCTAAAGAGGCCAACACGAAGGGGGGCCCAATTGGCAAAAAAATAAATGTGTGTTGTAACATGGGAGTAACAATGAGGTAAGTTTATTGTCCAGCCCTTATTTGGGATCTATAACCCTTTTAGTGTAATTTGGAGGGACGTATGCTTATGTACCTACGGGACTTGGAGTTATTTATGGTGGAGTGTCCCTCTTGGCTTGGATAGCATCAGGTGTAGGACAGCTGAGGCCGCTCTCCGTTTACCCTTGGTGGTGGTGTTGCGGTGGTGGCATCAAGGGGACACCTCTGACCTGCATTTATGGTGCATTGTTTGTATTCCGGACCCAGCATCCTGCTACTTAACTTTCCAGCCTTCTTCATATAATTTTTATCCTTTTGATTAGTGGTTATTTGTTTAGTGATATTAGTCTCCCTGAGTACTATGGTTGGTGATTTATACATTGATTTCCGCTTTCTTGATTAGTATTGTGCGACTGGTAATGTGTTTGCGCGGGCGCCGGTTTTATGTGGGATCCAATTTGCTCCAATAGCACATGTGCGCGGACTTAGTCCGTGTGCGATCACTTCGGCAAGCATAGTTTGCCTATGCGCATACGCCGGCTCTACCGTGGAGTGGGTGCACGCATTTACGTATAATGGGTGCGTAATGGCACATTATATGCGCGCATTGACGCACTGCGTCCTTGCTCCATGGTAACTAGGCTACAATACGTAGGGAAGTTTAAGGGGGCTCTTTCCAGCTGTAAGTAATTAGAATCCAGCACCATTTTGGCGGTCTTTTTGGCACCAAAGCGCCTATATAAACAGCCAAGGTTGAGCTAGCCATTTGTGTGCGGTGTATTCACTTGATGGATGTTGGTTTAAGGTAACATTATTTCTCTGCTACTTTTAAGAATTGGCTTGGTTGGTTTGGTTTTGATTCAGTTAACTTTCTTATGTTATTATTGATTAGAATCTTTGCTATTGTTTTTTTCTTAGTGGGAATTTACCTGCTTGATGATCCTTTTTGGACACTTCTCACCATATGATACTGATGTATCTTTTGTGAGTTATATCTGTCCCAGTACTTTCTTAGTACGAACATTAGCTTGAGGATAGGATAAGCCCCCTAGTGGTGAGCCCCAGGTATTTATTATTCTAACTATATCTAGATGTTTTTATAGCTATATTAGGGAGTATTTGATTGGTTCCCTCATTGATGCATTCGTTATTGCTTACAGGGGCGTTAGTAATTGGATATCTCTTTGGAACCTTTTTTTGGATTGCTGACTGTTGCTGTTTTTGTACACAAAAGCGTCCTTAGCTATATCTAAGTAGTCATCTGGGCTTGGCAGTCGTAAGTACTTTTAGGTTCAACTTACAATGATGGTTAATCTAGTATTTCTATAAGGATGAGATATCAATACATACATACAATATATTTTTCTCCTCCTTCTTCTTCTTTTTTTTTTTTTTTTTTTTTCTCTTTAATGAACAGATTCACTCTAATGCTAACCTAGGTCCATTCTTGTTTTCCCACTTTCATCTATGGGCAATACATCGCCTCCATTTTAATAGGCCCCCCTTTGTGTTTGCCTCTTTAGGGTTAGACACATATAAGGTAGGCTGTTTTAATCTATAAATTCCTAATAAAACATATTAGTGACATTTGCACAAATGAATTATGGATATTGTGCATTTCAATGATTTGACTTGCATATCTCCCATGTTTTTTGATTTTTAGGTATCGTGATCATACTTGCCTGGTTCTGAGGAAGCTTTTGGCGAAACGTGTCAACCAATATTTGACGCCCAATATGATCCTAAATATTTCTATATTTGTGTACATGTGTTACAATCTTTAAATAAATTTGATTTAAAAATAGTATTTTGTATCAATAAAACTATTATAAATGTATTAATATTTGTTTGCACATCTTGTAAAGGTACCTGTATAGTCCATCTAGTGGGTTCTCCTTCTTTGTCTTTTTTGTTAGAAGAAAACCTGTTGAAGTCCACAAAAGACTTGAGACTGGAGCGGAGATGTTCGCCTTCCAGCAGGACAATGACCCAAAACATACAGTCAGAGCTACAATGGAATGGTTTAGATCAAAGCATATTCATGTGTTTGGCCCAGTCAAAGTTCAGACCTAAATCCAATTGAGAATCTGTGGCAAGACTGTTCTCAGATGCTCTCCATCCAATCTGACAGAGCTTGAGCTTTTTTGAAGAAGAATGGGCAAAAATGTCACTCTAGATGTGCAAAGCTGGTAGAGACATCCCCAAAAGACTTGAAGCTGTAATTGCAGTGAAAGGTGGTTCTACAAAGTATTGGTTGAATAAAAATGCACGCCACCCTTTTAACAAATTTAGTTGTAAAACATTTTGAAAATCATTTATCATTTTCCTTCCACTTCACAATTATGTGCCACTTTGTTGGTTTATCACATAAAATCCCAATAAAATACATTTATGTTTTTGGTTGTAACATGACAAAATGTGGAAAAGTTCAAGGGTATGAATACTTTTTGTGTTTATGGATATAGTGGATATAAAAAGTCTATACACCCCTGTTAAAGGACAAGTACAGCCTGAGCTTGTTTGGCTGGGATTCTCTTATGGGTCACAGGAGTGCAATTCGTTTTGCGTCAGAGCGATTTGAAGTCCGCTCTCTGTTGATATCACTGAAATCAGTCCAGGCGCCGCATCATCACGATGGTAAAGTCAGAATCTGCCAGGTGCCTGGACTGATGCCTGTCTCAGCCTCTCAGTGAGCCGATGAGAGACTGAGACGGCCACTTCCCGCCCCTCCACAGCTCAGCGCTCCAAAGAGTCTGGAGGAGCGCTCCTGACTGATGGGCAGCAGCTCTCTGCTCTGTTTGCTGAGAGAACCCGAGCCACGGGCTGTGTTCGATGGCTCGGTTCTCAGTGCAGAAACGCCAGGGGACAGATGCTGCATCCACCCAGGTAAGTATGATGGGTTGATTTTAAAAAAAGTGTTTTTTTTTTTTTCTTTTTTAATGTCAGGTTTCTGTGATGTAAAAAATTGGGACAAAAATAAATAATTTCAGAATTTTATTTTTTTTTTTCCCACTTTTTTTTAATGTGACATATAAACTGTACAAGTCAATTAAACAAAAAATGTTAATCTTTTAGCTGGAGGGAAGTAAAAAATAACTAAAATAATAAGGTTGCATAAGTGTGCACATCCTTAAACTAATACTTTTGTTGAAGCACCTTTTTGAATTTTAATACAGCATTCAGTCTTTTTGGGTAGGAGTCTATCAGCATGGTACATCTTGACTTGGTAATATTTGCCCACTCTTCTTTGCAAAAACACTCCAAATCTGTCAGATTGTGAGGGCATCTCCTGTGCACAGCCCTCTTCAGATCACCCCACAGATTTTCAATCCGATTCGGGTCTGGGTTCTGGCTGGACAATTCCAAAACTTTAATCTTCTGGCTGGGCCATTCCTTTGTTGATTTTGGCTGTATGCTTTGTCATGTCGTGGTCATGCTGAAAGATGAAGTTCCTCCTAATGTTCAGCCTTCTAGCAGAAGCCTGAAGGTTTTGTGCTAATATTGACTGGTATTTGGAACTGTTAATAATTCCCTGTACCTTGACTTGGGCAAAATGGCCCCAAAGCATGATGCTGCCACCACCATGCTTCACCGTGGGGGGGTATGGTGTTCTTTTAGTGATGTGGAGTGTTGTTTTTGTGCCACACATCTTTTGTAATTATGGCCAAAAAGTTCAACCTTTATTTTCATCAGACCATAACGAATTGTTCTACATGCTTTTGGGAGATTTCAGATGTGTTTTTGCAATATTTAGCCAGGCTTAAATGCTTTTTCTTAAAAAAAGGCTTCCGTCTTGCCACTCTACCCCATAGCCTGAAGAATACAGGGGATTGTAGTTGCATGTACTACACAGCCATTACTTGCCAGATAGACCCGCAGCTCCTTTTTTAATGGTGCTCTAGACCTCTTGGTAGCCTCCCTGACCAGTTTCCTTGTCTTTTCATCAATTTTGGAGGGACGTCCAGTTCTTGGTAATGTCACTGTGCCATAATTTCTCCTCTTGATGACTGTCTTCACTGTGTTCCATGGTATATCTAATGCCTTGGAAATTATTTTGTACCCTTCTCCTAAGTGATACATTTTTAACAATGAGATCCCTGCTTTGGAAGCTCTCTGTGGGCCATGGCTTTTGCTGTAGGATGCGATTTAAGAAAATGCCAGGAAAGACCTACTGGAACAACTGAACTTTATTTGGCGTTAATCGGAGGCACTTTAACCACTTAAGGACCGAGCCTTTCTGAGATTTGTTGTTAACAAGTTAAAAAAAAAAATTTTGCTAGAAAAATACTTGGAACCCCGTCAAAAAGACCTCAGATCTCATATTTACACTAAAATGCAATAAAAAAAAAAGAATTTGTCATTTTAAAAACATGAAAAAAATGGCCTGTAGCGGATCCTCAAGTCCGCTGGCAAGTCCTTGAAGCGGAGGAAGTGCTAACTTATCCACAGCCACCTTTTACCCCCCCCCCCCCCCCCCCCCCCTAACTGGACGACACACAGTTCGGGGAGTCAATGAACAACTTTTTTTTTAGCCACAGCTGGCTTTTATGCTTTCCCATGCAAGGGGTTTCTTAAATCATTTTCCAGGGGCATTCCCCTAACAATAAAACCTTGCCCTACACATGACTAGGAGTGTAATTAGATCTCGTAGCAGATAATAGGTGGATTCATTAACACACTGAACAATAGGTGAATGGAAAGCTGCCTCAGACCCTACTTAACCCAATTTACTTATTCGGACATCAGTAGACATTCCATCTCCACCTCTCCTGGAATGTCCCTTCTAGGAGCCGGAGACCCTGGCCATCAACATCACAGTATATTGGGGACTAGACTTTATATTTCACTACATGGCCCTTTTTAAGAACTATGGGCAAAAGTGACATTTTGACGTCACTTCCGACCTGCAATGATATGGAGACGGGTGGGGGCCATCTTCCCCTCACTCGTCTCCATTTGAGGCCACAGTAAGGATCCGATTGCCGGCGGCTGCGGTAAGCAGTGAAGGGCACTGGATCGCGGTGGGAGGGGGCCTCTCCCACCACCGATGAGTGATCTCGCGGCGAATCCGCCGCAGAGACCACTTTTATCTTAAACCACTGAAGAAGATACTGTGGTTATAGCAGCTAGCTGCTGCCATAACCATATAGAACGACTGTGGTTGGTCCGGAAGAGGTTAAATGATGGCAGGTGTGTACTGACTCCTATTTAACATGAGTTTGCATGTGAGGATGATGGTTGAGAGGGTACAAAATGTTATACAGCACCTCATCCCTATATTATAATAAGGGTAGGTAGGAAGTAGGACTGAGGGATTATGACAGTGCCAAATTAAGTGTTTGTCAACAATGAAATACTTTTTATAAATAGTTTATTTCAAAATATTAAAAGCACAAAATTAGATTTTTACATATAAACACAGAAAAAAAGTAATAAACCCACATAACAATGAGACATAATCAGTATTCACAGGTAGGCATCTAGAGTGTGCATATACATTGGTGTCTAAACAGAGGTATTAGTTGGATACAACCATAAGCCCAAATCATAGAGGACTTCGTTACAGGTGCAGGCCATTATTTTTTGCCGACATGTTTCGCCATTTCAATGGCTTCCTCAGGGAAGGCCTGCTGATTGAGTAATTTATCTAGATATAGAACAATAAACATAAATGAGTACATAGTATTGGAGATAGCATTTTTAAAGAAAATATTATTCACAGCTGGATGAGCAGGATGATTAAGCAAATAAACCCATCCCTATATCACCAAACATGCTCAGAAACCTGAGAACACTCACATAAAGAATACCAATTAGGTATATGGCTGGAGAGCATGCACAGTTCAGGCGGAGTCACCAATGGAGAAACCAACCTTTTGGGTGCAGGGGACGCACTAGACCTAGCAATAAGGTTCAATAATTTATGATCGAGATTTTATTTAGTAAAGTTTAATGCGCAGTGGTGTCCCTTATGGCAGGAAATCAGATCCCATAATTATAGGTATACCATTGCATTTAGGACAAGGCCTCAATACTTAAGTTAAAAACAAATAGCGGGTCATTGGTGCGGACAGATAATGTAATTGATGGTAGGAGGCGCCTATAGGGTTAATAAGTGTAGATCAAGATTACTAAATTATCACTACAGGGGGTCCCCTACTTACAAACATCCGACTTACAAACGACTCCTACTTACAAACGGAGGGAGACAACAGGAAGTGAGAGGAAATCCACCCCTAGGAAGGGAAATTCACTCCTGTAAGAGTTAATATGGTAAAAAGGTGTCTCCACTGATGCTTTATCACCAGTCCATGCTTCCCTAACAACCCAAAATTTTCAAAATCCAATTGTCATTGGGACAGAAGGTGAGGTGAAATCTTCTGAACAGGGGATCAGACAGCAAAACAAATGTTACAGGGGTGATAACCCTTCTCTATGTTATCTAAAAAACTTAAAAATAGATTTTTTGGCTGGAGCTACACTTAAAAAATGTACCTGTTCCGACTTGCAAACAGATTCAACTTAAGAACAAACCTACAGTCCCTATCTTGTTTGTAACCCGGGGACCCCCTGTACAGGGAAAGCATGGAAAGCATTAATTCATTATGAATCCAATAGAAAAAATCCTGATTAAATGCCAACAGTCCAAAAATAAGGATATAGTAAATAGACTTAGCAATATATGGCATTATTGTGCAAGTAAGTATTATATCATACTAAATTTTACCTGAATTAATGGATTATGGGATGAAAAACTAGTTCCAAATGCCAGTTGATAAATATAGAAGGCAGATAGATCTATGCTGGCCAGGCAATCTGCCTTCTATATTTATCAACTAGCATTTGGAACTAGTTTTCCATCCCATAATCTATTAATTCAGGTAAAATTTAGTATGCTATAATACTTACTTGCACAGTAATGCCATATATTGCTAAGTCTATTTACTATATCCTTATTTTTGGACTGTTCGCATTTAATCAGGATTTCTATTGGATGCATAATGAATTAATGCTTTCCATGCTTTCCCTGTAGTGATAATTTAGTAATCTTGATCTACACTTAACCCTATAGGCGCCTCCTACCATCAATTACATTCTCTGTCCACTCCAATGACCAGCTATTTGTTTTTAACTTAAGTATTGAGGCCTTGTCCTAAATGCAATGGTATACAGGGGGTCCCCGACTTACGAACACCCGACCTACGAACAACCCCTACTTACGAACGGGGTGCTGCGGGGACCCTCCGCCATTTTTCGGTGGTTTTCGGCGTCTTTCGGCCGTTCTGCGCATGCGCGGCCATACGGAGCGTCGAAAAATGCCGGAAATGTCCGTAATTTGCCGCGCATGCGCAGAACGGCAACAGACGGAACATCGGAAATGTCCGGAAATCTCCGTATTTGTCGGTCTGCGCATGCGCGCCGACTTACGAACATTTCCGACTTCCGTACACGGGGCCAGTCCCTAACGAGTTCGTAACTCGGGGACCCCCTGTACCTATAATTATGGGATCTGATTTCCTCCCATAAGGGACACCACTGTGCATTAAACTTTACTAAATAAATAATATCTCGATCATAAATTATTGAACCTTATTGCTAGGTCTAGTGCGTCCCCTGCACCCAAAAGGTTGGTTTCTCCGTTGGTGACTCCGCCTGAACTGTGCATGCTCTCCAGCCATATACCTAATTGGTATTCTTTATGTGAGTGTTCTCAGGTTTCTGAGCATGTTTGGTGATATAGGGATGGGTTTATTTGCTTAATCATCCTGCTCATCCAGCTGTGAATAATATTTTCTTTAAAAATGCTATCTCCAATACTATGTACTCATTTATGTTTATTGTTCTATATCTAGATAAATTACTCAATCAGCAGGCCTTCCCTGAGGAAGCCATTGAAATGGTGAAACATGTCGGCAAAAAATAATGGCCTGCACCTGTAACTAAGTCCTCTATGATTTGGGCTTATGGTTGTATCCAACTAATACCTCTGTTTAGACACCAATGTATATGCACACTCTAGTCTAGATGCCTACCTGTGAATACTGATTGTCTCATTGTTATGTGGGTTTATTACTTTTTTTTCTGTGTTTATATGTAAAAATCTAATTTTGTGATTTTAATATTTCGAAATAAACTTTTATTTATAAAAAGTATTTCATTGTTGACAAACACTTAATTGGCACTGTCATAATCCCTCAGTCCTACTTTCTACCTACCCACATGAGTTTGAATGTGATTGCTTAATTCTGCACACGGCTACATCCCGTTTATAGGAGGGTGTGCACACTTGTGTAACCGCAATATTTTCGTTTTTACTTTTACTGACAGTTTATAGGTCACATTAAAGGTGGAAAGTTCTGAATTGATTTATCTTTGTCTCCATACATAAATAAATGTATAAATACATTTTATTCTTTTTTAATAATAAACTAACATGTTACACTTACCCGTGCTGTGCAATGGTTTTCAACAGAGTAGCTCCCCGTCAGTGCTCCTGGCTCGTTCTGCCTTCCACTTCTGAGCTATTGCCGCCAGCAGTGATTGAGTAAAAGGAACAAGACAGGCTGGTTGTACTGTAGTCTATCTGGTCTATGGACTCATTAGTGTGTCCACTCCTCCTAATTCTAAAACAAATGTAGATTAATGTTCTCTCTAAGAGCACGGCATCTGAAAAAGTCACAAATGTACAAATTGCAGGTGCAATTGAGTTAATGTGGGAGTGCTGCATTCTTTAACCACTTACAGACCACCCACCGTCATTATACAGCAGTACTTTGAAGAGGGATATCGTTGTTATGGCAGCAGCTAGCTGCCATAACCCCTATATCTTCAGCGGGCGGTCTGCTTTCAGATAAAAATGGTCTCTGCGGCGCTACCGACGGCTCTGCGCCACGCTCTGGTGCCCTCCGCCGCTTACCGGAGCCATCGGTAGCGGCAGAGGCAGTCGGATCCTCTTCCGTGTGTGGTATGAAGATAAGTGAGGGGAAGATGGCCCCCACCCGCCTCCATACCATTGCAGGGTGGAAGCGACGTCAAAATGTCACTTCCGCCTCATAGCTCTTAACCACCTACATGTAAAAATTATAATTTTTTTTTTTTTTTTTTTGCTAGAAAATTACATAGAACCTCCAAACATATGTTTTTTTTTTTTTTTATTTTAGCAAAGACCCTAGAGAATACAGTGGCGGTTGTTGCAACTTTTTATCTCGCACAGTATTTGCGCAGCAATTTTTCGAACGTGTTTTTTTTGGGAAAAAAATAGTTTTTGTGCTTTTAAAAAAAGTCAAGTTGGCCCAATTTTTTTGCATAATGTAAAAGATGAAGTTACGCCGAGTAAATGGATACCCGATATGTCACGCTTTAAAATTGCGCACGCTCGTGGAATGGTGCCAAACTTCGGTATTTAAAAATGCCGAAAATGCCCAAAAAAACATAGGCAACGCTTTAAAAAGGTTTTTTCTGGTTGCATATTTTGAGTTAGAGGAGGACTAGGGCTAGAATTATTGCTCTTGCTCGAATGTTCACGGCGATGCCTCACATGTGTGGTTTGAACACCGTTTTCATATGAGGGCGGGGCTTGCGTATGCATCGCTTCTGCGTGCGAGCACACGGGGACAGGGGGGGTTTAACCTTCTTCTTTTTTTTATATATTAATGTTACTTTTTTTTATTTGTTTAGTTTGACACTTTGATCAAAAAATTATTATTTATTTTATTCCTATTACAAGGAATGTAAACATCCCTTGTAATAGGAATCTGGCATGATCGGTCCTCTTTACAGTGAGATATGGGGTCAATAAAACCCCACATCTCGCCTCCTAGGCTGGGAAGCTTGAAAAAAAAAACGATCTCGGCTTTCCAGCCGAGGCGGCGCCATTTGTTTGACTGCAGAGGCTGGACGAGACATCATAAAATCGCACCCAGCTTCCGAAATTTTATAACAATTTATATATATTTTTTTCTAAGTAATTTTCTAGGAAAGAAAAGTTTTTAACTGTAAACACCAAATCTCAGTCTCGGTCCTTAAGTGGTTAAATATGTCTATTTTATACTTCCACATATAGTTTTTTTTTATTTTTTCGCTTTTAATATTTTCTGCCCATTGTGTTGCAGGAGTTGAAAGATATTGGCCACCGGGATCAGATGGCTGCAGCTCGTGGAATCCTGCAAAAAAATATTCCGATCCTTTACACTGCTTCCCAGGCTTGTCTGCAGCATCCTGATGTAGCAGCTTACAAAGCAAACAGAGATTTGATCTACAAACAGCTCCAGCAAGCAGTCACTGGAATCTCAAATGCAGCTCAAGCCACATCATCTGAGGAAATGACTTCCCAGAATGGAGGAGGAGAGCTGGCTATTGCACTAAACAATTTTGATGTGAGTGTGCATGTATATGTGTGTATACATGTCTTTTTAGGGCTCTTAACCACTTTGTATTCATCAACAAAAGTACTTTTTACACAAGGTTTACTCATGGAGGATTTCTCAGCATCGCACAGAGCAAAAGAAAATAAGTTGGGAGCATTTCATGCTCGTTGTCAAGCTAGTTACTAAACAAACCTAAATTATGCATTTAAGGAAACTGGACAAATGACCATCTTATTACCAAACCCCATATGTCCGATGACATTCTACTTAAGGATACACAGAAAACTGTAAAGATGAATTAAAATTCTATCAAAAATAAGTCCATTTAAATTTGAAAAATAAAGCACAGAGTTGCTGTAAACACAACCACTACAATTGATGTCATAAATATATACTTGCCACATTTTACAAAAACAATAGATTATGATCAAGGCTCAATAACATTGGTGCACATGTACCCCAAGGAGTGTGTAAAAATAAAAACACGTTTCTTCAGTAGTAGTATCCTATCACCTCCTCACCTTGGTTTGGGAACATAAGGCCCCTTTCACACTGAGGTGCTTTGCAGGCGCTAAAGTTCTAAAAATAGCGCCTGCAAAGCGCCTTCAAACAGCCGCTGCTGTGTCTCCAGTGAAAGCCAGAGGGCTTTCACACTGGAGCGGTGCACTTGCAGGACGCTGAAAAATGTCCTGCAAGCCGCATCTTTGGAGTGCTGTAGGAGCGGTGTATTTACCGCTCCTAAAGCGCCCCTTCCCATTGAAAACAATGGGGCAGCGCTCCAAACCAGCGGCGCTTTGCGGGCGGCATTAACCCTTTTTCGGCCGCTCGAGGGGGGTAAAACCGCCCCGATAGCGTCCGAAAAGCGCTGCTAAAACGACAGTAAAGCGGCGCTAAATATAGCACACCCAGCGCCTCAGTGTGCAAGTAGCCTAATTGTTTATCTGGTATTTCAAATGTGAGAGGCTGTGTGCTAAAAAGTCTAATGACAAAGTTCCTTTTTGGTTAGATTTTATTGTGTTGTGAAATATGGTTATGTGCTTGACAAGTATTTTAGGAGATCTAACCAGAAAGAATTTCCGGTCATTCTACATTTTTTTGGAACCAGAAAATCTGAAATAACAGATAATTTATGTTCCCAGTGATGGGATACTACTATTAAAGCAACATAAGTTATTTTTTGGATGCACATCTTTGGTACCTGTACACCAAGTGGCTTGAACTATGATTTATGATCTATATTCTTGTAAGATGTGGCTTGTACACTTTGACTGTAGTATATAACTAATATTGTGGTTTTATTTTAATTGTACAATACAGGGACACAGGCTTAACATTCCTAGACCCTGGGCATAGGCTGGTGCCTTTAGGTAATTGGACACTAGTAAAACCTTTTAAGGACACATCCCCCCCCGTGTGCCCCCTATAGCCCTACCTTGCTCGGAGTGTTTTAGTATTTTTGCACAGTTGGCCTAACCAGATTATTTTACTTAAAAATGTTCAATCCACTCCACACTATCTTCAAATACAGCAATAGAAGAAGTGCATCAAGATCAGTGCAATGGTAAAACCTTTGGAGCCATACCCCAACCACATACAGGTGCATCTCATAAAATGTAGAATATCAAAAAGTTAATCTATTTCAATAATTCAATTCAAAAAGTGAAATTCATATATATATATATATATATATATATATATATATATATATATATATATATATATATATATATATATATATATATATATATATATATATATATATATATATATATATATATATATATATGCGATAGATGCGTTACACACAGTGATATATTTCAAGCATGTTTTTCTTATAATTTTGATTATGGCTTTACAGCTAGTGCAAACCAAAATTCTGTATTTTGAATTGTACATAAAACCATTAAGAAAAATAATTTTTTTTTATTACTTTTCATTAAGCCATTTCTGTATGTCCAGTTAGTATGCACTCAATACTTGGTCAGAGCTCCTTTTGCATGAATTACTGTATCAATGCAGCAGGGCATGGAGACGATCAGCCTGTGGCACTGCCGAGATGTTATGGAAACCCAGGGTTTTTTGATAGTGGCTTTCAGTTCATCTGCATCTGGTGTCATCTTCCTGTTGACAATATCGCACCGATTCTCTATAGGATTTAGGTAAAATTAGTTTGCTGGCCAATCGAGCACAGTGATACCATGATCAATAAACCAGGTATTGGTACTTTTGGCAGTGTGGGCAGGTGCCAAGTCCAGCTGGAATATGAAATCAGCATCTCCATAAAGCTAATCAGCAGAGGGAAGCATAAGGTGCTCTAGAATTTCCTGGTAGAGGGCTGCGCTGACTTTGGACTTGATAAAACCCAGTGGACTAACACCAGCAGATGACATGGCTCCCCAAATCCATCACTGACTGTGGAAACTTAAAAACTGAACCTCATGAAACATGGATTGTGTTCCTCTCTGCTCTTCCTCCAGACTCTGGAACCTTGACTTCCAAATGACATGCAAAATGCATTAAATTGGTGGTTTTGATTGGGGTGTACATCTGTCTTCAGTTCAGTTTACATCCGTTTTTATAATTCAGCTTTGTTTGGATCAGTTCACATCACTCTACATATGTTTGCATCCATTTTCTTTAGTTATTGCCAAGGTGACAGAAGTATAACAAAAAAAGTTTTTTGTCTAAAAATGGACATAAACACTACATATACACTAACTGCATCCATTCAAATTCATTCAGATCGGTTTAAACTAAAAAGACACAGCCTAGTTCTGTGACCATCCACTCAACTCTGTGCGCCCATAAACCTACATTGTGGCAGGGCGAATTTGTTATGTTTTTTTATTTTTATTTTTTTTTACACACACAACTTAAAGAGGGAGTCCACCTGACATTTTTTTTTATTAAAAGCCAGAAGCTACAAATACTGCAGATAATGGCTGAAATTACTCCTTGGACGTTGTACCTCTCTATGTGGCTAGGCTGTGAAAGTCTCACACGTGGCATCGCCATACTCAGGAGAAGTAGCAGAATGTGTTTTGGGGTGTAGTTACAAGAATGCCTAGGCTGTGTGAGAAATAAAAATAAATAAATAAAATATGCCATTAAAGTGGAGTTCCACACAAAAGTTGAGGGGTGCAGATACCTGTATATTACAGGTATCTGCACCCACTTCCGGGAATAGACTCCCGCGGGAGTTACACCCCTTCCTGCAACACCCCCCCCCCCCCCCCCCCCCGCTGTCTCTTGGGAAACACACAGGTCCCAGGAGATAGCGGGGGCCCCTTGCGACGCGCAGCGCATGCACAGTAGGGAACTGGGAAGTGAAGCCGCAACACTTCACTTCCCGATTCCCTCACCGAGAATGGAGCCGACATCACTGGAATCCAGGAAAGGTAAGTGTCCATTTATTTAAAAGTATTTGCACGGTCATTTTTCATTTTTATTTTTTTTTGGATCACTTTCTCCCTTCGCCTTTCAGGACAGCACCTTGGAGAGAGCGCAGTTCCGCCTTTACCCAGGAACCACTGCGTGACAACGCCCCTTTTTAAGATCAGCTGCTTCCACCATGCCTTCAGTTTTTAGTGTTTTCTCCACCATGGTGGAACACTGCTGGGGAACCAGGGGGTGCTGCGCTCTCTTTAAACGAGGGTTTTGGCAGTACCTTGTGCTTACTTTCGTAAGACCAGCCCAGCACCTTCCCGAACGATGGGGTAGGTGTTCCGGTGTTCCTTTCCTTCGTCGGCTCACGGGAGTAATGGACTGCCGGAGGTCGTTCGCCCGTGCGTTCGGGGGGCCGCGGGTGTGCTCAGAACGAGCGTTCAATGCCAGGCCTCGGCATGGCGGCGCCGAATCCCGGATGGCGGGGGACGCCAGTTCCGGTGGGTAGAGACTTCCGGCAGGGCGTAGCAGCAATTGGTTCCAGCTGCTGGAACGCAGGAGGAAGGGGCGGGTCCTCTGGCCGGGACTTTCTTTTGTTTGGCATAGACGAGAAGCCATTCAAAAGCATGCGGACGGCGGCTGCAACGATCGGTATGGAGGACGAAACGTCGTCAGCAATGGCGGATGCAGGCGCCCAGGCTCCCGGCCAGTCCCAGGTAGGAGAGGTACAGAGGGACCTCTTTCCTTTACATATCACTGGGTGTTTTTGTTCATGTGTTAAGTTAACCTGCAGCTGTCTGCTTTGGTGTAAAGGTCCATAAGCAGTTCAGCAGGGAGTGAGACTCTGGGCACTTAGGGTGTTTGGCTATGGGGTCTATCTGTTCTGCTTTAGTGTCTGCAGTTAAAGAGGACCTGTGGGTTCTTTTATTTCTGTTTCAGAAAGCTACTGCTACGTCAAAGAACATCAAGAAAATGCCCCTCGTGTAAAAATCCTTTAAGGGACTCTTGGCCCAAACCCCTGTGCAGATCCTGCATTGCGGATTTAGTGAAGGAGGAGTCCTCACAGGAGTGCAAGGAACTCCTGTCTTCTGTGAGAAAAGAACTAGCAGAGGCTCTAGGGACAGTACGTTCCCTTGTGAAAAAACGTGGTCGGAGTTCCAGCCAAGAACAGAGTTCTCAATCCAGTCTCCCTCCGTCCACTTCCGTGCAAGTTGAAAGTGAGTCTGAGGAAGAAAGGGAAGGCATTCCTCCCTCAACGTTTGATTCTGAGGATGAGGAAGAATCCAGAGCTTCTAGATATAAACTGTCACTTGAGGAAGTAGATGAATTACTCAAGGCAATTTATACTACACTGGAGATCCAGGAAGAAAAAATTCAGCTGTCGGTACATGACAAAATGTTCCAGGGGCTGGAGGAGGTCAAACATAGAGTCTTTCCTGTACACAAAGTGTTAACAGACTCCATTAAAAAGGAGTGGAAGGATCCAGAGAAAGGACAGTTCTTCTCTAAAGCCCTTAAAAGGAGGTTCCCTTTTGAGGAGAGTGAGGAGTGTGTTTGGAATAAGAAGCCAAAGATAGATGCTGCCTTCTCTCAAGTGTCCAGAAAGACGGACTTAGCCTTTGAGGATATGGGAATTCTCAAAGACGCTATGGACAAAAAAGCAGATGGGCTACTGAAGAAAGCATGGAGTCTTCCTTAGCCAATCTGAAACCTGCAATGGCAGCCACAGTTGTGGCCAGAAATTTGGAATGCAGGTTAGACCACCTCAAAAATCATGTGGTAGCAGGTACCTCCAGGAAAGAATTATTAGAGTCCTTCCCTACTCTACTTAAAGCCGTCAAATACATGGCTGATGCCTCGGCAGAGTCCATCAAGATGTCTGCCAGATCATCAGCACTGGTTAATTCCGCAAGAAGAGCCCTCTGGCTTAAAACCTGGTCAGGGGATTCCGCCTCTAAAGTAAAACTGTGCGGAATTCCCTTTTCAGGGGACTTGCTCCAGAACTAGAGACTGTACTTGATAGGACAGCAGACAAAAAGAAAGCTTTTCCTCAGAAAAAAAGTGGTACAACAGAGGAAGAATTTTCGTCCTTTTCGACAAACCGATAAGGAAAAGGACCAAACAAAGAAAAGACCTTGGAATCCTCAGAGAGGAAGAGGCAGGGGTGGGGTATTCAGAAATCCTGAGCAATCCCCTAAAAAACAATGACCAACTCCCAGTAGGCGGGAGGCTTCAGAACTTCTTGTCAAGTTGGGAAAAAACAACAAGAAGTCCATTTGTCCTAGGGATAATCCAGCAGGGTTATCATCTAGAGTTTTCACAAGACCCCCCAAGTCGGTTCTACATAACAAACTTGCCAAGGGATCAGGAGAAGGCTCTGGCTATGAAGTCTCTTCTTCAAGAGCTGATGCAACAGAAGGTCATCTCTCAGGTCCCAGAAGGGCAAGAAGGGAAAGGGTTTTATTCCCATATATTCTTGGTCAAAAAAACCATTGGGGAAATTCCACCTGATCCTCAATTTGAAGCTGTTGAATGGGTCCATAAAATACAAAAAGAACTTGCTGACCCCCAGGTGTCACATGGCCTCCATCGATTTGAGAGATGCATATCTCCATGTCCCAATAGCACCCCCGTCCCAAAAATGCCTGCGTCTGGCAGTCAATCTGGGGGAGGGGGGGGGGGGGGGGAGGTGTGGCATCTACAGTTCAGAGCCCTGCCATTCGGGCTCTCCTCCTCACCCAGGGTATTCACGAAAGTGATGGAAGAAGCGTTGGAACCCCTGAGGCTGAAAGGGATCCCAATAGTGCCCTACTTGGACGATCTGCTACTTTTTGCCGACTCAAAAAGTCAGGTGGAAGTCCACCTTCAAGTGACTCAAACACATCTAAGAAGTTTGGGTTGGCTTCTCAACATTCAGAAGTCCAATTTAATACCATCTCAAAGAGTAAGGTTTCTGGGGTACGAAGTAGACTCACTAGTACAGAAAATATTTCTACCCCAAGAAAAAATAGAAAAAATGCAGTCAGTTCTGAAGGCACTTCAGTCCAACTCAAGGTTCTCAGTAAGGCAAGCCATGTTGGCTCTGGGTCTTTTGACAGCAGCAATCCCCGCAGTACAGTGGGGCAGATTGCATGCTCGTCCGCTGCAGGCGGACATTTTGACAAATTGGTCTTACCAGGAATCTCTGGAGAAAAAATTTGTCATAGGGGCAAGAGCAAAAAGATCACTCTGGTGGTGGAGGAACCAGAGAAACATCTCAAAAGGACTTCTCTGGTCCTTCCCAGTAACCCGAAGACTGACCACAGATGCCAGCGCATGGGGGTGGGGAGCCCACCTGGAAGAACAAACTATTCAGGGGGTTTGGTCCAAGCCAGAGGCGAGAAGGTCATCGAACTGGAGAGAGTTAAAGGCTATTCATCTGAGTCTTCTGTCCTTCCAGGAACTTCTAAAAAGTCAGCATGTCCAAATCTTGACGGACAATATGGGCAGTGTTATACCTAACAAAACAAGGGGGCACAAAAAGCAGAACTTTGTTGGAATCTCCTCAGCAGGAGAGAAGTAAGAGAAGCAGAGTGGTCTCTGAATCAGGATCTATTCGAGACAATAGCCAAGAGGTGGGGTTTCCCTCGGGTGGACCTATTCGCAAAACAAGAAAACGCAAAAGTACCAACTTTCTTCTCCCTTCAGAGACCAGATCAAGCTCTGGGAATAGATGCTCTGGCCCACAGATGGGACTTCCAGCTGTTCTACGCTTTTCCCCCATTTCCACTGATTCCAAGGGTATTAGCCAAATTCAGACTGGAATCCACAGAACTAATGTTGATAGCTCCTTATTGGCCAAAAAGACCGTGGTTTGCAACCCTAATGAACCTCTCAGTAAAACCTCCTTGGAAATTACCAAACAGGTCAGATCTACTGAGTCAGGGCAAGGTTCTTCATTCAGATCCAGCGTTTCTCAACCTAACAGCCTGGTTTCTGAAGAACAAATCCTAAGACAAAAGGGCCTATCAGAAAAACTCATTACCACCCTTCTTGCAAGTAGGAAGAAGGTGACGAGACATTTATTTTAAGGTCTGGAAAGTATATAATACATGGTGTTCCAGAAAAGACTTTAGTTTGTCTAGTACAATTTCAGTTTTAGAGTTTCTTCAAGAAGGATTGGAGAAAGGCCTAGCAGCAAGTACGCTCAAGACGCAGGTTCGTTTTTTCAGGGCTATGGCTAAAGTAAAGCCTAGACCTTTGATTATTTTCCCCAAATGGGACTTATCTTTGGTTCTTCAAGGACTAACAAAGCTTCCGTTTGAACCCATAGAAGGATCAACACTTAAGTTTTTAACGTTTAAAACGGTGTTGTGGGTGGCAGTGACGTCAGCCCGTAGAGTCAGCGAGTTACAAGCTCTATCAATCAAAGAGCCCTTCATGAGATGCCTACCAGATAGGGTAATTCTAAAAACAGACCCAGCCTTCCTACCGAAAGTGAGCTCTGCATTTCATCGGGCACAGAAGATTATTCTCCCTACATTTTGCCCCTCACCTTCGGGGCCAGGAGAAGAAGCCTTCCATACTCTGGATGTCAGGAGGTGTCTTAAGTATCTAGAGATAACAAAGGACTTTGGAAAATCATCCTCACTCTTCGTTTTAATGGAGGGCGCTCACAAGGGATGTAAAGCTTCCAAAAACACCCTTGGAAGATGGTTAAAGCAAGCTATTAAAGAAGCATACACCTCTTTAGGTTTGGAGCCTCCAGAAGGAATCTTGCCTCATTCGATCAGAGCAGTATCGGCATCATGGGCAGAAAAGGCCGGAGCATCGCCTGAGCAAATTTGCAAAGCTGTCATATGGTCCAGTTTTTCAACTTTTATAAATCATTACCGCTTGGATCTGCTCTCAGCCTCAGACCAATCCTTTGGGAGGAAGGTTTTGCAGGCAGTGGTCCCACCCTGAAGTAAGTTTCTCGGTTATCCTCTCCAAGGTGCTGTCCTGAAAGGCGAAGGGAGAAAACCTTAGTTAGACTTACCGGTGACGGTATTTCTACGAGCCTTTCAGGACAGCAGCCTACTTCCCTCCCTAGGTTATAATGTATAATTATAGGGCATGGTAACTGTCTGCTTATATTTTCCAGCATGTCGGAGGATTTCTCTGTAACTGAAGGCATGGTGGAAGCAGCTGATCTTAAAAAGGGGCGTTGTCACGCAGTGTTTCCTGGGTAAAGGCGGAGCTGCGCTCTCTCCAAGGTGCTGTCCTGAAAGGCTCGTAGAAATACCGTCACCGGTAAGTCTAACTAAGGTTTTTATTTCTATTACAAGGAATGTAAACCTCCCTTGTAATAGGAGTAGGGCATGACAGGTCCTCTTTACAGCGAGCTCTGGGGTCTAGAAGTCCCCAGACCTCGGCTCTCCCTGCTGAGGCAACGGCAGTGTTTACAACTGCCGCGGCCGGACGTGATGTCATAATGTTTCGCCTGGCCTCCAAAGGTCATAGATGACCGTGTATCATCTGGTCCTCGGTCAGCTCTATGGCGAACTGCTGCCACTGGCTGATTCCTTCTACGGCTCGCCAATTGCATGGGTGAGCCGGTAGAAGCGCGGGGGGGGGGGGGGAGGGGGAGAGTCCCCTCTGTCGCCTGTAAAAACAATCCTGATTGCTATGATTGTTTTTACGGTGCAGGGAATCGCTGGCAGAGAAAATAGCCTGCATCATTCAGATATCCCCTCTTAAAGTCCACTGTCATATGACGTAGTTGGGTGGGAAGTGGTTAACCACATGTCCTGTACTGGGACTCCCAATATATGGAATTTACAAGTCAAAATTTTTTTTTTTTTTTTTTTTTTTTCTTTTACGAATTCTATTATTGGATGGAATATATAGTTTCTATATTGTATACCATTTCCCTTTTTTAACCGGTTCCTGACTGGCCGCTGTAGTTATACTGCGGCAGAATGGCTTCCCTGGACGAGCCGCTGTAGCTGTACGTTGGCCCTTTAAGACGCTGTAGGAGGCACTCGTGATCTCTTGTGACAGAGCAAGAACCGGGATCTGTGTGTGTGTGTAAACGCACAAATCCCAGTTCTTTCAAGGGAGAGGAGACAGATTGTGTGTTCATACCAAGTATGAACACCGATCTCTCTCCTCCCCTAGTCAGTCTCACACTACAGTTAGAACACACCTAGGGAACACAGTTAACCCCTTGATTGCCCCCCTAGTGTTAACCCCTTCCCTGCCAGTGACATTTATACAGTAATCGGTGCATTTTTATAGCCAGAAAAAAATGCCAGAAATCTATCCCCTATTTTTGTCGACACTATTTTTGTTTTTTTACCAAAAATATGTAGAAGAATACATATTTCAGGTGTCCTTGATATTGTTTACTTGTTTGTTTATTTGTTTATAAAGTTATTTATATATTTGTTATTTAATAAAGGGGCTGCTACGGCCTATTTTACACTCCTGGCCTAAACGGAGCAAATTATTATTATTTTTTTAATTGGTTATTATGTTTTTTTTTCAAAATTGTCGCTCTTTTGTTTATAACGCAAAAAATTAAAACCGCAGAATGAATACCACTAAAAGAAAGCTCTATTTGTGGGGAAAAAGCCATTTTGTTTGGGTACAGCATCGCACGACCGCGCTATTGTCAGTTAGAGACGCAGTGCCGTATTGCAAAATAATGACCTGGTCATTGAGCAGCCAAATCTTTTTTTTTTTTATGTAAAAACCTTTATTCTCAAAGGAACAAAACTGTTGTAACTGCTTAAAGTGTTAGCTGGCATTTGCCTTCTTCAATTTGTTAGATGCACAAGCATATTTAGATACACTAACACCAGATAGACCAAGAGCATGATATGCTTGAAACTGTTACTTTGTATCTCTACATGAAATGTAAAAAATGTGTAACTGCCTGGCTTTAGACTCTTGTATATAGGAGGTGGAATGTGGGTTATCTTCCTGTTGCGAGGACACACTATTGACCCAAAGAAAAAGTGCTGATTTCTGTTGGTTTGTGTGTATTTCTACATTTTTAATATTACTGACTGTTTTTCCCACCTTATTTTACATTTTATAGAAACAAATCATTGTAGACCCTCTTGGCTTCAGCGAAGAGAGATTCAGACCGTCTCTGGAAGAACGATTGGAGAGTATTATCAGTGGTGCTGCTTTGATGGCTGACTCCTCCTGCACTCGTGATGATCGTCGGGAAAGAATTGTAGCAGAGTGTAATTCAGTTCGACAGGCGTTACAGGATCTTCTCTCGGAGTACATGGGAAATGTAAGGTTCTGTTTCAGCATTATGCACTTCTAAAACCATTTGAGGAAGTCCTTCTACTAACCTATTTAGACTTATGCAGAAGCAATTTGGCAAAAGGTGGTATGGTGGGGGAAAGGGGAGATGTTGGGATAGATTACTGGGAGTTCTATACTGCTTGATTTTTATCAAAGCTGCGCTATTGTGTATATTCTATATGACCTGTATAGATTCATCAAAGACCCTTTTAAGGTTTAATAACCTAGTTAAGAATATGCATAGGGGTGTGTAACCAGTTCCCTAGTGGCTGGTGACTTTTTTTTTTTTTTTTTTTTTTTTAATTTATTTATTTCCTGTGGGGTCCCCTCTACATGAAGTCTCAGGATCACACCTCTCTACCTGATCGCTTTCTGGATGCTGCGAGTCCATCTGGGTCTCCATTTCACTTTGACACAGTGACAGCAGTCCTGAAGTCTTTTGTTTACCAGTTGGTGTTTGGGCGTAAGGCGAGCAGGAAACACCCCTCGCCCTCTCCCGTTTTTTCTCCCGCTTTGCCGGATCCTAAGTCTGGGTCCGCGACTGAGGACGAAGTTCATTCCACGGTACCTGACATTGAGCTCCCTGATTCCCTTTTGATAGTGAGGATGGTTCCTCTATTATTGTAGCAGCGCATGAGAAGGTGCTGGTGGACGCACTTATCACTTCAGTGTGCAAAACTTTAAAAATGGAGGATGTGACTGTTGGTATGTTCCCTTTGGTATGCACACGCCACCTCGCGTGGCCAAGGTGTTTCCTAATCCCGCCTATTTTTTGACAAAATTCACTACAAGGACTAGGAATGCCTGAAGCAACCCTTTGTGGTACTTAAATGCTTTGCCGGTCGTTATTCCTTTTGAGGAATCGCTTTGGAAGAAGTGGACTCTCCTGCGTCCACCTGTTGTCTGCGCTATGTTTACTATTGCCTGTTTGGCGATACGGACTGTTTTTTGGCCACTACCTTGGTATCCCAAACGCTCACTGAATAGGCTAAGCTTTTGCGTCATGGCTTGGGGGCAAGTTCCTCCTGCTTACATACCGTAGTTGCATACAGTCAGTTCCATATATATTGGAAAATTTAACACAATGGATTTGAAATGAAACGAACAAGATGTGCTTTAACTGCAGACTTTCAGCTTTAATTTGAGGGTATTTATATCCAAATAAGGTGAACGGTGTAGGAATTATTTCTCTGGAAGAACGATTGGAGAGTATTATCAGTGGTGCTGCTTTGATGGCTGACTCCTCCTGCACTCGTGATGATCGTCGGGAAAGAATTGTAGCAGAGTGTAATTCAGTTCGACAGGCGTTACAGGATCTTCTCTCGGAGTACATGGGAAATGTAAGGTTCTGTTTCAGCATTATGCACTTCTAAAACCATTTGAGGAAGTCCTTCTACTAACCTATTTAGACTTATGCAGAAGCAATTTGGCAAAAGGTGGTATGGTGGGGGAAAGGGGAGATGTTGGGATAGATTACTGGGAGTTCTATACTGCTTGATTTTTATCAAAGCTGCGCTATTGTGTATATTCTATATGACCTGTATAGATTCATCAAAGACCCTTTTAAGGTTTAATAACCTAGTTAAGAATATGCATAGGATTTCTGTATTTTAAAAGTTGCATGTTGGAACTCACACCTGGTACAAGCTACCAATTTAGGCACTCAATCCTGTTTTATTTTTCTCAAGTCAACAAAAACACCACAACGGATATAGCACCTATAAGGGCTACTAAAAATATTTATTTATTGGATGTATAATAAAAAAAAGCAGTACAAAAGCCAGAACACACCATTGTAATACTCTCCTCCCATCCCTATCTCCCAAACTTCCACCCCTGTACCCAAGTTCCCACCCCACGCCACTAGCTATTACAGGGTGGACCAGGTTTACATATCCCATTGTTTCATCATTATTCATGTCTTTCAGGTCCATTTCAGTTTTTTGGCTTGACATATGAGCCGAAGAGACTGTAATATCTGGATATGTAGCGGCCACTACCTGGTCTCCTTTTTTTACGCATTGCTGTCTAGCCATTGATCAATTAGCCACTTCCAACACCTATGTGTAACAGTTATTGCATAGCTCTGGATCCTGCACAGGGTGCTCACCTTGGTGCAATGCGTTATTAACCACAGTGCTATACAGGCTTAGGACCGTTATTTACCTCAATGGAATCCAGTTCCTGATGGCCACTGTGACGGGTGAAGCCTGGACTTTGTAGTCTTCACCCGACTTTGTAGTCGGGTGAAGCCTGGACTTTTGGCCTAGGACACTATAAAACCCCCCTCTCTGCTACAGGCATCCAGTTCTTTTTTCTGCCTCGTTTCAGGAGTAAGGACCTGGCTTCCTGCTGGTACCTTTTTTTTTTTTTTTTTTTTTTTTTTATTTATTTTTGTTTTAAAGCATTTTTACCTTATTTCAGTTTTTTTTTTTCCCTGCGGAGATCTTTAACCAAGCGATGGGCTGTATGATCTAGAGCCAGTGGTCACCCCAGTCTGGCCATTGAGAGCCCAGAGACAGGCCGGTGAGTTGAACGTTGTACTTGGCGTGGCAGATCTGTCTGTGGAAAGCTTACCAATCTGCGGAGGTGCGGGTAAGTAGTTTCCCTCTCTCCTCCAGGTGCGGTGCAGACACGGGTTCTCCCGGAGACTGTCCCATCCAGGCCCCCCAGCAGTTTTCTGCCAGGTTACCTTCTGCCCCCCCCCACCCCTCCCTACTTTGTGCTGGGTTTCCCCCTTTGGTCTTTTGTGCCTGGGTCCGCTTGTTCCCTGTCCTGCTTTGCTGCTAGCGGAGCCTGGGCTATCTGGGGGGATGGGCGCTAGGGACCTCTGTTTCCAGATACCTGGATTCCCCCTGCGGGCAGCATGCCACTGGGTGGGGGCTATTTGTCCTGAGGTCTGTACACCTCATGGTCCTGGGTCCCAGTGGCCATTTTGTTGTAGGCTGGGCTGCCTGCTTTTTCACTTCCCTTGCTGTGCAGTGCTTCGGATACTGCAGGCATGTTTTTTGGCATGTAGCCATTTCCTCTTGGCAGCCATTTTCTGGTGGACCAACTTGCAAAGGATGTACTGTGGAAGGCAGTGACGGCTCCTGCCTTTTGGCCCCTCCTCTGTTTCCCCTCTTGTGGATTCCTAGACTTCCTCTTTCCAGGCGCACTGCACGTGGGCGCTGCTTGTTCTTCTGAAGGCCTACTGTCAGTGCTTATCCCATGGTGGTGAATCCTGGTTGGGTATCCCCACTCTGCTGGCATCGTGGGGTGTGTAACCAGTTCCCTAGTGGCTGGTGACTTTTTTTTTTTTTTTTTTTTTTTTATTTATTTATTTCCTGTGGGGTCCCCTCTACATGAAGTCTCAGGATCACACCTCTCTACCTGATCGCTTTCTGGATGCTGCGAGTCCATCTGGGTCTCCATTTCACTTTGACACAGTGACAGCAGTCCTGAAGTCTTTTGTTTACCAGTTGGTGTTTGGGCGTAAGGCGAGCAGGAAACACCCCTCGCCCTCTCCCGTTTTTCTCCCGCTTTGCCGGATCCTAAGTCTGGGTCCGCGACTGAGGACGAAGTTCATTCCACGGTACCTGACATTGAGCTCCCTGATTCCCTTTTGATAGTGAGGATGGTTCCTCTATTATTGTAGCAGCGCATGAGAAGGTGCTGGTGGACGCACTTATCACTTCAGTGTGCAAAACTTTAAAAATGGAGGATGTGACTGTTGGTATGTTCCCTTTGGTATGCACACGCCACCTCGCGTGGCCAAGGTGTTTCCTAATCCCGCCTATTTTTTGACAAAATTCACTACAAGGACTAGGAATGCCTGAAGCAACCCTTTGTGGTACTTAAATGCTTTGCCGGTCGTTATTCCTTTTGAGGAATCGCTTTGGAAGAAGTGGACTCTCCTGCGTCCACCTGTTGTCTGCGCTATGTTTACTATTGCCTGTTTGGCGATACGGACTGTTTTTTGGCCACTACCTTGGTATCCCAAACGCTCACTGAATAGGCTAAGCTTTTGCGTCATGGCTTGGGGGCAAGTTCCTCCTGCTTACATACCGTAGTTGCATACAGTCAGTTCCATATATATTGGAAAATTTAACACAATGGATTTGAAATGAAACGAACAAGATGTGCTTTAACTGCAGACTTTCAGCTTTAATTTGAGGGTATTTATATCCAAATAAGGTGAACGGTGTAGGAATTACAACAGTTTGTCTATGTGCCTCACACTTTTTAAGGGACCAAAAGTAATGGGACAGATTAACAATCATCCATGAAACTTTCACTTTTTAATACTTGGTTGCAAATCCTTTGCAGTCAATTACAGCCTGAAGTCTGGAACGCATAGACATCACCAGACGCTGGGTTTCATCCCTGGTGATGCTCTGCCAGGCGTCTACTGCAACTGTCTTCAGTTCCTGCTTGTTCTTGGGGCATTTTCCCTTCAGTTTTGTCTTCAGGAAGTGAAATTCATGCTCAATCGGATTCAGGTCAGGTGATTGATTTGGCCATTGCATAACATTCCACTTCTTTCCCTTAAACTCTTTGGTTGCTTTGCAGTATGCTTCGGGTCATTGTCCATCTGCACTGTGAAGCGCCGTCCAATGAGTTCTGAAGCATTTTGCTGAATATGAGCAGATAATATTGCCCGAAACACTTCAGAATTCACCCTGCTGCTTTTGTCAGCAGTCACATAATCCAATAAATGCAAGAGAACCAGTTCCATTGGCAGCCATACATGCCCACGCCATGACACTACCACCACCATGCTTCACTGATGAGGTGGTATGCTTTGGATCATGAGCAGTTCCTTTCCTTCTATTCCTATCACTCTGGTACAAGTTGATCTTGGTCTCATCTGTCCATAGGATGTTCCAGAACTGTGAAGACTTTTTTAGATTGTGTTTGGCAAACTCTAATCCGGCCTTCCTGTTTTTGAGGCTCACCAATGGTTTACATCTTGTAGTGAACCCTCTGTATTCACTCTAGTGAAGTCTTCTCTTGATTGTTGACACACATACACCTACCTCCTGGAGAGTGTTCATGATCTGGTCAACTGTTGTGAAGGGTGTTTTCTTCACCAGGGAAAGAATTCTTCGGTCATCCACCACAGTTGTTTTCCGTGGTCTTCCGGGTCTTTTGGTGTTGCTGAGTTCACCGGTGCGTTATTTATTTTTATTTACTTGCCTACCAGGCACAAATACCCCCTTCCTGCCCAAGCCATTTTTCAGCTTTCAGCGCTGTCGCATTTTGAATGAGAATTGCGCAGTTATGCAACGCTATACCCAAATAGAAAATCATTATCGTTTTTTTTCCCCACAAATAGTGCTTTCTTTTGGTGGTATTTGATCACCTCTGCGTTTTTTATTTCTTGCGCTAAGACTAGGGACAAGTTTGCAAAAACCCAATATTTTTTACTTTTTGCTATAATATCCAATTTAAAAAATAAAAATTTCCTCAGTTTAGGCTGATGCGTATTATTCTACATATTTTTTGGCAAAAAAAAAAAAATCGCAATAAGCGTATATTGATTCGTTTGCACAAAAGTTGTAGCGTCTACAAAATGGATAGATTTATAGCATTTTTTTAATATTTTTTTTTAATTTTTTTTATTTTTTTTTTTTTCGTGACTGCGATATTGCGGCGGACAGTTCAGACACATTTTTGGGACCATTCATGTTTATACAGCGATCCATGCTATAAAAATGCATTGGTTAACACTAGGGGGTGATGGAGGGGTTAATATGTTCCCTGGGGGAGGTGACCGATCGGTGTCCCTATGTACAAAAGACACGCCATCGGTCTCCTCTCCTCTGACAGCACGTGGATCTGTGTGTGTTACTGGGCAATCGCGGGTGCGCGGCGGACATCGCGGCCGCCAGGCACACGCATTGGGTCGGCAGTGGCGGGCACGCGCCCCCTAGTGGCCGCAAATGGAAATTGCGTCATATGGCAGCAGCCCAGAATAGGTTCTTTGTCTGGCCGTCATATGACAGATGGCGGGCGGGCGGGAAAGTGGTTAAGGATGTTCCAAACAGTTGATTTGGCCACACCTAATGTTTTTGCTATCTCTCTGATGGGTTTGTTTTTCAGCCTAATGATGGCTTGCTTTACTGATAGTGACAGCTCTTTGGATCTCATATTGAGAGTTGACCGCAACAGATTCCAAATGCAAATAGCACACTTGAAATGAACCCGGGACCTTTTATCTGCGCCTTGTAAATGGGACAATGAGGGAATAACACACACCTGGCCATGGAACAGCTGAGTAGCCAATTGTCCCATTATTTTTGGTCCCTTAAAAAGTGTGAGGCACCTACACAAACTGTTGTAATTCCTACACCCTCAAATTAAAGCTGAAAGTCTGCAGTTAACCACTTGCCGACCGGCGCTCGACGATATACGACGACAGAATGGCACGTACAGGCAGGAGGGCGTATATATAAGTCCCTCCTTTTAGCCTGTCCGTGCCATCGGGAGCGCGCCGGTCGGGACCCCCGTGAGTCCGATCGCGGTCCCCGCGGACTCGATCGCCGCGGGGACCCCCGCGATCGTCTCACGGGAAGGCTGAACGGGGAGATGCCGAGATAAACAGCATCTCCCCGTTCTGCCTAGCAACTAGTGACGCCGATCTCGGCTCCCTGTGATTGGAGCAGAGATCAGCATTCACTAGCTGACAGCCACGCCCCCCACAGTAAGAAACACACCCCTAGGCATACTTAACCCTTACACTGCCCCCTTGTGGTTAACCCCTTCACTGCCAGTGTCATTTATACAGGAATTAATGCATTTAAATAGCATTAATCGCTGTAAAAATGACAATGGTCCCAAAAATGTGTCAAATGTCCGATGTGTCCGCCATAATGTCGCAGTCACAAAAAAAATCGCAGACCTCCGCCATTACTAATAAAAAAAAAAATTATTAATAAAAATGCTATAAAACTATCCCCTATCTTGAAAACGCTATAACTTCTGCGCAAACCGATCAATAATCGCTTATTGCGATTTTTTTTTTTTTTTTTTTTTTTTTTTTTTTTACCAAAAATATGTAGAAGAATACGTTTCGGCCTAAACTGGGGAAAAAAAATGTTTTATTATATATTTTTTGGGGATATTTATTATAGCAAAAAGTAAAAAATAATGCATTTTTTTTCAAAATTGTCGCTCTTTTTGTTTATAGCGCAAAAAATAAAAACCGCAGGGGTGATCAAATACCACCAAAAGAAAGCTCTATTTGTGGGGGAAAAAAGGACGCCAATTTTTGTTTGGGAGCCACGTCGCACGACCGCGCAATTGTCAGTTAAAGCGACGCAGTGCCGAATCGCAAAAAGGGGCCTGGTCCTTTGGCTGCAAATTGGTCCGGTCTGAAAGTGGTTAAAGCACATCTTGTTCGTTTCAGTTCAAATCCATTGTGGTGGTGTATAGAGCCAAAAATATTAGAATTGTGACGATGTCCCAATATTTATGGACCTGACTGTAGTAAGTCTGGTTCAAAAAAGACACAAGTCCATCTAGTTTAACCAATAAACTGGAACTTATGTGCTACTGGCGGACCAGTTAGTCCAGAGGCTGCAGTTTGTGTATGTTGCTGCTTTAGATTTGACCCCCTTTTTTTGCTTTCCAAGCTTTCTCGATGTGTTGATGCTCACTGTGGCTCAAATGTTGGTCTGCAGATCAAACATACAAGATGGTTAATCGATTTTGGATTTCCAAGGCGACCACCTGTTTGGTCCTACCCTGGATGACATCATTAAGAATCGCTCGGCGGAAAAGGGCACCTTTCTTCCACAGTCTAAGAAGGGGAAAGAGCCCCATTGCAAGCGCGGCCCTTTTCTGCGCACTAAAAACTTTAATTCTCCCCGGAGCTGCAGAAAAGGGAAACAAATCCTTCAAGCCCTCTTCCACATGTCCCTTATCTGGCAAACCTACCAGGCCCGAGAACAAGTCCTCTGCCGCATTAAAGGTTGCCCTTCCCGCGTCCAGGGTGGGGCGACCTCTTTCGCTGGTCCCTGTGGACCTCCTTAAAGCGGTAGTAAACTTGAAAATTAAAGAAACATTTTTCCTGCAAGGCAATGTTCTAATGTGCTAGTATGCATCCGGGCTGCGGCTGCTTGAATGGCCAAGCCGCAATGACATCACTCCTGTGCAGTAGTCACGGTTTATGGCACATGGCTCTGAAGGAATGACACAGGCATGCCATTCCTTCAGAGCGCATACGCCAGTGAATTCACCAGTGGCTACACAAGCAAATATCTCCTATACTGTGTACGTTTTAGGAGATATTTGCAGTACTAACAGGTAAGCCTTATTATAGGCTTACCTGTAAGTAAAGCTTAAACAAATCCACTTTACTGCACCTTAATTTCTGACTGGTGGGTCCATGAGGTGATCCTGTCCAGGTATAAGACGCTTTCAATCATCTGTAAAGGTTTGTGGCAAGGTCTCCAGTATCCCCTCCTCTCAAGCTCCCCCCCCCCCCCACCTATTGCACAGATAGAGGCAGAAGGGCTTCTGGTTATACTGGTGGCCCCCTGAGATGTCCCTTGGAGACTGCCTCTCAGGGAGGATCTTCTGTCCCAAGGACCGATCTTCCACCCTGCTTGCTTTACCATACCATTGCTGGCTTTGATAGCTTGGCTTGGGCGATTTGGGCTACAGAGTCTTTTTGGAGGTTGGACTCTGATCAGATGGGCAGACGGTGGACCAGACCTACACCCTTAAGGGTCAGGTTCCTCCCTTTCCTGTAATAAAGCACACTACTCGGGTGCTTGGTACCTCTTGGGCCTCAGTGTCAAGTTTGCAAGGTGGCTACCTGGTCGTCGGTGCACACCTTCACTAAATGGATGTCTGGACTGGTTGGGCTCCTTTTTGGCCTATGTGATTTTTTAATTAATTTTTTCCTCGCCCCTCACTTTTAACCTAACTTTTGACACTGCTGTGGGACGTCCCTGTGGTCGAGGATATACAGAAGATGTGTCTGTCAATAAAAGAACGCTTTTTTTATTTGAATTTTTTTTCCATTGACTGACACGGCACCCACCCCTCACCCCTCTGTGTGGGTTTGATGCTTCTGACACTGCTTGTTACTAAACTGGATGCCTATACCAGAGAAGGGGGTTTAATACCAGCTAGGACTGCCCATAGGGGTTGCTGAGTTTTTCTGCCTAGTGTCCTACTCCTGTAGGTGGCGCTATAACCCTATGGTCGAGAATATGAAACCGCTGTGTCCATCAATGTACTCAGGGATTTTATGGTGAGTAACAATGTCCAGTTTTTCTTGGCCTTACTGTAAAATGAAGGCTCAGGTTAATTGCCAGGTGTGTTTTTATATCAAACCACCGGTCACACACTTATCACTACTTTCGCCTAGAGCCTTTTAAAAAGTAAGTATGCACCGCCTCCCACCCTTTTTTCCATGAGGACATGCTACAGGACAGTCTTCACCCACATTGCTGCATACTCCTTTTCAGACACGTTTAGCCCATTTCCGCACCCTTTTTCTGCGAGTACCCTGATGGGGATTACCGTCACCTATACTTCGAGGATTTGTTGCAGCATGGTCTACACCTGGTTTACTGCATATTTCTTCCAGACACGTATACTGCATTTCCTACATTCTACTTCATGAGTACGCCACAGAATTATACTCTCTCACTTGTAGCTATGGCGGAGACCAGGCGAAAAGGAGCCAGTTCAAAACGGCAGGGGAATATTCGCTCTGCCGAAGACCTGCACAACACTCACTCTCAGATTAATGATGCACCCCTTACGCAAGAGCAGAGCACAGTTTTAACACTGGTATCAGCATTTGATTCTAGCTCTGTTTCAGGCATGCAACAAGTGGCTTGCTTGACAAAAGCAGAATATCTTAATCGTACAGTCCAGGATACAACTTATTTATACACCATGGGTATAAATAATATCTTAAGGCTCATATCTTAAAGTCCTCCTATCTTAAAGTGAGCAGACACGTCCCCCTGAGACTCCTCCACTATACCCCCACCTCTTTTTGTGAAGCCCCAGTTTCTTGCTAGTGTCTATTGGTTATGGACCTCTTCTTAAGAGAAACTAGCTAATTTTTTTTTTTCTTTCATCTTCTGATTCTTAAATTTCACGATCGTCTGCCTACACATAAGCAGTTTATTTTGGATTGGTGCAACCTCATTAAAACCTTGGGAGCTGTACCTGGACCCGAATAAGAAAATAAAAAGCACTGACATTGTCTCATCAGTGAATATTGGAGAAATAATAAAGAAAAAAAGGTTTCAAAGAAAACCTGTGGTCGGACTTTAAAGGCACAACAAACGCAGAGTAAAATTTTTTTTTATTTTTTTTTTTTTTAAATATAGAGTACAAAGACCAGAGACCTAAAATAAATAAAAATCATCATATATACAGACAAAAATTTATACATGTGAGCCCTAATGCGTCTACGCGTTTCGTTGTACACTTCTTCAGGACACATTTGGGGTTCAGTAGTTGCAAGGAAGAGAAAGTTGTCTCACTATCTTGCAGGAGGGTCACTCCCTTTTCAAACTTGGCCCTAGTTACATCACACCACTGGTCGCACTTTTTAATGCCATTTCCAACTAGAACCCTTAAATGATTTGTTGTAGGATGGTCTACACCTGGGTTATCGTGTACTCCTAGATATGGTCACCCTGTTTCCCACCCTTCTCTGTGAATACCCCACAGGGTTATACCATTACTTGCAGCTATGGTGGGGACCACTCAGAAGGGAGCCAATTCAAAACAGCAGGTGAACACGGACTCTGCCGAAGGCCTGCACAGCACCTCAAGCTCTGTCCCGATTCTAGCTCAATTTCAGGCACACCACAAGTGGCATACTTGACCAAAGCGGAGTTCCATGCATTCTTGTCACAATTCCTCAGACAGATTATGGCCTTAATTCAGCCACCTTTGTCCGGAGCTTAGAGCGCCCCACCACCTACCCGCGCATCTTAACTGGAGTTGAACCCTGATGTGCAAGTCATAAAGGACTCTGAAATGGAGGGAAATTAATGGCGCGTACATACGACCAGACTTTTTGACGATCTAGGTCCGACGGTCTTCCCGGCTGACTTTTGTCGGAGTTCTGACAGACTTTCCGAATGAACGGACTTGGCCACACACAATCACAACAAAGTCCGACGGATTCAAACGTGATGACGTACGACCGGACTAGAATAAGGAAGTTCATAGCTAGTAGCCAATTGCTGCCCTAGCGTCTTTTTTTTGTCTGTCCGGACTAGCATACACACGAACGGATTTCTCGATAGGAACTGGGTCCGGCGGAGTTCCAGACAAAAAATTTCTAAAGTCTGTCAGATTTTTGGACAGCAAAGGTCCAATGGAGCCCACACACAATCTAATTGTCCGACAGATTCGTTCCGTCTGACCTTTGCTGTCTAAGTTCAGTCGTGTGTATGCGGCATTGGAGAATGTCGAGTTGGAAAGCAGTCTATCACTGGGTCACTCCTGAAAGGATTTTTACCTCCCAAAAATCTTTCCTGAATGGGCTATGCCTGTGGTCTAAACAAACCTCTCACTGGGACTGCTAGGTTAAAGGGCTTCTAGGAGCATCTCAAATTTTTATGTCAGCAGAATTTTTAAAAGATGGAACATCTTCAATAGGTATAATATGTTCTTTTAGATGGACACATCTTCTCTTAGAGGCACTTGACCAATTCATCAAAGTTTACATGTGGGAAAGTTTTGCTTCCTCAGAAGAAATTACCAAGGCTGCCCCCAGAGGGCAGTCTTCAACTTCAAAACCTAAGTTTGGCCTGTCCTTTCGGCTCAGGGCACATAAAGGGCACATGCCAACCCTAAAGTCTCCTTCACAGTGAAGGGGCACCCTCACTCCTAAGGGTTGGGGACATTTTGCATTTTGGCCTTCCCACAAACTGGTCTTCACCAGAATCTAGCTATTTGCACCCTAAAAAGGCATGCATCAGTCTTATCCATTCTTTTTCAAAGTCCTTTGGCTTCACACTCCATTGTAAATACCTTTTATTCAAGGTGTTTCTCATGTTGGGCTCCCCTTGCAGCACCCTGCACTTCTCTGGGACCTTAACATTTTTCCCTCTGCCCTGTAGAAACCACCCTTTGAACTCATCATGGACATTTCCTTAAGAATTCTTGCCAGCAAAGCCGCTTTTTAGGTGGCTGTCACATCTGTCAAATATGTCTCTGATCTGGCAACCCATTCCTCTAAACCTTTAATCATACTTTTGCAATAACAAGGTTATATTATGCCCAAGATCCTTTCTTTCAAAGTGGTTTCAGAGTTCCATTCTACTGTTCTGCCATCCTTGTGCCCTGCTCCATACATCCAAAGGAATTATCTCTCTATTGCCTGGATGCAGTCAGTCTATTTAAAATGTATTACTTCCATTAAGCAAATGGATTCCCTGTTTGTTTATTCTTTAGGACCTTGAAAACTGCACCTGCTTCAAAATCCACCAATACACTGTGAATAAGGCAATTGAAAAATGATAGCCATACTCACTGCTCATTTACTTGAGTGTCAGTGCTGTGGGTCTGGTGTTCCACTCCAGATTGGGTGTTGGCATACGTTTGCTTATCCAGAAAGAGCTGTGAGGAATGATAAATGCTGCACACCAAGCAGCTTCAAGTGCATAGAAAGTGGAGAGCAGCCTCAGCCCCAGGACCTCCCAATAGCCAAGAAACGAGACTTTTTACGTATACAGTAAACCCCCCGCTATATCGCGGTTCAGTTTTTGCGGTCCCGGTATATCGCGGTATTTTAATTAGGACCTGTTATTCTGATATTGTGGTAATATTTCGCCATTTTCTCAGTTATATACTCTATTTTTTACTGTACAGTATACTGTACTGTTAAGACAATATTTTTGTGTTTTAAAAAATCCTCTTGATCTCTCTCTCTATCTTTAATGTGTTTCTATTGCATAAAAGTGTGTTTAAAGACCTTTAAATGCTATTAAAAAATTAACAAAACATGCCTAGGGTGTATTTAAATAGGGTCTTTCTATTTCGCGGTTTTTCACTTTTCGCGGGTGGGTCCGGAACATAACCCCAGCGATGGAGGGGGGTTTACTGTATAAAGGTATTCCTGCGCCAACTCTAATGAATATATAATGGGGTTACTGCTGCACACACTGAGGCAAATATCTGAAGCCAAAGAAAATATTCTGTGATGTAGGAGGTAGTGGTGCGCTGTATAGAGCAATATTAAAGTGCACTAGTTCTATAGGGAAAAAACGACTAGAAACATTTCAATCATCAGGCCTATTGGTGTTTTTACCCTTTTATTGCACTTTGCGTCATTTACACTGGATTAGGATATATCTCTCATTTTGCCTGCACTTTGCCTTGGTAGGCTTTGCCACCATCAGTACCTGTCTTTGTTGCCTACCTAGTCGTTGTTTTTCCCTATAGCACTAGTGCACTTTAATATTGCTCTATACAGCGCACCACTACCTCAAGACTCCTTTTACGCCGCCCCTGGAGCTTGGTCATAAAACTAGAATTAAGCCCCAGTGCGAGGTGAAACTTGGCCATACCCACTGATATCAGAAGACCTGGGGCTGAGGTCGCTCTCCACTTTCCATGCACTTGGAGCTGCTCAGTGTGCAGCATTCATCTATCTCTATTCAGTTTATAAATGGCTTCCCTTCTGTTCTGTATTTAGAATCTTTTCAGAAAGTGTTTACAAACCTTTGAAGGAAATTCCTTTTTATTAAAGGTTCTTAAAGGAGTTGTAAAGCTTAGAAATGTATGTATTTTTTTTTATTAAACAAACATGCCGGTACTTACCTGCTCTGTGGAATAGTTTTGCACAGAGCAGCCACAATCTCCCTTCTTCTGGGGTCCTCCGGTGCTCTAAGCTACTCCTCTTCATCAGGTGTTCCCACAGAAAGCCGATTTTCCATGGGGGCTCCTTCACGGTTTGCTCCTGAGTCCCATGTCAGTTTTTGATTGACAGCAGCAGGGGGTCAATGGCTCCTGCTGCTCTCAATCTGTCCAATTATGAGAGTGACAGCAGCTGGAGCCACTGCACTTGTGCACATAGCTGGATTGGATAATGCTCAGGTAAGAAAAAGGGGTGGCTGGGGGGCAGCTGTAGTACAGGAGGATATAGAATGCATTAAGGTGTAAAACCTTGAGACTTTACAACCACTTTAACCCTCTGTATTACATAAAACCGTTTCATGATGATTGGCAGTCCGCAGCTACAAATACTGTAACCACTGACTTTTTTAGTAAAGGGACACCCCCCTGTCGAGGGCCGTCTTCACCCGAACAGTTTTTTCACTGGTCTTATGATCCCAGACTCCGGCATGTTTACTGTGGGCAACCAGATGTTGTTGTTCTTTGTGACTTCACAGCTGGCTGGTCCCGCAGCCTTCTGGGACCTGTGACTTGTCCCAGGAGGTTGTGGGCGGGACGGATTGAGGGAAGAGTGCTTCCGGTGGATCAGTGAGTACCTGGTTTTGACTCTATTGGCTCCTGTTGCTGTCAATCAAATCTGTGAGGCCAAGCCATGCTGTATGTGTCTATGGATGCACACAGTCCAGCTCGGGAGTGGGCGAACAGGTGTGCCACCATAGGAACCAGTTTCCTATGGTGGCACACAGAGGAGAGGAAGGAGCCAAGAGCATCAGTAGGGGGACCCCAGAAGAGGAGGTTTGTGGCGGCCTTGTGCAATACAATTGCACAAAGCAGGTAAGTACATAATGTTTATTTTAATTTAAAAAAATATATAAAGTAGGCTGCATTGTTGGTTACAGCAAAGTTAATGATGAATATTATTATTTCAGACTGGACGAAAGGAAAGAAGTGATGCACTTAATAATGCAATTGACAGGATGACCCGAAAAACAAGAGACCTTCGCAGACAGGTATGTTTTGCAATTTGCCTCTTGTGTGACTTTCATTGTCTTTTCTCAATAGTAATGTGGGAATTATCCTCCAATTTGTTCAATATCTGTGACAAGCTAGTGGGCTATTTTAAGTAATAATGCAAATTACAGAAACTTTAACTGTCTTAATTCTTGAACATTACTCATTTTTAGAAATTGAGGTTTGGGCTCCCTGCAAGTTCATCAATTTATAAGCTGTAGGGATGATCTTCATATTTTCATAGTTTCATATTAGGAAACACATTGCTATATTTTTGGAAGCGGTCCCTTAGGTCCCTGGCAAGTTATTGTGTTTTCTCCACCCAGAGGAGACCTGTTGGCTGAGGGACCAATTTGTAGAGTGCTCCATCTTTAAGGTCGGCATCTGGATGGCGAGGGGGTCTGTCAGTGGGAGGGCAGGGCCTTGCTGAGTCACGCTTTTTTTGGTGGTGGTCGGCTCACGACTGCGGGAATTTCGTTTTTTGGTACGGGCGGAAGGTGATCTGCATCCCCTCCCTCCTGAGGTGAGGACGAGTGGTGCTGGGGCAGGCATCCTCTTGGTGGCTCCGGTGGAAGCAGGTACTTCGCAGCCAGAGCCTGCTTGACCCAGAAGACACATGTGCATCACAATGGCAGGCTGGTACTACACGTGAACGTGGCTGCAGGGGACAGCGTGAAGCACTACAGACTCACTCAAGGATGCAGGAGGACGAGGTTCTACTGTCTGCCCAGGCTTCGGTGGAAGCATGTACCAGCAGGACACAGGTAGGCACCCGGAGGTGACCTGTGATGTCCGATATGTACCACCACCATCTAGCCACTGTTCCAGTATCAGGCTGGGGCAGGAGGGGTTTTAGGTGTCACGGGGTGTGCACTTCCATGGTTTAGAGTGGTCATTTACCACCATGGCTCCTGTGTTTTATTTCTTTGGCAGGCCAAGCTGCTTAAAGAACCAAAGCCCATTTCCAAAAAGCATTGTGCCAAGTGTGGAACGAAGATGACTTCGGAGAACACAGAGCTGTTTTGTTAAATTTGTGTTGGCCGTTTTATTAAAAAAAAAGTAAATTTTTCTTTGGGTCAGTAAGGGAAGAAATTACTAAATGAATTACTATTAAATCTACTTTTAAAGAGTTTAAGAAGCTGATTGCAGAGATGAGAACTCCAGCTGCTCCTATTGGTCATCCCTCCCCTATAGCTTCGCCAAGGTCGGTAGCTTTGGGGTCACAGGACACTGTAGAAGGCAGGGCGGCAAGCCTTGCAAAAAGTGAAGTCGGCACCGCCAGCTCGGATTCAGAGCAAAAGGAAAGTAGAGGGGAAGAGAAAAGGGGCCACACATTTAAATTGTCTCTGGATGATAGATGAAAAGCAAGGGGGGAAAAATGGATGACCTCCTCCTAGGCGCCATTTGTGAGACTTTGGAAATTGAGGAGGATGAATTATTCCCTTCCAAACATGACAACGCATCCGGGTCTGCAGAGGAAAAAGTCCAAAATATTCCCAGTTCTCCAGGTGATGTCTGACGTGGTGCAAAAAATGGGCGCACCCGGAGAAACTTTTTATTTTATTTTTTTTTTTAATCAGACAGTCATAAAAGGAGATTTCCATTTGATGATGACCCTCAAGCAGTGTGGAAAAAAAAATCAAAATTGGATGCTCCCAAGTTTCCAAAAGGTCAATGCTGGCCTTTGAGGACATGGGTAATTTAAAGGACTGCATGGATAAGCGAGGGAACATTTTTCTAAAGAGGGCATGGGAGAGTGGAGTGGCCAGCTTGAACCCTGCCTTAGCTATGACATGCATAGTGAGGAATCTTGATTTCTGGCTATCCCAGCTGCAGGATCATGTCAACAAATGGCACCCCCAGGGAAGAAATTCTTCAGTCCCTACCGATCCTCTTCAAAGCAGTAGGCTACATAGCGGACGCATCTGCGGAATCCATAAAGCTAGCTGTAAGGGCAGGAGGCCTGGCTGCGGCAGCAAGGAGAGCTACGTGGCTAAGAACCTGATCTGGGGATCCGGCATCAAAACTGAGGTTGTGAAATCTGCCTTTTTCCGTAGATCTGCTGTTTGGATCAGGGTTAGATGAAATCCTGGAGAGGATGGCAGACAGGAAAAGATAATTTCCTAGCGAAAAGTGAAAGCCTGTTCAGCCCGAATCCCACCCCAACACTGGTCTGGCCATAAAGGGAAATCAAAGAACAACATCCTCTTTGGCTCTGCTAGACTCGAGTGCTACCTCTTCTCCTAGGAGAAATAGTAGACCGAGGGGTCCTTATTCCAGTCCCAGAAGGGAAAAGGGGCCAAGGTTCTTATTTGAGAACTGATATCAGTTCTGGGCTTGATGACCTCAGCGATTCTGGCCATCCAGTCGGTGAAACTCCACCTGGGACCTCTGCAGAACTTTCTTCTCCAAGAGGGAGCTCAGAAGGATGTGGACAGAACAGTCCATCTGCCAACAGCAGGGAAGAGGGCACTGTGGTGGTGGAGAAAACACTCAATCCTAAAGCGTCCTCAAATTGGAGAGAGCTTATGGCAGTGGCCAAGGCAATCTCAAATTTTCAGGAACAATTGAAGGGTCAACATGTCTTAATTATGTTGGACAACTCCACTACAGTGGCATATGTCAACAAGCAAGGGGGGATCAGAAGACCATCCTTGATCAAGCTTTCGAACCAGATATGCTGTCTGGCAGAGAAAAATGTACTATACCTAAAAGGGATCACAAATCTCACAGGAGTGGGAACTACATCTGGAATTTTTCGCAGCCAGATGGACTTGTTTGTCCCGCAAGAATACCAAGTCGGAGGTTTTTTACTTGCTAGACCCACGGGGGTTCGAGAGGTGTTATGCCCCCCCCCCCCCCCCAGTGCATCGGATTCCACAGGTCCTGAACAAGTTCATGCATGAGCAGATGATTCTAAATCGCCATACTGGCCAAAAAGGGTGGGGTTCTCTCAGCTACTCTGCCCCTCAGCCGACCAGCCCTGGCAGTTTCCTCCCAGGGAGGGCTTAATGCAACAGGGACCCCTGGTAGGCCTCAAGCAGGAAAACGTCAGCTGGCTTGCCTGGCTACTTAAGACTGTCTAAGGTCAAAAGGGCTCTGAGTGGTGGCTACACTTCTAAGTGCTAGGAAGCCGAACGCCAGAGCCATCTACAGGAACATGTGGAGAAAATGTAATCGCTGGTGCATGGAAAAAAAAATTACCAACTATGGATACACTGACCATCTTAAAATGTTTACAGCAAGGAGCTGATAAGGATCTACCGCTCAGTATTCTTAAGGTACAGATTGCAGCTCTGTCAGTGTATCTGAAACTGACTTTACAAGAAGACCCTCTGATCTCCCAGATTCTGCAGGGCTGTAGCAAAAAAGACTGCTTAAGTCTTGGGAAGTGTCCAACGTGGGATCTGTCAGTGGTGCTCAGGGGTATCCTCAAACCCATTTGAGCCTCTCTGTGCCTGTTGACATTAAAACGGCCTTCCTGGTGGCTATCACTACAGCCTGCAGAATAGGAGAGTTGCAAGCTCTTTTAGTCAAAAAGCCTTTTTCAAAACATTTCTGATAAGTCATTCTACAAACCTATCCGGGATTTACACCAAAAAGTGGCTTTGGCTTTCCACAAGTCGCAAGATATAGTTCTGCTGTCCTTTTTTACAATTCTCCTTCCAATAGTAAGGCGCAAGAGCTGAAACCTACTGGATGTCAGGAGATGCTCGTTAAGGTACCTAAAGGTCCTAAGTGAGTTCAGGTCCTCAAACACCCTGTTCGTTCTTTATGCAGGAAGACCGAAAGGTAGTCAAGCTTCCAAGAACAACCTAGCAAGGTGGATTAAGTCAACCATCCTGGAGTGCTATAGCGCTATGCAGATTACTCCTCTGCAACATCTTAGGGCACACTCTCTCTACAAAGGCTTCAGCGGCTTTATGGGCAGAAAAGGCAAGCGCTACCCCAGAGCAAATTTGCAAGGCGACAACCTGGTCCAGATTCAACCTAGTCAAAGATATATATATTTTTTTTGTCTGGCATTATCGTCTGGACTTGATATCCAGCCAGGATCAGGCGTTTAATAGGAAAGTCCTCCTAGCCATTATCCCCCCCCCCTCCAGGGTGAGTACTTGCTTAACCTCTCAAGGGCTGGCCTGGAAGTTGACTGGGGGAAAAACAGTCTTACTGGTAGTCTTCTAGAACAGCACATTCCCACCCCAATGTATAATTTGTTGGGGGATGGGTTGTTCTGTATGGTTTGTCAGATTCCTTCCTTCAGTTCTCGTGGATGACTGGCCAGGGACCTGAGGGACCGCCTTAAAAAAAAAAATGGCTATGTGTTTCCTGATTTAAAGGGAGGAGGTCCATCTCGCAGTGGCTATCCTGGAAGACTACGGGAAACCGTTACCAGTAAGACTAACTCCAGTTTTCTGAATACATGCACTGAGAACTCTGTTAAAGGGTTAGTTAACCTTTTGTAACAAAATAGCCTATGCATTCCACAAGCCCTAGTGGTTACCAATAAACTTAGCTTTTTTTTTTTTTTAATTCATTCATTAATACAGCTGTCATACCTTTTAGACCAATTTGTGCCCCAACTAAAGCCTGCCAGAAATTTTTAAATCACAGGAGCAAGCACAGGGTCATTGTGCTTTCTCCCCCCTCACAGCTGCTGAGCTCCGTTAAAAAATTGAGGCTACACTAAGCACTCCTAAGCGAAGCATCTAAATGATCTGATTGAAAAGGGTGAACAAAATTTTGATACGTTAAGATACCATGATTTTGGCATCCCAAATCCATTCTATAAAGCCAGGGTATTCAATTAAAATTCATGGAGTGCAGTTAGTAAAATATGCTTCTATTTTTCTTCTTAGGCTAGGTTCACCTTTTTTATGTGGCTGGAGAACATGCGAGAAAATGAACACTTTCATGATCCGCAGAGAAATGCACTGCACTTTTGCAGATGCATGGAGGTGCCATTAAGAAGAGTCCTGTGTCACTGGATTTGATTAACAGCAGCGGGAGCCAATGGTTACCGCTGCTATCAATCTGTCCAATGAGAAGAGAGACCGTGGCTGGAGCCGCTGGGCTCGAGCACATCCCTGGATCCGATCGGGCTCAGGTAAAAACAAAACGGGTGGTCTAGGGGCAGCTGCCGCAAAGAAGGGTTTTCACCTTAACCACTTCAGCCCTGGAAGAATTTACTTCCTTCCTGACCAAGCCATTTTTTACGATACAACACTGCATCGGTTTAACTATTGATTGCACTGCAATATTTATGTCCGTGGTTTTTTTTTTCACAAATAGAGCTTTCTTTTGGTATTTGATTACCTACCTTCTGCTATAATAAATATCCCCAAAAAAGTCTTCATCAGTTTTAGGCCGCTACATATATTTGTTAAAAATCGCAATAAGCGTATAATGATTGGTTTGCACAAAAGTTATAGCGTCTACAAAATGGGGAATAGATTTATGTTATTTGCGATTTTTGTTTGTTTTGTTCTTTCATCGGGACTGTAACATTGCGTCGGACAGATTGGACACTTTTGACACATTTTTGGGACAATTGACATTTATACAGCGATCAGTGCTATATAAATGCACTGATTACTGTATAAATGCTACTGGCAGGGGAGGGGTTTACACTAGGGGGAGATCAAGGGGTTAAAACTGTTCCCTCAGTGTGTGTTCTAACTGTGGGGAGATGGGACTGACTTGGAGAAGAGACCGATTGTGTGTTCCTAGTACATAGGAACAACAATCTGTCTCTTCTCCCCTGACAGAATGTGGATTTGTGCGTTTACACACACAAATCCCCATTCTCGCTCTGTCAGGAGAGATCGCAGGTGCCCGGCGGACATCATTGCCGCCGGGCACGTGCCTCGGCTCCTTAGGGACACGGCTGGCGCGCGCCCCCAATACTCCTCAAAGTGCCCGCCGCACAGCTTTGCGATTCACGCAGGAGTGCCGTTCTGCATAAAGGTGAAGAACCTTGAGACGTTACAATCCCTTTAAAAAATAAAATAAAGTTTCTCGCAGGTCGAGCCTCACCCCCCCCCCCCCCACCCCCCAAAATTTGTGGGTTTTACTTCCTCTTTTGCTCCCCAAAAGGCCTGCAAATTAAAAGCATATTTGGTCTAGTATGCATTGCAGAGAGAGAGAGGGGGAGAGAGCTTCTATCCGATTTCTGGCCCCCAGATTTTATATCTGCATTAGTTTTGTTTGTTTAGGTTCCTTGCTTTCGACCTTGTGATTATGCCACTTAACCAGTTCGACTCCAGAGCAATTTTCTTTCCTTGTCACGTAAAAATTCTTAACTTTTGGCAATAAAATTGCATACCCCACCCCCAGAACAATATATATTTTCTGAAAGCAGAGGCCCTGTAGAATAAAAAGGTGATGGTCACAAATTTTTGTTTCTCATGAGATTTGTGCAAATGCCAATTTTCCGGGAAAAAGTATAATAAAATAAATTTTGTTGCAAACTCACGTCTTATAATACCCATTTGTGGTTAAAATATAAAAGATGAGGTTGCATTGAGTAAATGGATACCCAAAATTCCATGTTTTAAAATTGTGTGCAGCTGCGATTTTGCCAAAAACTAGAAGCTCTTGTGCTAGAATTCTTTTCACTGAGGTTCGTGGCAATCTGTCACAAGTGTGGTGCGACAGCGGTTTACATACACGTACGCACACTGGGTGCGTTTGCGCAGGGCAACAGGGTTTGGGCAATTTTTTTTTTTTTTTTTTAAATGTCATTGCTATCACAAGGGGTTAATAAATATTTATGCGATGGCAATGGGCAGGTGACAGGTACTCTTTTTAAAGACATTAGGGGTCACCCCAGCCCTTTACACCATCTAAGCACAGATCAGCTTGGTTAGATGTGTCACCTGGCTGTACTGGCCAGGAAAGTGTGCATATGATAGCAGAAGTGACATCACTTCCGGTATCATTGTTTGCATGTGAGATTGAGACATGGTTTTGCCTCATAAGGAACACAGGGGAGCTGCGCTAAACTGATTGATCCGTGAGACAGTTAACCATGCACTCACAATATAAAGGCTAATGTCCTACAAGGGGGTAAAACCAATGGGGGGGGGGGGGGGGGCTTCTTCCAGTGTGGATACAAAGCTGACAGAAATGAATACCAAAACTGAAAAAGCTCAAGTAAAAGAATAACTAAAAAGTAAATCACAAAAATCAAGTGACTGATGTATAGTGACTCAATAAAAACAATTATTTAACATGTCAAAAATAATAAGTGAAAAAAGTCCAAGGGTTAATGTGACCAATAGTGGAAAGTAAATATAATAAAGTCCATGCACAATTAATGGAAGATTGTAGACTCTTCTCAGGTGATATAAGCGACAACCACCCCAAAATTGTGTGACCAGATAGACGTGCCTCCACCACAGTAAACACTGCCGCTTACCAGATCGTGGTGGTCCCTTAATTATAGGGGACCACAACAAGCAGATGGCTATCACCCCAGCCCGGGATCTTTAGGAATATAAAAAAAGAAAAAAACTGCACTCGACAAAAATAAAATAAATGAATAAATAATTATACCTAAATAAATCCACAGGCTGCGGCTCAAGGTGGTATACACACACAAGAAAATAAAAATAACTGAAGTGCTGCGCCAATTACGATTTTGTTTACAATCTTCAATATTTAACTATTTGTGCAATCATAAAGTCCACATCAGTTGCTGATAGTAACTCTTATATGGAGACCATTCATTTGCAGGATTAAAAAGATTTAAAAAATGGCAATAACAAAGTCCACTCTGGTAAATCGTGCTGAAACACCACGGTGACCCCACACAGTTAAATTAAGTGAAGAAGTGCCCGACCCCCGAGATATGGTTGCGCTTACCAGATTAGACTAGATCTGATTTGACAGCAGCCTTAAACTTATGCCAAGAGCCTTGTATCACACTGGGACAGAGCCTCACACTCAAAGCGTGTGACGTCATCGCGGCTCCAGCCACTCGCAGCGCTGGAGTCGCGATTTCCCCGGAAGACACGCCGAGGCAACATGTCAGAGACCTCGGCTTGGACCAGGTGAGTTACCGACTCCTCGTTCTAAGGTAAGTATTTCATAATGAGCTAATATGCTGTGCATAATAGCTCATTATGCCTTTTCCCTTACAGGTGTATAAAGAATAAAAAAAATGTCAGCGGGTTTACTACCGCTTTAAGGACCAGAGGTCTTTTTTCAATTTCGCACTGCACTGCTTTAACTGGTAATTGCGCGGTCATGCAATGTTGTAACCAAACGAAATTTGCGTCCTTTTCTTCCCACAAATAGAGCTTTCTTTTGATGGTATTTGATTGCCTCTGCGATTTTTATTTTTTGCAATATAAACGGAAAAAGACCGAAAATTTTGAAAAAAAATAATATTTTCTACTTTTTGTTATAAGAAAAATCGAGTAAACCCAATTTTAGTCCAACATTTGGGCCAAAATGTATTCGGCCACATGTCTTTAGTAAAAAAAAATGCCAATAAGCATATATTTATTGGTTTGTGCAAAAGTTATAGCGTCTACAAACTAGAGTACATTTTCTGGAATTTACACCGCTTTTAATTTATGACTGCCTATCTCATTTCTTTAGGTGCTAAAATGGCAGCGAAGTACAACCCCCCCCCCCCCCCCCCCCCCCCCAAAATGACCACATTTTGGAAAGTAGACACCCCAAGCTATTTGCTGAGAGGCATGTTGAGCCCATTGAATATTTTTTTTTTTAGTCCCAAGTGATTGAATTAAGACAAAAAATAAAATAAAAAATTTCAAAAAGTTGTCACTAAATGATATATTGCTCACACATGCCATGGTTATATGTGGAATTTCACCCCAAAATTTAGCTGCTTCTCCTGAGTACGGGGATACCACATGTGTGGGACTTTTTGGAAGCCTAACCGCGTACGGGGCCCCGAAAACCAAGCACCGCCTTCAGGATTTCTAAGGGTGCAAATTTTTGATTTCACTCCTCACTACCTATCAGTTTTGAAGGCCATAAAATGCCAAAATAGCACAAAACCCCCCCCAAATGACCCCATTTTGGAAAGTAGACACCCCAAGCTATTTGTTGAGAGGCATGGTGAGTATTTTACAGCTCTCATTTGTTTTTGAAAATGAAGAAAGTAAAGAAAAAACTTTTTTTTTTTTTTTCAAAACTTTGTGACAAAAAGCGAGATCTGCAAAATACTCACCATACCTCTCAGCAAATAGCTTGGGGTGTCTACTTTCCAAAATGGGGTCATTTGGGGGGGGGGGGGGGGGTTGTGCCATCTGGGCATTCCATGGCCTCCGAAACTGTGATTGGCAGTGAGGAGTGAAATAAAAAAATTACACCCTTAGAAAGCCTGAAGGCGGTGCTTAGTTTTTGGGGTCCCGTACGCAGCTAGGCTCCCAAAAAGTCTCACACATGTGGTATCCCCGTACTCAGGAGAAGCAACAGAATGTATTTTGGGGTGTATTTCCACATATGCCCATGACGACATGTTTGAGCAATATATAATTTAGTGACAACTTTTTGTAAAAAAAATATATATATATTTTTTTTCATTATTCAATCTCTTGGGCCAAAAAAAAAAATATTTCATGGGCTCAACATTGCTCTCGGCAAATATCTTGGGGTGTCTACTTTCCAAAATGGGGTCATTTGGGGGGGGGGGGGGTTGAACTGTCCTGGCATTTTATGCACAACATTTAGAAGCTTATGTCACACATCACCCACTCTTCTAGCCACTTGAAGACAAAGCCCTTTCTGACACTTTTTGTTTACATGAAAACATTTTTTATTTTTTTTTGCAAGAAAATTACGTTGAACCCCCAAACACTAATATATATATATATATATATATATATATATATATATATATATATATATATATATATATATATATATATATAATATATATATATATATATTTGTTAAAGCAAAGGCCCTACAGATTAAAATGGTGGGTGTTGCATTTTTTTTTTCCACACAGTATTTGCGCAGCGATTTTTTCAAACGCATTTTTTGTGGAAAAAATACTTTTTTTATTTTAATGCACTTAAACACAATATATTGCTCAAATTTTTGATGAAATAAAAAAATATGATCTTAGGCCGAGTACATGGATACCAAACACGACATGCTTTAAAATTGCGCACAAACACGCAGTGGCGACAAACTACATACATTTTTAAAAGCCTTTACAGGTTACCACATTAGATTCACGGAGGAGGTCTACTGCTAAAATTACTGCCCTCGATCTGACCTTCGCGGTGATACCTCACATGCATGGTGCAATTGCTGTTTACATATGATGCCAGACCAACGCTTGTGTTCGCCTTTGCGCAAGAGAAGGGGGGGAGGGGTGCTTTTTTTTATTTTTTATTTATTATGCTTTTTTCATTTTATTTTTTTTAAACTGTTCCTTCCATTTTTTTTTCTTTGTTATCATTTTTATTGTTATCTCAGGGAATGTAAATATCCCCTATGACAGGGCTCAAAATTTCAAGTCCTGAGCTACTAGCCAGGCCTTAAGGGTTACTCGCCACCAGTTGCCCCGCCCAACCCCTACCCTGCCCCGCCCCTAAACCCGCCCTCATAAATTATCTCATTAAATGACACCTTTAATGTTTTATGCAATTAAGTTATAAAAATATTAACAACCTTAATGTTAATGCAGCCTGTGCCCCCCCCCCCCCCCCCCCCCGTGCAGCCTGTGTCCCCCCCATGTGCAGCCTGTGTCCCCCCCATGTGCAGCCTGTGTCCCCCCCCCATGTGCAGCCTGTGTCCCCCCCATGTGCAGCCTGTGTCCCCCCCCCATGCAGCCTGTGTCCCCCCCCCATGTGCAGCCTGTGTCCCCCCCCCATGTGCAGCCTGTGTCCCCCCCCATGTGCAGCCTGTGTCCCCCCCCATGTGCAGCCTGTGTCCCCCCCCATGTGCAGCCTGTGTCCCCCCCCATGTGCAGCCTGTGTCCCCCCCCATGTGCAGCCTGTGTCCCCCCCCCATGTGCAGCCTGTGTCCCCCCCCCATGTGCAGCCTGTGTCCCCCCCCCCATGTGCAGCCTGTGTCCCCCCCCCCATGTGCAGCCTGTGTCCCCCCCCCCATGTGCAGCCTGTGTCCCCCCCCCCATGTGCAGCCTGTGTCCCCCCCCCCATGTGCAGCCTGTGTCCCCCCCCCCCATGTGCAGCCTGTGTCCCCCCCCCCCATGTGCAGCCTGTGTCCCCCCCCCCATGTGCAGCCTGTGTCCCCCCCCCCCCCAGCCTGTGTCCCCCCCCCCCCATGTGCAGCCTGTGTCCCCCCCCCCCCCCCCCAGCCTGTGTCCCCCCCCCCCATGTGCAGCCTGTGTCCCCCCCCCCCCATGTGTCACCCCCCCCCCATGTGCAGCCCCCCCCCCCCCCATGTGCCCCCCCCCCCCCCCATGTGCAGCCAGTGTCCCCCCCCCCCCCCCCCCCCATGTGCAGCCAGTGTCCCCCCCCCCCCCCCCATGTGCAGCCTGTGTCCCCCCCCCCCCCCATGTGCAGCCAGTGTCCCCCCCCCCCCATGTGCAGCCAGTGTCCCCCCCCCCCCCCCCCCCCCCCATGTGCAGCCACTGTCCCCCCCCCCCCATGTGCAGCCTGTGTCCCCCCCCCCCCCATGTGCAGCCAGTGTCCCCCCCCCCCCCCCATGTGCAGCCAGTGTCCCCCCCCCCCCCCCATGTGCAGCCTGTGTCCCCCCCCCCCCCCCCCCCCCCCCCCCGCCAGTGCAGCCTGTGTCCCCCCCCCCCCCCCATGTGCAGCCTGTGTCCCCCCCCCCCCCCCATGTGCAGCCTGTGTCCCCCCCCCCCCCCCCCCAGCCTGTCCCCCCCCCCCCCCATGTGCAGCCTGTGTCCCCCCCCCCCCCCCATTTGCAGCCAGTGTCCCCCCCCCCCCATGTGCAGCCAGTGTCCCCCCCCCCCCCATGTTGCAGCCTGTGTCCCCCCCCCCCCATGTGCAGCCTGTGTCCCCCCCCCCCCCCCCCCCCATTTGCAGCCTGTGTCCCCCCCCCCCCCCCATTTGCAGCCTGTGTCCCCCCCCCCCCATTTGCAGCCTGTGTCCCCCATGTGCTGCCTACCTGTGGAGGAGAAGAGAGGAGAGCTGCCACTGGGAGATCACAGCAGGGAACATTCAGACTTTTGTTTCATAAGCTGTGAGTGTTCCCCCGCGGCGCGCCGTCACATAAGCCCCTTCCCTTGTCCGGGGAAGTTTGATACATGTCACCCGTCCTAGGATTGGACGGGTGATCTGTCTATCAAAGTCCCGGAAAAGGGGAGGAGCTTATGTGACGGCGCACGGCGGGGGAAACACTCACAGCTTATGAAACAAAAGTCTGAATGTTCCCTGCTGTGATCTCCGAGTGGCGGCTCTCCTCTCTTCTCCTCGCCAGCCCTCAAAAATCACTCGCAAAATGCGAGTGTGCGAGTGTAATTTTTGAGGGCTGCCCTATGATATCAATAGGCAGTGACAGGTACTCTTTTTTTGAAAAAAATTGGGGTCTATTAGACCCTAGATCTTTCCTCTGCCCTCAAAGCATCTGACCACACCAAGATCGGTGTGATAAAACGCTTTCCCAACTTCCCAATGGCGCGGTTTATATCCGGGAGGGGGGAAATTCCCTCCCACTTCTTGTAAAAGCAGTCTAGAGGCTAATTACCTGCTAGAATTGCTTTTACATGAAAGCCGATCACTGGCTGAAAAGAATGATACCAAGATGATACCTAAACCTGCAGGCATCTTTCTGGTATAACCATTCAAAGTCCAGCAACATACTGGACATATATTGTATTGTATATTTTTTTTTTTTTTTTCATGCAGCCTCTTGGCTGAACGAAAAAAAGATATTGATCAGTGGGTATGCCCACCATTAGAATACCTCCCTTCATCCACCGACTTCTAATGATGGGCATACATGCACCATTTATATATGCCGAAGCATGGGGGCATCCTCCCGCAAAAGTTATGCCGTGTACACACGGTCGGACTTTTCCACGGGGCAAGCCTCCGTCGGAATTACGTATGTACGCGGCATTAGGAGCCAATCGCTCCTCCGCCCCTGCTGCCCCCATGCTTCAGCGTATATGCTCTTTTTTTTAACTGTGGTGGTGAAATCGCCTCCTACAGTGTTGGAGTCGCGGCTTTATGTATCGTGGGAGCAAACGCTGTTGCTGTCAAGATAAATAAATCCGCGCTGCAACTGAATGGTGCACCTGAAAACAAAAAAATGGTTAACAATAAAACACAGTAAACAAAATTACATACCTGAAAAGCAAGCATGATAAAACATAATAAAACATTGCAGAATAGAATGGAGTAAAAAAAGAGCAACAATAGAGAGAGAATAGAGAGCGAGAGAGAACAATAAAACGACAACTATTTTTTTTTTATTTTATTTTATATTTTTTTTGAGATTCACAGGTAAAAAAGCTCCTGACTGTTAGCGACTGAATCAAAACGCTACCACAAAATTTTTTTTAGCGATCGCAGGGATCAGGCCTGACTCTGCGAACGCTGCAGTTATGTGTGCTTAGTGTTTTGTAAGTGACAGTGATCGATCGATACTGCACTTGGGTGGGCTGGGCGGAGGGGGAAAAACGCAGGTGCTAGCAGGTATCTGGGCTGATCCCGCTAACAATGCGTTTTTTGGAACCCTAAACTGCTGGGACGCTAGTATAGATCAGATCAGATATTGATCTGTTCAGATACTGTACCACTAAGGGAGGTGTATGCTTTGCGCGTGGGTGTTTGCGGTACTGGCACTAACCTGGGGCGGCGCAGACCTTATTTGACCCTAAAACCTAATTGATATCACCCGCCGGGCAATCAGGGGGTTAAACCGTTATTGGGTAATAAATGGTGGGTGCCCTGACAGTATAAAAAACAAACTAACCGGCATCACCCGTAACAGTTATACGGTGATCACTGGTGAAAGGGTTAACTAGGGGCAATCAGGGGGTTAAAACCTTTATTAGGTAATATATGGGGGTACCTGACGCTATATAAAAACCTGACGGGAACCTAAATAACTAACTGGCTAACCAGCATCACCAGTGACACTTATACAGTGATCACTGGTGAAAGAGTTAACTCTAGGGGCAATCAGGGGGTTAAAACCTTTTTTTTGTTAAAACCTTTATTTAGGTTGTAATATGGGGGTACCTGACCTATAAACCTATTTATGAACCTATATAAACCTGGCGGTTAACCTAAAAAAAAATGGCTACCTAGCGGCACCAGTGACACTAATGCAGCGATCAGAAAAACAATTGCTTAGTGACACTGGCAAAAGGGGGTGAAAGTGTTACCTGGGGGGGCAATCAAGGGGTTAAACCTTTATTAAGGGGGGGGGGGGGGTAGGGGGCTACCTTAGACCTAAAGGGGCCTAAAACTAACTGCCCTGACAGTTATTTCAGTCACAACTGACACTAAATGCAGTGATCAGTAAATAAATGATCACTGCAATTAGTGACACTGTGACTGGGGGAGCAGGGGGTGATCTGGGGGGTGACAGGGGGGTGGAATGTGTGCCTATGTGTACTGGTGTCAGTGTACTGTTTGTACACTAACCTGTATGTGTTCACTCCTCGGCGTTCCGGTCTTTCTGACTCACACGCCGAGTGTGACATCACTTCCTCTGCCTGTGTTTAGAATGACACAGATAGGGGAAGCATCTGATTCGCCAGGAGCGATCGCTAGGGGGTGGCCAGAAACCACTGGCCGTCCCCTCATCCCGGATCGCTCCTGAAGCGATGCCGACCGCCCCCGCCGGCGGGGGGGGGTCTGATCGGACCCCCCACCCGCCGGAAGAATGTCACGTACAGGTACGGGATTTTGCCTGTACATGCCATTCTGCTGACGTATATGTACATGGGGCGGTCGGCAAGTGGTTAATTGACGGCGATTATGTCACGGAGCCGCAGAACGGGGAAGTGCCTATGTAAACAAGGCATTTCCCTGTTCTGCCTTGTGACATGACAGAGATCACTGCTCCCTGTCATCGCGAGCAGTGATTGCTGTCATGTGAGTTGTAGCCCATCACTCCCTAGGACACTCTTAACCCCTTCATCGCCCCTAGTGTTTGACCCCTTCCCTGCCAGTGTCATTTATACAGTAATCAGTGCATTTTTATAGCACTGATGACTGTATAAATGACAATGGTCCTAAAATAGTGTCCAATGTGTCTGCCATAATGTCGCAGTCATGATAAAAATCACAGATCGCCGCCATTACTAATAAAAAAATAATAATAATAATAAAAAAAAAATTAATAATAAAAATGCTATAAAACCAGCCCCTATTTTGTAGACGCTATAACTTTTGCGCAAACAAATTATTATTTCTTATTGCGATTTTTATTACCAAAAATATGTAGAATACAATAGATTACCGTCACTATATCTATTTTTTTATATATTTTTGGGTATCTTTATTATAGCAAAAAGTAAAAAATATTGCACTTTTTTCAAAATTGACGCTTTTATTTATAGCGCAAAAAATAAAAACTGCAGAGGTGATCAAATACCACCAAAAAGCTCTATTTGTGGGAAAAAAATGACATCAATTTTATTTGGGCGCAACGTCGCACGACCTCGCAATTGTCAGTTAAAGCGATACAGTGCCGAATCGCAAAAAGTGCTCTGGTCAGGAAGGGGGTAAAAATCTTCCGGGGCTGAAGCGGTTAATTGAAGATGGCCTTTTGCTTATGCATTTTCCACATTATATGTTTAGTCTGATTTTGCTCAGGTTTGTAACAAATTATTTTGCTTTCTGGATAAAATGTATAATTCTGCACTGTTTGTAAGGTAGTGCATTTATTTATTTTTTCACGTCCCATCTACTGTTTGTTCTGCCCATTAGCTGCGCAAAGCTGTCATGGATCATGTTTCCGATTCCTTCCTGGAGACCAATGTTCCACTACTTGTTCTGATTGAAGCAGCAAAGAATGGAAACGAAAAAGAAGTTAAAGAATATGCCCAGGTGTTCCGAGAACATGCAAACAAGCTGATTGAGGTACATGAGATAAATAAAATGAAAAATAAATAAAATGGGCACCATGCACACATTTGTGTGTTCAAAATGAATGACACCCTAACACACTAAAAGAAAGCACTGCTGACATGCCTGCATTACAGCAGGTAATGATGTTTAAGTTACTGTATTCAGTACTGAATAATCTTGGCTCTTGTGGCTGCCTGTATTATTTTCTGCTTACTGTGGTAACTTACTACTGCTCTGGTCACTGTATGGAAAAAAAATTATGATGACGTTGTACTGATAACAATATGTAAAATAAAATGTGCGGCCAGATCATGGGAGGACTAGGATGTGTGTGTGTGTGTGTGTGTGTGTGTGTGAGGTGTGTGTGTGTGTGTGTGTGTGTGTGGGGGGGGGGGGGGTGGAGGATCTGTGGGAGGTATACTGTGCATTGAGCAAGGGCCAGAATGTGCAGACGTGGGCATAGTTGCTGGGGGGGGGGGGGGGGGGCGGGGTGGTGATGGGAAAATTACCATTTCATGAGTCAAATGGTGGAAGCCCAAACTAGAAATAATTCTGTGCTGGACCTAATGATTTCAAACACCGAGCTGATTGCAGATGTAGAGTAATTAAATTTCCCATAAATTATAGTAATAGGATACATGAGGGTAGGGCAAAAACATTAAATTTCAAAAGAGCCAACTTTACTAAGCTGTGCGCAATACTACATGATTGATACTAAATGGGACAATGAACCCCTGAAGAAAAATGCATATATTTTCTGCCCATTGAAATGCATTGATGACTGCCAAACTAAGTGAAACCTGAATGGCTAAATACTAAGGTAAAAAAAGATATTAATTAGAAAAAAGGGCCTTTAAAAAATATAGGGCCGAAGGGTGACCATTTGCATTCCAAAACTACAAAGATTGCCACTAAAAAATGCAAAAACACGATAAGGGCAGCTAAAATGGATTACAACAGCAACATTTTAGACTGGAATGGTACTAGTTGATTGACAAAAAGCAAACATGGTACCAATATAAAAAAAAGGCCAAGATATATACCTGGAAACTACACATTAGTCAGCCTAACATCAATAGTATGTAAACTATTGGAAGGAATGATGAGAGGCTAACATTTGCTGATGAGAATAGTATCATTTAATAGCAAGCAACATAAAATGATAGACCATTCTTGCCAGACCAACTTTTTTAATATTCTATGAGACGTACAGTAGCAAGTTGTGTTTGGATAGAGGAAAATCTATGGATGCAATGTTATCTAGATTTTGTTAGGGCATATGATACAGTAATCCATAAACGCTTCATTTACAAGTTGAGGTCTGATGACATTGATGGTATCAGATGTACCTGGATAGAAAACTAGTTGCAGGAGCGCATCCAGAGGTTGGTTATTATTGGCATACTCTCTCTAAATGGTCTAGAGTTGAATATAGAGGTTGATTATAAATGGTCACCTTTGTGTTTGACGATGTAGAAGACTTTGCGAAAATAGAGGTGCGGGGGGCAAACTAGAAGAGAGATGGGGGAAGGGGAATATTGGGACCAATTCATATGTATTGGTGTACATGGATGTGGGACAATAAATTCATATATACAATGTATAACCAAAAATAATTTTGTGTATGTATGTGTGTGTGTATGTATGTATGTATATATATATATATATATATATATATATATATATATATATATATATATATATATATATATATATATTATATATATATATATATATATATGTATGTGTGTGTGTGTTCCTGCATAGTACATGGTATATATTTAAATGTAGCCCAAACTTGTATATAGACAGAATTGATTGCACATGACGATATTATAAAATTGATTCAAAATTCTTCAAGGTAGTCTCATAGTAGACACATAGCAGCTGTGACAGTACATAGATAGAAAGCCCTACGCACGTTTCATGGATAACTTTCACTCCTCCGGAGCAAATGTGATATAGGTATGTCTGTAATAAAATATAAATGCCAAATAGTATAGTAACTAAGATAACAGGAAGAGGGTGGACCACATCTTAATTCCAGCACTCTTACCTAAAAGCAAGCTACAGTATTCAACAACATTGGTAGTATCGGTAGCTGGAGGCACTATGGGAACCTAATTTCTGGTGGTGTGCATCACACAAAGTCCCAATATCCCCCCCCCCCCCCCCTTTCTATATGATTCAGGGATGGAGACACACAAACTTTATAGCTGTCATGGTCTCATGTAAAGTCCCAACATTTTTATTTAATAAATGGCAAATTAGGTTTAATATTGAAAAATTTAAAGTAATGCACTTGAGTTAAAAATATGAATGCAAGTTACTTTGTAGGGGGAGAACCTCCATGGGGGGAATCGAGGATGAAAAAGGATCTAGGGGTCTAAGTACATCAGACTCAGCAAGCAAGGCTAGCAGACTATTTGCATGCATTAAAGAGGGCATTTACTCTAGAGATCAAACCACCAATTCTACCACTTAACAAAACCCATTTTTTTTTCTACATCTTGCGTATGTGGTCCAATTCCTGGTCATCAATCCTCAAGAAGGATGTGTTTTGAACTGGAGAGGAATCCATATCTCACAATATACAAGTTCTTTAAATGGTGCTTTTAGCATTGGGAGGAAATTTATTAAACCTAAGGTCTCTAAAGAGGACATTCAGGCACACAGTGAAGGACGATGAGCAGCGGTTCAGTCTTGAACCGCCTAAAGGGTTTCTATACTGTTAGTGGTGGTGGTGTCAGCATAAAGTGTAAATAAATGGGGGAAAAAAAACTTTTAGATGTTTCTTAGTGAGCACAATGTGCAGGAATATGGAAAATTGTAGACTTGCACACTCAGATTGAACTGGATGGACTGGCAGGTTTGTTAAATTATTCAGTCTTACAAACTATGCAACTATGTTTTACAAGTGAAGATTATTTTAAAGTCCAGTTAAACGTTGAGTATAAATTGTTTAAATATATTCCAGGTGCATCCAAACAAAAGGTGTTAAAAAAAGAAAACCTCAAGCACAGCCAGAGAAGCTCATGCTATAGGTAATTGTAGAGCTCTAGCTCTGACTCTGCAGGGGGTGTATTCGGCCACTGCAGAGAGACTGCTGCTTGCAGTTTGAAAGCAAGGGTCCTTCACTGCAGCATGCTGCAAAAGGACAGGGTTTTTTATTTCTACTGTAGCTGCTTTTTATCCCTTGTCCATTGCCACCTCCCCGACCCTTTAAGTGGATCAAAATGTTATGATGCAGAGGCGGGTATTCCGATCATGTGACCGCTGTGATTGGCTGGCAGTCACCTGATCGAAAACCTTGGGATCACAAGTATGCATCAGGACCTTTTTTTCTGACACTTCAGCTACTGTGCTGGGAGAATGCTTTCAAAACAGTAAAATGTTTACATATAGCTGTATTTAATGCGTCTGGTCTGCGTTAAAGCCCCACCTGCCAAGAGGTAGCATATCCACTTCCAGTCCGGGCCAATTCTGACATTGCTCTCCTACATGATTAGAACCAAATTTTTTTTTCTTTTTTTTTTTTTGCTAGAAAACTACTTGGAACCCCCAAACATTATACTGTGTGTGTGTGTGTGTGTGTGTGTGTGTGTTGTTGTGTGTGTGTGTGTGTCTATACAGTATGTTTCGGGGAAAAAAGTACATTTGCCCACTGACAAATGATCAGTCTATAATTGTTAATGTACAGGCCCATTTGAAGTCTGCTAATGAACATCTGAATGATTCAGAGAACTGGGTAAAAGTGCTGTGGTCGGATGAGAACGAAATTGGGTCGTGGATGGGTATTCCAGCATGACAATGACCCAAAACACATGGCCAAGGCAACAAAGGAGGGGCTCAAGAAGAAGCACACGGAGATCCTGGCGTGGCCTAGCCAGTCTCCCAGACCTTAATCTCATAGAAAATATGTGGAGGGAGCTGAAGGTTTGAGTTGCCAAACTTGAGCCTCCAAAATCTTAATGACTTGGAGAGGATCTGAAAAAAGGAGTGCGGTAAAATCCCTCCTGAGATGTGTGCAAACCTGGAGGCCATTAAAATTCTAGACTGATTTCTTTCAGTGTACAAACATTCAAAATCAGCAGGGGATCAAATACTTTTTTCCCTCACTGTATATCCACTCACTGGTCACTTTATTCGGTACACCTGTTCAATTGCTTGGTAACACAGATTGCTGATCAGCCAATTGCATGGCAGGATCTCAATGCATTTAGGCATCTAGACGTGTTGAAGATGACTTGCTGAAGTTAAAACAGAGCATCAGAATGGGGAAGAAAGGGGATTTGTGACTTTGAACATAGTATGGTTGCTTGTGCCAGACAGGCTAGTCTGAGTATTTCAAAAACTGCTGATCTACTGGGATTTTCACGCACAACCATCTCTAGGGTTTACAGAGGATGGTCCAAAAAATATCCAGTGAGCAGCAGTTGTGTGGACGAAAATGCCTGGTTGTCAGAGGAGAATGGGCAGACTGGTTCGAGATGATAGAAAGGCAGTAACTCAAATAACCATTTGTTACAACCAAGGTGTGCAGAATACCATCTCTGAATGCACAACACATCGAACCTTGAAGCATATGAGTTACAGCAGAAGACCATACCGGGTGCAACGCCTGTCGGCTAAGAACAGGAAACTGAGGCTGCAATTCGCACAGGCTCACTGAAATTTGACAATGGAAGATTGGAAAAATGTTACCTGGTCTGAGTCTTGATTTCAGCTGCAACCATTCAGATGATGGGGTCAGAATTTGATGTAAACAACATGAAAGCATGGATCCATCCTGCCTTGTATCAACGGTTCAGGGTGGTGGTGTAATGGTGTGGGGGATATTTTCTAGGCCCACTTTGGGCCCCTTAGTACCATTTGAGCATCGTTTATACACAGAGTATTGTTGCCGACCATGTCCATACCTTTATGACTACAGTGTACCCATCTTCTGATGGCTACTGCCAGCAGGATAATGCACTGACACAAAGCTCCAATGATCTCAAACTGGTTTCTTGAACATGACAGTGAGTTCACTGTACTCCAATGGCCTCCACAGTCACTAGATCTCAATCCAATAGAGTACCTTTGGGATGTGGTGAAACGGGAGATTTGTATCATGGCTGTGCAGCCAACAAATCTGCAGCAACTGCGTGATGCTATCATGTCAATATGGACCAAAATCTGAGGAATGTTTCCAACACCTTGTTGAATCTATGCCACATAGAATGAAGGCAAAAGGAGGGTCCAACCCGAAACGAACAAGGCGTACCTAATAATAAAGTGGTGTGTGTGTGTGTGTATATATATGTGTGTGTGTGTGTGTGTGTGTGTGTATGTATGTGTATGTATATGTGTGTATATATATATATATATATATATATATATATATATATATATATATATATATATATATATATATATATATATATATATATATATATATATATATATATATATATATAATCTATATCACACAAACGTGTGTGTGTGTGTGTGTATATATATATATATATATATATATATATATATATACACATACACACACACACACACACACACACACACACACTCAGGTCCATAAATATTGGGACATCGACACAATTCTAATCTTTTTGGCTCTATACACCACCACAATGGTTTTGAAATGAAACTAACAATATGTGATTTAACTGCAGACTTTCAGCTTTAATTTGAGGGTATTTACATCCAAATCAGGTGAACGGTGTAGGAATTGCAACAGTTTGTAATATGTGCCTCCCACTTTTTAAGGGGCCAAAATTAATGGGACAGATTAACAATCATCCACCAAACTTTACATTTTTAATGGTTGCAAATCCTTTGCAGTCAATTACAGCCTGAAGTCTAGAACGCATAGACATCACCAGACGCTGGGTTTCATCCCTGGTGATGCTCTGCCAGGCCTCTACTGCAACTGTCTTCAGTTCCTGCTTGTTCTTGGGGCATTTTCCCTTCAGTTTTGTCTTCAGGAAGTGAAATACATGCTCAATCAGATTCAGGTCAGGTGATTGTCTTGGCCATTGCATAACATTCCACTTCTTTTCCTTAAACTCTTTGGTTGCTTTCACAGTATGCTTCGGGTCATTGTCAATCTGCCAAAAACACTTCAGAATTCATCCTGCTGATTTTGTCAGCAGTCGCATCAATAAATGCAAGAGAACCAGTTCCATTGGCAGACATACACTACCACCACCATGCTTCACTGATGAGTGGTATGATTTGGATCATGAGCAGTTCCTTTCCTTCTCCATACTTCTCTTCCCATCACTCAGGTACAAGTTGATCTTGGACTCATCTGTCCATAGGATGTTGTTCCAGAACTGTGAAGGCTTTTTTTAGATGTTTGGCAAACTCTAATCTGGCCTTCTTGTTTTTGAGGCTCACCAATGGTTTACATCTTGTGGTGAGCCCTCTGTATTCACTCTGGTGAAGTCTTCTCTTGATTGTTGACTTCGACACACATACACCTACCTCCTGGAGAGTGTTCATGATCTGGCCAACTGTTGTGAAGGGTGTTTTTCTTCATAAGGGAAAGAATTCTTCGGTCATCCACCACAGTTTTCCGTGGTCTTCCGTGGCTTTTGGTTTTGCTGAGCTCACTGCGTTCTTTCTTTTTAAGGATGTTCCAAACAGTTGATTTGGCCACACCTAATGTTTTTGCCATCTCTCTCTGATGGGTTTGTTTTTTGTTTTTTCAGCCTAATGATGGCTTGCTTCACTGATAGTGACAGCTCTTTGGATCTCATATTGAGTTGACAGCAACAGATTCCAAATACAAATAGCACACTTGAAATTATCTCTGGACCTTTTATCTGCGCCTTGTAAATGGGATAATGAGGGAACACACACCTGGCCATGGAACAGCTGAGCAGCCAATTGTCCCATTACTTTTTGTCCCTTTAAAAAGTGGGAGGCACGTATACAAACTGTAATTCCTACACCGTTAACCTGATTTGGATGTAAATGCCCTCAAATTAAAGCTGAAAGTCTGCAGTTAAATCACATCTTGTTCGTTTCATTTCAAATCCATTGTGGTGGTGTATAGAGCCAAAAAGATTAGAATTGTTGATGTCCCAATATTTATGGACCTGACTTATATATATTATAGTGGGATCACCTTTAAAATCTGACGGGTTGCCAGCTTTTTTTGCAGGTGGTTTGCAAAGTCGTAAAAATAAAGAAAACCGTAAAACAAATCCTTGCCATCCAGCGCTAAACTAAACCGCACACTACTCTATACGGTGTGGGGCTTATCCCCTGACACCCACAAAACATGAGGTAAAGCAAACCTTTGTTTTCAATCCAAACAGGGCTCCTTCCTCTGATTCCCTTCGGAGTCTCAGGCCAGAGCACTACTGTGCTCTTTTCCAGGTCATTTAAAGTCCACCTGAACATGGACTCAAGTGGACCACAAGACCTGGACTGCAACCAAGCCTGCCACAGAGGCTGGAAAAATCCAGGACTGATTTCCGGTTCAGTCTCTGACAATAGAACAAATGTGAGGTGAAATATATCGATTAGCAATGACCTCACCTCGCATACTGTCAATAAAAATATATAATACCCTGGCAGAATTTTGATTTCTTGGCCATTTTTCAGAGTATGAATGATAACACAAACTTTTCTTTCACTCATGGTTGGTGTTTGGCTGAAGCCATTTGTTATCAATCAACTGTGTTTACTCTTTTTAAATCATAATCGTAACAAACTACCCAAATGACCCTTATCAAATGTTTACATACCCTGGTGATTTTGGCCTGATAACATGCACACAAGTTGACACAAAGGGGTTTGAATGGCTATTTTGAGGACCAAGGGATGTATTTGTCCCATGTTTTTAATTGCCTGTATCATCTGATTAAGAACTTACCGTATATACTCGAGTATAGGCCGTCTCGAATATAAGCCGAGGCCCCTGATTTACCACAAAAAAACTGGGAAAAGTTAATGACCCGTGTATTAGCCGAGGGGGGGAAATGGAGCAGCTACTGTAAGTGGAAAGGAGTGTCAGCAAATGCCCATCTACATGTCCCCTGTGTCCTATACAACCCCCCGTGTCCCCAGTGCAGCCTACCTGTGCCGATCGATCCGGTGTCCCTCGGTGTGCGGTGTCCCTCGGGGGCCGCTGTCCGGTGTGCGGTGTCCCTCGGAGGCCGCTGTCCGGTTGTCCTGCCGATCAGCGTACACGCTAAGGCGCCAGGCGCCATTGCAGGTTTGAAAGCCTCCTCCTCCTCCTCGTTCGTGATAGGAGGAACACTCGGTTTTCCCAGCAGTCGTGTGCAGTGTTCCGCCTATCACGGATATTCTCTCATCCTCGTCCATGAGATGAGAATGATAGAACATCCGTGATAGGCGGAACACTGTACTGCTGGGAAAATTAGTGTCCGCCTATCACGGATGGGCGGGAGGAGGCGGCGCGGCTTTTGAACAGTGCCGTCTGTCTACATGACAAGCTGTTCATGTAGGCAGACCGCACTGACTCGAGTATAAGCCGATAAGGGGACTTTCAGCCCTAAAAAAAGGGCTGAAAATCTCGGCTTATACTCGCGTATATACGGTACATTTTTTTTTTTTTTTTTTTTTGGTTTGAGTCAAAATATTGTCAACAAATGGATCTAGCTTTTTGCCAGTTATTTCATGAAATGGCTTAGTTGCAGCAACTGAAGTGTAGGAACTTATGAAACTGTACGAAAATAAAAATTGCTTCTTTTTTTTTTTTTCCCCATAAAAAGTAACCTAAATAGTCAGATGTTGGATCATAATTCCTCCCCCAAAAATGACACAAGTGTGGAAATGGTTGTATTTATTGTTCAAATACATTCTTAACCACTTTCAGACCGGACCAATTTGCAGCCAAAGGACCAGGCCCCTTTTTGCGATTCGGCACTGCATCGCTTTAACTGACAATTGCGCGGTCGTGCGATGTGGCTCCCAAACAAAATTGAAGTCCTTTTTTCCCCACAAATAGCGCTTTCTTTTAGTGGTATTTGATCGCCCCTGCGGTTTTTATTTTTTGCGCTATAAACAAAAAAGAGCGTCAATTTTGAAAAAAAAAAGCATTTTTTTATTTTTTGCTATAATAAATATCCCCCAAAAATATATAAAAAAACATTTTTTTTTCCCCTCCAGTTTAGGCCGATACGTATTTTTTAAAAAAAAATTGCAATAAGCGATTGATTGGTTTGCGCAGAAGTTAGTGTTTACAAGATAGGGGATAGTTTTATAGCATTTTTATTAATAATTTTTTTTTTAGTAGTAATGGCGGCGATCAGCGATTTTTATTGTGACTGCGACATTATGGCGGACACATCGGACATTTTTGACACATTTTTGGGACCATTGTCATTTATACAGCAATCAATGCTATTTAAATGCATTGATTCCTGTATAAATGACACTGGCAGTGAAGGGGTTAACCACTAGGTGGCAGTGTAGGGGTTAAGTATGCCTAGGGGTGTGTTTCTTACTGTGGGGGGGGGGGGGGGCGTGGCTGTCAGCTAGTGAATGCTGATCTCTGCTCCTATCACAGGGAGCAGAGATCGGCGTCACTAGTTGCTAGGCAGAACGGGGAGATGCTGTTTATTTCCGCATCTCCCCGTTCAGCCTTCCCGTGAGACGATCGCGTGTGTCCCCGCGGCGATAGTCCGCAGGACCCGCGACCGGCCTCACAGGGGTCCCGACCGGCGCGTGCCAGAGGGCACGGCGGCATCTAAAAGGGGACGTGTATTTATACGCCCTTATGCCTGTTCGTGCCATTCTGCTGACGTATATCGTCGTGCGCCGGTCGGGAAGCGGTTAAAGGGAAAAAAATATAATTATTTTTATATTGATGACTGTAATCTTATGGTCCTCAATGGGATAAAGGTAACCATGCTCACCTGTGATCCGTTTGCTTATAATTAATGTGGTGTGTGTGTATGTATATATGTGTGTGTGTATGTGTAATATATATATATATATACTCTTTATTGGAAGTGATGAATTCGTTGTCGCTTCCGGTTTCTGACATCACACAGTGGGAGGAACTGTGCACAGGGCTAGATGCCGCCGGTCGCATCCTTGCCAGGCTTCCTGATCACTCGGGAGAGCCTAAGTAAATGCGGCGGGAGGGGGGTGGGACCACCTTCTGCCGCATGTAAAAGTAATCCAGTGGCCACTCTCTTACTTTTTACTGGCTTTGGAAACACGGATACTTGATGTCCGAGATATCACCCTTCCTGTCCAGCAATGTCCTGGTACGTTGCTGGATGGGGAGCCGATATGAGTGCTGCTGGCTGGAAGAGGTTAAAGAAAATGAAATGTTTGAACACCTTTATTTTTATTATTTTTGTTTTTTGATGCACCTGAACATATTTAAGATGAACTGAAAATTCAGCTGGGATTTAATATTTCATATGTGCCAATCCCTAACACGGCTGTGCAACTTCTGTGAATCTATGAATGTTTTTGGGTGACTTGATCGCTCAACTACAGTATAAAAATCTCCCAGGAGCTCCTCCCGCACAGTGCGCTGGCAAGCTCTTGGGAGCCAAGCCAACAGCATAATTTTTGGTGGGATATCCAGTGTTTCTTTAAAATCTTTAAATATTATTTTTTTTCTGTTTTTAGGTGGCTAATTTGGCCTGCTCAATATCCAATAATGAGGAAGGTGTAAAACTTGTTCGCATATCTGCAAGCCAGCTGGAAGCCCTATGCCCTCAGGTACTATTGACAATGCATATGTTTTAATGTTTAACCACTTCAATAAAGGGCATTTTCACCCCCTTCCTTCCCAGGCCAATTTTCAGCTTTCAGCACTGTAACATGTTGAATGATAATTGTGTGGTCATGCAACACTGTACCCAAATTACATTTTTATTTAATTTTTTCCCCACAAATGGAGCTTTCTCTTTGGTGGTATTTGAAAAATACTATGGACTCCCGCCCTTATGGTATGAGAAAAATGAAGAGAACTGCAGCCTCCATCAATAAATCCACCCTAAGGTGAAAATAAAAGTAAAGAGAAAAGAGAAGGATAGAAAGGGTGCAACAGTGCTGATGCCTGAGTAGTTGTACCAGACTAATATGCTATTACTGTGATAACTGGCACCTAAACAAAAGTGCAGAAAAAAAAAAGCAAAACACAATGTTGTGTACACACTCTTGTATGCTAATCCCAAACTGCAGATAAAAGAGGTGTGAGCCTCCTAAGCAGAGGACCAAAATCCGAAGTGAATAAAAATGTTTGTAGTGCACTAAAAAGTGGATAATTTCCTGTGAAATAATCGCAGGTGAAACCAATGAATAATAATATTGTACTAGGCTCAGCTTGCATATAAAGTCCTTGAGTGAACCGTGCTGGTGCACTATAAAGTCCTTACACAGTTGTCAATTTTATAAGATATTTCTAACACATAGCTCTATAGAGCAAAAATTACACCCCAAAATACATTCTGCTACTCTTCCGGAGTATGGCGATACCACATGTGTGAGACTTTTACACAGCCTGGCCACATACAGAGGCCCAACATTGAAGTAGTACCTTCAGGCATTCTAGGAGCATAAATTACACATCTCATTTCATTCCTACCTATCACACTTTTGAAGGTCCTTAAGCACCAGCCCAGTGGAATTACCCACAAAATGACCCCATTTTGGAAAGCAAACACCCCAACATATATTCTATGGGGCATGGGCTGCAAATAGGTACTCGGGTACTCTGATGGCATGCGGCAGGTACTCATATGGACTGACAGGTACTTTGATGGGTGATGACAGGTTCTCTTTATTGGGAGAGGGAGATTTAGTGTGCTTGGTGTACACCAAGCGGTAACGAGATGATACCGCAATCTCCTTCTCGCACACGATTGGTGTGTAAGGAGGAGAACCCGGTAACATCTAGTTAGGCGAGATCGCACGCGTGCGCTGTGCAAAGTGAGGCAGTACCACTTCATCACGGCCGATCATGTGGTAAACAGCCATGCCAAATGGTTGTTCACCCCCCTCGGTGGCGAGCGGTGTCTCCGTGACACGCGCCCACCGAAGAAACATGCATTGTGCGCACACGATCGCGTGCGTTCCCTGTTTAAATTGAGGGACGTCATATGACGCCCTCCCAGAATGAGAGCCGCACCGCCTGGCTGGGTCCTCTGACTCCTTGATCAGACCCTCTGTCTCTTGGCTTCTGGCTTTGCACTCTGAGGTCTCATCAATCAGAGGGCAAAGCCAGAAGCCAAGAGACAGAGGTTCTGATCAAGGAGTTAAGAGGACCCAGCCAGGGGACAGCAGGTCTTGGTTCCAGGAGTCAGGTCGGCTCCTATCGAGGTGTCGGGAGAACCACAATCCATAGGCAAGAAGTGGACTGTGCAGCAGGGTGCTGCGACTAAAGGGTAGAGAGACAATTGTTCCAGTAGAGCTGGACAACCCAGTCAAAGGGACTGTAATACACTATGGAGTTTTTTTCCTTCTCTACATGTGGGCATAAGAGGCTAGCAGCAAGGAGATCACTTACACCGCAAACACAGAAGCAAACTGCTGACACAGGACAACAGGCTTTTCTTTTCTGTATGCCACACAGTGGCTTATACCGTGAAGGTGAAATACCGCCTTGTGGGGTCAATAATGGCGGTAAGTGCGTTTCCTATGGGGCACCTTTTAAAGAAGCACTGAATGACAGTTTTGAAGCGCACTTTGTCACTATTATCTGTATGATACTTGGACTTTATAGTGCACCAGCATGGTTCACTCAAGGACTTTATATGCATGCTGAGCCTAGTACAATATTATTATACATTGGTTTCACCTGCGATTATTGCACAGGAAATTATCCACTTTTTAGTGCACTACAAATGTTTTTATATACTTCAGATTGTGGTCCTCTGCTTAAAAGGCTCACACCATTTCAACCTGCAGCTTGGGATTAGCATATAACAGAGCTCGACAAACCCCGGTCGCCAGATCGACATGGCGACTAGAATTGGGGTCCTGGGGCCTGGGGCGACACAGCTGGGGTATCCTGTCTTCCTTTGGACCCCGACCCCGCTGTGCGATCGAATCGGGCCGCGCCCGCCAGTAATTTAGGCCGCGGCATTGCAGGCCTTCTGAAGCACTATTATGTAATATGGCGCCATCTGGTGGTGGCCGTTGATATTGCAACACCTCTAGCATTGCTAATGCAATGTTAATGGAGCTTCAAAGCCCTGCCGGTTTCTCACTGCCCACCCATCTCCTTCCTAAAGTGGAGAAGAGAAGGAAGTGATTGCAGGAGTCATCTGGCACCTTTTGCCTAACGGTGAGTGTGGTGGGGCTGGTTTGAATTCATATAGCCTTTTTTTTTTTTTTTTTCTTAAAATTAAAAATGTATTTGTAATCCCCCTGCTTGGTCCCTTTCACACAGGCTGTCTGATCAGGTTCGCCTGTAAGTTTTTCAGGCGGACCTGATCAGACCCTTAGGCCCCTTTCCACACCGAAGCATTTTTCAGGCGCTAGAACGCTAAAAATAGCGCCTGAAAAAAGCAGGTCCTTTCACTCCAGTGTGAAAGCCGGAGGGCTTTCACACTGGAGCGGTGCGCTAGCAGGACGATTAAAAAAAAGTCATGCTAGCAGCATCTTTGGAGCGGTAAAGGAGCGGTGTATTCACCGCTCCTACCCATTGAAATCAATGTGACAGCGCGGCAATACCGCTGGCAAAGCGCCGCTTGCGGGGAGTTTTAACCCTTTTTCGCCGACGCCCACTAAAAAAAAACCTGGCTCCTAACTTTTTCAGCTGCCTCCTAGAGTCCAAGCAAATTTGTCAAGCCCTGGCATATAAGAGTGTGTACACAACATTGTGGTGTTTTTGTGTTTTGCTTTTTTTTTTTGTGCTTTTCTGCATTTTTGTTTGTGCCAGTTATCACAGTAATGGCATATCAGTCTGGTATAACTACTCGGGCATCGGCACTGTTGCACTTTTTTGCACATTTGCACGTTGTTTATTTATTTAGGATTTACACCAGGAATTTACCACGCATATAGAGGGTTCTGAGCACCCCAAATTAAGAACGGCACCATTTCTATCCATCTCTTTTCTCTTTTGGTGGTATTTGATCACCTCTGCAGATTTTTTTTTTTTTTGCGCTATAAACAAAAAGAGCGACAATTTTGAAAAAAAACTAAATTTTTAATTTTTTGCTAGAATTAATATCTCAAATTTTTATTTTAAAAAATAAAATAAAATTTTGTGGGTCAGTTTAGGCCGATGTGTATTCTTCTTCTACATATTTTTGGTAAAAAAAAAATCGCAATAAGCGTATATTTATTGGTTTGTGCAAAAGTTATAGCCCCTACAAAATAGGACATTTATGGCATTTTTATTTAAAAAACATTTTTTTACCAGTAATGGCGGTACTCGCGATTTTTATCGTGACTGACATTGCGGCGGACAGATCGGACACTGTTGACACTATTTTGGGTCCATTGACATCTATACAGCGATCGGTGCTCTAAATATGCACTGATTACTGTTTAAATTTTACTGGCAGGGAAGGAGTTAACACTAAGAGGCGATCAAGGGGTTAAATGTTACCTAGGGAGTGATTCTGACTAGGAGGGGGGGGGGGGCTGACTAGAGAAGGAAACTAGGAACACATGTTCTGTCTCCTCTCCCCTGACAAGACATGGATCTGTGTGTTTACACATTACTGCTCTGTCACCAGCAATCGCGGGTGCCCGGCGGATACCTTGGGCACGTGCTCCGGCTCCTGAGTGACGCGGCGGCGTGCTGCCTATACCGCTGGGAAGCCGAGGACTTCGTATGAAGCCTGCCCAGGATGGGAGATCCCACCTGCGGACGTCATATGACTATGGGCGGGTAGGGAAGTGGTTAAACAAACACTTCTTTTTTTTTTTTTTTTTTTTTTTTTAGCATAATGTTTTGTGGTCTGTTTTGACCCTGATTGTTTTCTTGCGGTGTTGTGCTTTGCATAATTATATGAGAAGTCTGTATGGTATTTTGTATGCTATCCGTGCGTTTGCATTCACTTTTCTGTGCTCTTCCTTGCCTCCTTTTTGTGAAACATCCCAAAAATATACTGGTAGGTCATTGACTTTCACCTAGGTTTTGCTTTGTTGGATGTCTATGAATTTGGTGGATTCATCAGATTGGAAGCACTTGGTAGCAAAGTGTCCCCCCCTCCTAATTTAACCAACAGAGCACCTAACAAAAAATGTACTACTGTTGTCCTGGCTTCAGTGGAATTTTACTGTGTAATATCTGTAGGGAATTGCCAGTATAACACTTTTGCACTGCACTAACAAGTGTTGCATTAGGGCAGACATGTCCAAAGTCCGGCCCACGTTCTGGTTTAATACGCCCCCCTGGTGATTTGGATATATATCTTTTGCGGCACCCAGGGCCACAAAAGATGTATACCATATTTATCAGCACTGCCTTGGAGGGGGGTGGGACTAGCGCCATCAGATTACAAACAGGAGAATCTCCTAATTACTAGGTGGCCTATGTAATCGAAAGTCCTGTCTCTTGGGCTGCCATTGGACGATTGTTCTGTCTATCATAAGAGGCGAGACTTTGTATTAAAGAGGCCGCCGAATAAACAGGAGATTCTCCTTTATGTAATCTGTCAGCGCTCATCGCGCCCCCCTCCCTGTCCTCTCCAGGCTGCAGATGGGCATAGATCAGGCTGCACTAATAACAATGGTGAGGCTGCATTTAGGGCACATGTAAGGCTGCAGATGGGCACTGCTTAGGTTGTATTGATGGGCACTGACCCTTATTTTGCTTCACAGTTCTTTATTTAAAATTAAAAAAAATTTCCTGAAACTTCCCTCCTTAAAGTGAAGGTTTGTGTTATACGCCGATAAATACGGTATATCCAAATAACATGCCCAAGCTCATCCTTAGTCGTTGGGGGGCCACAAGATGGCTGGATCGATAGATAGTAGAATGCTGTGGGTGAGATGCACTAAACGGTCGCTTGGAAAATGGTGTGCCAGCAATCTAGTCCTTCCCAAGGACTACAATATAGAAAAAAAGTCCAGGGATTGCTGCACAACCAGTGAAAATGTATTTAAGAAAAGTTACATAACATCAGGTATATTCAGGTGACGTTTCGGGCTAACAATGATATTGCCCTTCATGACCACACACCTACAAATGGTCGCAAGACAAAATCTTTATATAGGAAATGGCTAACAAGTGCTACCAATCAATTAATTCTAATCAGCTGGAATCATTATAACAAGCACATTTTGTCTCATTACTTCAGCATTTAAATCTATAAACATGGAAACGACTACTGCAATGGGATGAACTAAGTCCTTCACTGTTTGAGAAGGCATTCAAATGGCATAGTCCATCTATAGAATAAAAAATACACATAAACATAGTCAACCTAAAATCAAAAAACAAATAAATCCTGTAATGCAATATCAGATCGGCAGATTTGCAGCAGAACGACCAACCCATTGGTCGATCCGTTGCAAATAATCGGTCAGTTTTTAAACATAATAATCTTACAAAAATAAATACAAATCAGAATCGGTATTTAACCCTTTGGGTTGCAAAGTGTCCAAATGGTTTATCCAATAAACTTCTCTTTTTCGCAATTCTAGTTCCCTGTTAACTCCCCGTCTATTATTTGGGATACCATCAATCATCATGTATCTCAATTGTGCAACAGTGTGATTTTTATTTTTTTTTCTAAAAAATGTCTCGATAATGGTAGCTTGTCAATTTGTCACGTATAGAATACTTATGTCTTGCGATTCTATCTTTAACTTTTTGTGTAGTTTCCCCTACATATACTAACCCACATGGACATTTAATAATATATATTACATAAGCCAATTGGCATGTAAAATCTTTAATAAAGATGTTGTACCCTTTGTGTGGATGGTTGAAATATTTCCCTTTTTTATCATGCTAGTACACTGTATACAGGATAAACGCGGGAATGAACCGAGATTCGGAGGTCCCAGGAATGTAACACAGGGAACCGGAGTATTGAATTGATCAGATTTGATGTATCTACTATGTATGGTCCTTCCCTTACGATATGATGGTAAAGGAGGACTTCGGAATTCAGGAACAGAGGGATCGTTTTAAGTATTGACCAGTGTTTTCTAATAATATTATTTACACTGTTAGAAAAAGGATGGAAGTGTGAAATAAAAGGAAGTCTGGGCGTGATCACCTTATCCTTATTTTTATCTAAGTTGATACGTTCCTGGTGTACTACATCACCCGGATAACCCTGCTGTCGTAGTCTCACTTCCATTTCATCCAGTCTATCCTCTTTGTAACTTGATATATTAGTAATTCTCGAAACTCTTTAACTGGCTTCTTGAAATTGATTTGAATACACCTGGAGGGTGAAAGCTAGAAAAATGCAGTAGTTGATTGCAATCCGTTGGTTTTCGGTACAGGTCACTAATGACCCAATCTTCATGGATATACAATAAAGTGTCTAAAAAGGGAATAGTATCACCAGCAATCGTCATATTGAATTTCAGACCCGGAACCAACCGATTCAAGTAACCATAATGTATCTCGGTCGCCCACCCATATGCCAATTGCGTCATCAATGAATCTAAACCATGCCATGCAATTGTCTTGAAATAATTCGAAATGATAAATGCATGTTCCAGCATGTCCATAAATGCATTGGCATATGGGGGGGGGGGGGGGCGACTTTAGCACCCATTGCTGTACCCGTTAGCTGCAAATAGTATGTATCCTTGAATAGGAAGAAGTTTTCTTCCAATACAATCCTCAACAATTGCAGAATAAACTCCACCTGGGTGAAATCGTATAATCTGGAATTGTTTAAACGTTTACATGCCTCGATACCCAACTCGTGCGGAATAGCTGTATAAAGGTTAGCTACATCCCAGGTGACAAGTATAGCTCCTGGTGGTAAACAGAATTTCTCATTTTTTTTTTTCCCAAAAAATCTTGTGTCACGTATATATGAGCGTGTATTTAGGACCAAAGGGGTTAAACATTTGTCCAGATATTTGGCTAAAGGCATAGTCACTGAATTAATACGAGACGATCGGACGACCCGGGGAATTTTTTAGGGTCTTTGTGAATTTTTGGTAACGCATAAAAAATAGGGGTGGTGGGAAAATCTGAAATTGGAAAGGTTTGAGTGTTTATCTATAATCTTTGCATGTACAGCTTGTTTAATTACTTTCTTTATTTTGTTGGAAACCCGTATGGTCGGATTATTATCCAATCGTCTATATGTCAAAGTGTCTGTGAGCTGTCTAAATATTTCCTTTTCATGTTGGGCGGTATCCATTACCACAATGGATCCGCCCTTGTCTGCCGGCTTTATGGTAATCTCTTTTCTACGTGAAAGGGAAGACAGAGTGTCAATCTCAACCTGATTTAAATTGCATGGTATATGGTCCCTTTTCAATTACTCCAAAAATGATTTAATATCAGTCTCAACCCTATTGATAAATAGCTCTGCAGCGGCACATGATGTGGGAGGTAAAAATGTACTCTTATTTTTTAATTTATAATTCAAAATAGTGCCAGTGTGTCACCGCTGTTTATCAAAGGGCAAGACGCATAAAATGCTTTTAAACGTATATTCCTAATAGAAGCGATACAAATCTTGCTTAAGTCTAAATACATCCATCTTTTCCTTAGGACAGAAATTCAGGCCCTTATTTAGGACCCGCATTTCTGTAGCATTTAACCACTTTCAGACCGGACCATTTTGCAGCCTTAAGACGAGGCCTCTTTACAATTTTGCACTGCACTGGTTTAACTGGTAATTACGCGGTCATGCAATGTTGTACCCAAACGAAATTTGCGTCCTTTTCTTCCCACAAATAGAGCTTTCTTTTGATGGTATTTGATTGCCTCTGCGATTTTTTTTTTTTTGCGCTATAAACGGAAAAAGACAGAAAATTTAGAAAAAAAATGATATTTTCTACTTTTTGTTATAAGAAAAATCCAATAAACTCAATTTTAGTCATACCTTTAAGCCAAAATGTATTCAGCCACATGTCTTTGGTAAAAAAAATGTCAATAAGCGTATATTTATTGGTTTGCGCAAAAGTTATAGCGTCTACAAACTAGGGTACATTTTCTGGAATTTACGCAGCTTTTAGTTTGACTGCCTATCTCATTTCCTGAGGTGCTAAAATGGCAGGGAAGTACAACCCCCCCCCCCCCCCCAAATGACCCCAGTAGACACCCTAAGGAAATTGCTAAGAGGCATGTTGAGCCCATTGAATATTTTATTTTTTTGTCCCAAGTGAGTGAATAATGACAAAAAAAAAGTTTACAAAAAGTCACTAAATGATATATTTCTCACACATGCCATGGGCATATGTGGAATTACACCCCAAAATAAATTCTGCTGCTTCTTCTGAGTACGGGGATACCACATGTGTGGGACTTTTTGGGAGCCTATCCGTGTACGGGACCCCAAAATCCAAGCACCGCCTTCAGGATTTCTAAGGGCGTAAATTTTAGATTTCACTCCTCACTACCTATCACTACCTATCACAGTTTTGAAGGCCATAAAATGCCAAGATGGCACAAAAACCCCCCCAAATGACCCAATTTTGGAAAGTAGACACCCCAAGCTATTTGCTGAGAGGCATGGTGAGTATTTTGCAGCTCATTTTTATTTTTTTTGAAAATGAAGAAAGAAAAGAATAAATTTTTTTTTTTCTTTAATCAATTTTCTAAACTTTGTGACAAAAAGCGAGATCTGCAAAATACTCACCATACCTCTCAGCAAATAGCTTGGGGTGTCTACTTCCCAAAATAAGGTCATTTGGGGGTATTTTGTGCCATCTGGGCATTCCATGGCCTCTGAAACTATGATAGGCAGTGAGGAGTGAATTCAAAAATTCACACCCTTTGAAATCCTGAAGGTGGTGCTTGGTTTTTGGGGTCCCGTACGTGGCTAGGCTCCCAAAATGTCTCACGCATGTGGTATCCCCGTACTCAGGAGAAGCAGCAGAATGTATTTTGGGGTGTAATTCCACATATGCCCATGGCATGTTTGAGCAATATATCATTTAGTGACAACTTTGTGCAAAAAAAAAAAAAATAATAATTATTTTTCCCGCAACTTGTGTCAAAATATAAAATATTCCATGGACTCGACATGCCTCTCAGCAAAAAGCTTGGGGTGTCTACTTTCCAAAATGGGGTCATTTGGGGGGGTTTTGAACTGTCCTGGCATTTTATGCACAACATTTAGACTCTTATGTCACACATTACCCACTCTTCTAACCACTTGAAGACAAAGCCCTTTCTGACACTTTTTGTTTACATGAGAAAATAATTTATTTTTGCAAGAAAATTACGTTGAACCCCCAAACAATATATTTTTTTTTAAAGCAAAGGCCCTACAGATTAAAATGGTGGGTGTTTCATTTTGTTTTTCACTCAGTATTTGCGCAGCGATTTTTCAAAACGCATTTTTTTTGGAAAAAAAACACTTTTTTAAATTTTAATGCACTAAAACACACTATCTTGGCCAAATATTTGATAAAATAAAAAAGAAGATCTTAGGCCGAGTACATGGATACCAAACGCTACCAAAAAACTGTTAGCGATCGCAGGGATCAGGCCTGACTCTGCGAACGCTGCAGTTATGTGTGCTAAGTGTTTTGTAAGTGACAGTGATCGATCGATACTGCACTTGGGTGGGCTGGGCTGGGCAGAGGGGGAAAACGCAGGTGCTAGTAGGTATCTGGGCTGATCCCGCTGAAAAGTGTGCCTAGAGTGTTCTACTGGTAGTGTAGTGTTGTGTAACTCGCGTGCATCTCTCCTCGGCGTCGGTTCGAAAAGACCGCCACGAGGAGAGATGACCTCACTTCCTCTACCTCTGTACACAATACAGAGCCAGAGGAAGCATTCCATTGGCCGGGAGCGATCGCGAGGGGGTGGCCACGAATGAGTGCCCCCCCCTCATCTCCGATCCCTCCCCCAATGTCCCGGACAATTACAGGCACGGGGGCGGGCCCGATCGGGCCCCCCACCCGCGGCCGTTAGGGATGACATCACTTCCTCTAGCCCTGTTTACATGACGGGGCTAGAGGAAGTGTTTGATTGGCTGGGAGCGATCGCGAGGGGGTGGCCACGAATGAGTGGCCTCCCCCTCATCTCCGATCGCTCCCCCAACGATGCAGACCGCCGCAGGCACCGGGGGGGGGCCCGATCGGGCCCCCCACCCACAGGCAGGTAGGGACTTGTATATACGCCATTCTGCCGACGTATATCGTCCGGCGGTCGGCAATTGGTTAAAGATACAGTAGAAATATTATGCACCACATTTAAATCCTCTGTCAGTTCCAGGTCCTGGTGGCTATCGATCTGGCATTGCCGGTGACCGAGATACATTATGGTTATTTAATGAATATTTGAATCGGTTGGTTCCGGGTCTGAAATTCAATATGACGATTGCTGGTGATACTATTCCCTTTTTAGACACTTTATTGTATATCCATGAAGATCGGGTCATTAGTGACCTGTACCGAAAACCAACGGATTGCAATCAACTACTGCATTTTTCTAGCTTTCACCCTCCAGGTGTATTCAAATCAATTCCAAGAAGCCAGTTAAAGAGTTTTGAGAATTACTAATATATCAAGTTACAAAGAGGATAGACTGAATGAAATGCAAGTGAGACTATGACAGCGGGGTTATCCGGGTGATGTAGTACACCAGGAACGTATCAACTTAGATAAGGATAAGGTGATCACGCCCAGACTTCCTTTTATTTCACAGTTCCATCCTTTTTCTAACAGTGTAAATAATATTATTAGAAAATACTGGTCAATACTTAATAAAAACTATCACTCTGTTCCTGAATTCCGAAGTCCTCCGTTACATCATATCGTAAGGGTAGGACCATACATAGTAGATTAGTCAAATCTGATCAATTCAATATTGCGGTTCCCCGTGCTACATTCCTGGGACCTCCGAATCTCGGTTCATTCCCGTGTTTATCCTGTATACAGTGTACTAGCATGATAAAAGGGAAATATTTCAACTATCCACACAAAGGGTACAACATCTTTATTAAAGATTTATTTTACATGCCAATCGGCTTATGTAATATATATTAAATGTCCATGTGGGTTAGTATATGTAGGGGAAACTACACAAAAAGTTAAAGATGATAGAATCGCAAGACATAAGTATTCTATACGTGACAAAATTGACAAGTTACCATTATCAAGACATTTTTTAGAAAAAAATCACACTGTTGAACAATTGAGATACATGGTGATTAATGATATCCCAAATAATAGACGGAGAGATAACAGGGAACTAGAATTGCGAAAAAAGAGAAGTTTATTGGATTAACACGTTTGGACACTTTGCAACCCAAAGGGTTAAATACTGATTTTGATTTGTATTTATTTTTGTAAGATTATTATGTTTTAAAAACTAACCGATTATTTGCAACGGATCGACCAATGGGTTGGTCGGTCTGCTGCAAATCTGCCGATCTGATATTGCATTACATGATTTATTTGTTTTTTGATTTTAGGTTGATTATATGTTTTTGTGTATTTTTTTATTCTATAGATGGACTATGCCATTTGAATGCATTCTCAAACAGTGAAGGACTTAGTTCATCCCATTGCAGTAGTCGTTTCCATGTTTATAGATTTAAATGCTGAAGTAATGAGACAATGGGTTTGTTATGATTCCAGCTGATTAGAATTAATTGATTTGGTATCACTTGTTAGCTATTTCCTATATAAAGATTTTGTCTTACCATCATTTGTAGGTGTGTGGTCATGAAGAAGGGCGATATCATTGTTAGCCCGAAACGTCACCTGAATATACCTGCTGTTATGCAACTTTTCTTAAATTTTCACTGGTTGTGCAGCAATCCCTGGACTTTTTTTATCTCTATCGCTATCATCTCCATCTCTATCATCTCTATCATCTCTATCTCCTCCATCTCTATCTCTATCATCTCTATCTCTATCATCTCTATCTCTATCATCATCTCTATCTCTATCATCATCTCTATCTCTATCATCATCTCTATCGCTATCATCATCTCTATCGCTATCATCATCTCTATCGCTATCATCATCTCTATCTCTATCATCTCTATCTCTATCATCTCTATTATCTCTATCTCTATCATCTCTATCTCTATTATCTCTATCTCTATCATCTCTATCATCTCTATCTCTATCATCTCTATCTCTATCATCTCTATCTCCTCTCCAAATATCACGCCCAAGCTCATCTCCATCTCCACACACAGCCACAAAGGCAAGAGAATTCTTGTTGGGCAGTGTATTAGTGCTCGGGCGAACACACTTAGACAAAAATTTTAATGGTTGAAAGAATGTCAGGCAAAATGGTCGGCCCTCACGCATGTTCACTTCATCAAATCTGGCTCTTTGAAAAAAGTTTGGACACCCCTGCATTAGGGCATTACGTTTATTTTCTGTCAATGCATCACAAAACAGGTGTCCTCCACACAGCACACCAAAACCTACGTACAGATTACTCACAACTGTATGTTGTGGAGTACTAAAATGCTCCATTGTGTGCTGTGTAGGGTCACTAAAATTGCAATGCACAGAGCCACGTGTATCATTTTACAACCACACAATCGTGTAAATCATCCTTACAGGCTAAGTAATGGCAGAACACAGTCGGTAATGGGGTACTGTTGATGTTTTGAGGAGCTTAAATGCAGGTACCAGCTCCCTAACTCGCACTTATTTCGATACCTCCATTTTAGGCACGTTTTTTCTGCTCAAATTGGGTTCTCTAACATAGATGTGCGGGTTGGTGATCTGGAATCCTTGCTTGGAGACCAAGACCTCCCTAAAGCCCTGTCTGTAAACAACTATTTATAGATACTACTAAGGTCCTGGCCTCCTGTCGCGCTGCCTGGTTGTCAGACTTCCCGCAGCTTGATGGTGATAACTGGGACGATGTGCGTAACTACCTTTCTCTTATATTCACCGACCGACACAGCTCCTTTCTTAGCCATTGGGTTGTTATGCCACCTTTAGGAGAATACTAGGCATTACTTGTTATGTAACACACAGAACTTTCCAGTTCCGCCCAGGGGGCGGTCCCTTGGGTAACAACCCTCCAGCCTGCCCTGCAGCCATCAGTTTTTTTTTGCCTAGTAAGGAGAAAAGACCTAGGAACCCTGGCGGGCCCATCGGTCCATCTATTTTTCTGCAGAAGCTTGGTTTTTGCGCAAGATGATGGATCCTGTGATCTGCTATCAACAGCTGGCTGGGTGACAGGCTGGATACCCTTATCCTTGTAGTCTCCCCTTAGTCCGGCCATCGTGCGTGTGCAGGTCACAGCTACGGCTCGGCAGGCCACGACGAAACCTCGGCTCCAGAGGTGGTCGGTGAGCTTTTATGCTCCGGGGCATACATATGACCGGGCTACTGATGTCTGTGTCACAGTATGCCAGACCAGCAGCTACCCTGTACTGATCAGTGAGTAGTTCTGCAATGGAATGTCTCCCAGCTCTTCAGGATTGGCAAGTACAGCTCTCCCTGCCTCGGTGGGGCTGAGCAGCTGGGCATTCCCTGGGAGGTCGATTCGGGGGCCCTCTCTCCCCCCTCTGCTCTCTCCCTCTCTGTATGCTGCTGTGGGGTGTGTCTGTGCAGGGCTCTCATCTGGGGAGTTTTAGCGCTGGTTGTGTCCTGGGTCCTGTTCTCCATGTCCCTGGAGGTGCCTGTGAAGTGTTTGTCTCCTCATGGTTTCACATTCGGCGGCCATCTTAGGTGTGGGCATGGACTTCGGTGGCCATTTTCCCTGTGTTTTTGTCGGCGGCCATTTTCTGGAAGCCTGAACACGTTTTTCAGTGTGCTCTAGCAGCAGCATGTGCTCCTGTGTTCTGGCGGCCATTTTCCCTGTGTTTTTAGGTCCACTGGACGCCGGGCGGCCATTTTCTTTGAGCCTGAGCACACTACAGGACGGTTTCGGTGCCAATCGCAGCTGCTTCCACCGACACAGAGCTGTTTCCTCCTGCACCTGGGAGCCAACAGAGCTTACAGGCACTACCTGCTGAATAGCACAGAACCCCTCAGGGTGGTGAGTCCTGTGGGAAAGGGCCCCTCAGCCGGCAGCAGTAAGGAGGGTGGGACTGTCACTGTCCTAAGTCCCCTTTGGGTGGCAGACAGGGTAGGGTCAGCATGACTTCAGAAACTGGTGCTTCTTCCCCCGAAATCCAGGCAATTGCAAACGGGTCGCCTGCAGACTGCGCAGTACCCTTGGACACCTTGTCGGCAGTCCCCAATTCGTTCGTTGCCAAGATGGATGCAGTGCGTGGGCGCTAAGGTGCTAAAAAGCGGCCCATGCCCCCCGTCCTCTGGGGAGAGTTCTGACGCAGACTCGGGACCCGCTGAGGCTGGCGACCCCTGCTCTTTCATGTCAGAGGATGCTGACCAGGACTGTTCGGACAGCGAGGATAAGTCTCCGTCCGGGTCCGCGCGCGATAAAGCGCTGGTTGGAGCTCTTATCACGGCTGTGCGTGATACCCTGAAGATTCAGGAGCCAGCAGATTCCTCTGCTGAGGTAGCGGTCCCTTTTTGGGTCCCGTAAGCCAGCCCGTTCACCTTAGGTGTTCCCGTATCTGACTTATTTTGACAAGTTCATTTACAAGGAATGGGGTCGACCGCAACGGACCTTTTCGGTCCCCAAATACATGGCGGTGCGTTACCCTTTCGAGGAGAGCCTTCTCAAAAAGTGGTCGGCTCCTCCGGTCGTGGACCCCCCAGTATCCAGGTTAAACAAAGTAACCACGATCCCTGTAGAAGGGACTCCTGCCTTTAAGGACCCCACGGACAGGAACGCTGAGGCAGTAGCTCGTTCCTTGTTTACAGTGGTGGGGTCAGCCGTGTGACCAGTACTGGCATCCGCACTGGTGTCGCAGACGCGGAGTGGGCGAAACTGTTGCACCGCAAATTGGGTGAACAGGCTTCTCCTGTCTGCGTGGAACTAGCAGACCAACTAGTGCAAGGCCTTTAGTACGTTTGTGACGTGGCCCTGCATACTCTCCCCCTGTTATCCAGGGCTTCAGTGTCAGCAGTGGTGCTGAGGCGCTTGATTTGGTTAAAATGCTGGTCGGCTGACCAGGCATCTAAAAAAGCCCTGACGGATCTTCCCTTCCTTGGCGACCGGCTCTTTGTTGCCTCTTTGGATGACATTATTAAGAATGCCACAGGTGGTAAGAGTACTCTACTCCCACAGGCCAGGAAGGCTAAGGAGCCACGCCGTAGGCAGGGGCCCTCTTTTTCCGCTCATAAACGGCTTTTTTCGTCCGCCCGGAGCTTCGGCCAAACGTCCCCAGTCCGACAGGACGACCACGGAAGGACAGAAACGTCCCTGGAACCGCAAGCCTAACAAGCCTGCGAACAAAAGTGCTACCGCATGAAGGTTTTCCCCCACCCATGTCTCGGGTGGGGTGACTCCTTTGGGAGTTTGCAGCCCGGTGGTCTTCCCGACTATCCGATCAATGGGTCTGCGATCTGATTCCCTGCGGCTAAAAAATACAGTTCCTCTCTTGGCCGCAGAACAGATTCTTCCCGTCCAGCATACCCGTTTCCCCGGTTCGCTAGGAGGCCCTCTTGGGGGCAGTAAGGGACCTGCTGAATCGCGGGGTGATTGTACCTGTTCCGGAATCGGAACATTTCCAGGGGTTCTACTCAAACCTGTTTGTAGTTCCCAAGAAGGAAGGGGTACGTTCAATATTGGATCTGAAAGCTCTCAACCACTTTGTGAAGGTGCAGAGGTTCAGAATGGAATCAGTTCGCTCAGTAGTCGCGGCACTCCAAGGGGACTTTCTGGCATCCTTGGACATCCAGGATGCGTACCTGCACATACCCATATGCCTCCGGCATCAAACGTTTCTGCGGTCGGGGAAGCCCACTATCAGTTCGTGGCTCTCCCTTTTGGTTTGGCATCAGCCCCCAGAGTCTTTACCAAAGTATTGGCTCCAGTTTTGGCGTTGCTGCGGCAACGTAGGATCGCGATCGTGGGATACTTAGACGATCTCCTTCTGAGAGCATCTTCCGCCTCAGAGTTAGAGGATGTTGCGATCACCGTGCAGACCCTGCAAGAGTTTGGGTGGCTGTTAAACCTAAAGAAGTCAGTGGTAGTACCGACCCAGCGTTTGGAGTACCTAGGCTTGCTGCTGGACTCCAGGGAAGAAAGAGTTTTTTTCTCCCTTCAGACAAGCTGAAGAATCTCTGAGCTGCGGTAAAACGGCTGATGGACCGCAAGCGGTCGTCGCTTCGCTTCTGTATGCGAGTCCTGGGTCACATGGTGGCCTCCTTCGAGGCAGTACCGTATGCCCAGTTCCACACCAGCGTTCTACAGAAGGAGATTTTATCACAATGGGACTATATATTAGTTGACCCTGGATCGACCGATCCAGGTGAGCCAGCTAGTCAGAAATTCACTGGTCTGGTGGCTGAGGTCCTCGGGGGTGCTTCAATCCAGGAAGTCGTTCCTTCCTCTAAAATGGACGGTGATCACTACGGATGCCAGTCTATCTGCCTGGGGTGGAGTGATGGGGGTTCAGTCGGCTCAGGGCCTCTGGTCGACGGAGGAATCCAAATTGCTGATTAATCTGCTCAGGCTGTGAGCGATCAGGCTATGCCTCTCCACATGGTCAGCGAGACTGCAGGGGCATCCGATCAGGATCCAGTCGGACAACACCACTGCGGTGGCGTATGTGAATCACCAAGGAGGAACAAGAAGCTCAGCCGCCGCACAGGAGGTCACTCACCTACTTCGGTAGGCAGAGCGACATGTACCAGCCCTGTCGGCCATTTACATCCCAGGAGTGGAGAACTGGCAGGCGGACTATCTGAGTCGCCAGATGCTGGACCCAGGAGAACGGGTGTTGCATCCGGAGGTGTTCAGGCTACTGTGCCTCCGGTGGGGCACACCAGACGTGGATCTTCTGGCCTCCCGTCTCAATCGGAAGGTGCCGAGATTTATGTCCAGGACAAGAGATCCTTGGGCAGACGCGCTGGTAGCTCCGTGGGGTCAGTATCAGCTGATCTATGCTTTTCCTCCATTGAAGCTGCTACCACGTCTGCTCCGCAGAGTGGGAGTCGAGGGGATTCCAGTGATCCTGGTCGCCCCAGATTGGCCTCAGATCTTTTGTCTCAAGGTCTGATTCTCCATCCTGCTTTACCATCGCTGGCTTTAACGGCATGGCTGTTGAGAGCCAGGTACTGAGGGACCGGGGGCTGTCGGACTCGGTGATCCCCACTATGTTGGGAGCACGGAAATCTTCTTCTCGGAAGATATATCATCGTACCTGGAAGGCTTACATCTCCATGTATGAAGAGAAAGGATGGCATCTGCGCTACTTTTCTATATCCAGAATCCTGCTGTTTCTTCAGCAAGGAGTAGACCAGAAGTTGGCATTAAGCACCATTAAAGGACAAATATCAGCCCTGGCTGTCTTTTTTTTTTTTTTTTTTTTTTTTTCAGCGACCCCTGGCGTCTCACTCATTAGTGAGTACCTTTGTTCACGGGGTGCGACATGTGGTCCCTCCGGTGCGTCCACTGATACCTCCGTGGGATCTGAACCTGGTGTTATCGGCACTTCAGAAACCGCCGTTTGAAAATATCAGGGAGATTCCTCTGTTGACTCTTTCCCAGAAAGTGGTCTTTCTAGTGGCTATCACATCAGCCAGGAGGGTTTCGGAACTGGTGGCCTTGTCCTGCAAGTCTCCCCATCTGGTTATCCACAAGGATAAGGTGGTGTTGTTGTGTCCGGAACCGTCTTTTCTGCCGAAGGTGGTCTCGGTGTTTCACATCAATGAGGACATTGTTACCATCCCTGTGTCCTAAGCCGACATATCCTAAGGAGGTGGCCCTTCACGCGTTGGACGTGGTTCGGGCTCTAAAGGTGTATTTGTCTGCCACAGCTCCCTTCCGGAAGTCAGACTCACTGTTTGTTTGTTTGTTTCGGTGGTTGGTCCAAAGAAAGGCATGGCGGTCTCGTTGGCCACCATTTCTAGGTGGATCAGACAGATCGTAGTACAAGCCTACGCCTTGAAGGGGCAGGTGCCCCCCTTCGGAACATCTTGGGCTTTCCGACACCAAGCGTCTGTCGCTCAAGTGTGTAAAGCGGCGATCTGGTCGTCTGTCCACACGTTTACCAAGTTCTACAAGGTAGACGTCAGTGCATCGGCTGATGCCTGTTTTGGGCGCAAAGTTTTGCAGGCGGCCGTATAGTTGCAATTGAGTATGCAATATTTTTATTTTTTCCTGGTTTTTCGATGAAAAACACAGTACCGTTAAGTTAATGCACTGTTGCATTACATTCCGCAGTTTTGGTGCGGTTGTGGGTAGTCACGCCTGTTGAGGGTACCCTGTATTTGTGGTGGTTTATCCACGCACTGTGTTTTTTTTTTTTTGTGGGTAAAGTTTCACTAGTTCCCACTGGCTTGGTGGATGAAGTTCTTTATGCTGTTTTTTCCCACCCCTCGTTTGGCACGTCCCAATGGCTGAGAGGAGCTGTGTCTCTCGGTGAATATAAGAGAAAATAGGATTTTTTGTACTCACCATAAAATCCTTTTCTCTGTAATACACCGACCGACGCAGCACCCGCCCCTCCTATTTTTTCTTTACGCTATACTGCTTGTTGACGTACTGATGGCTGCAGGGCAGGCTGGAGGGTTGTTACCCAAGGGACCGCCCCCTGGGCGGAACTGGAAAGTTCTGTGTGTTACATAACAAGTAATGCCTAGTATTCTCCTAAAGGTGGCATAACAACCCAATGGCTAAGAGAGGAGCTGTGTCGGTCGGTGAATTACAGAGAAAAGGATTTTACGGTGAGTACAAAAAATCCTATTTTTTCTAGACTGGTGTCAGCACAGGATCACCTGATACAATTCAAATTTATCCATAAAATATATTACACACTAACTAAACTTGCGAGAATCTTTCCACTGCAGCCCTCACACTGTTGGTGTGCTGCCCCTGGGACCGATTTTCTGGCATTGCACACTGATCCAGCAGTTTTGGGCAGAGGTTATGGACTGTAAAGTCAGTTATGACGATAACCATCAGACTAGTGGTGGCTGGTGCTCAATTTTTGGGGGCGCGCAATTTTTTGATGGGGCCTACAGACAGATCGGTAGGTACACAGACACATATCGATAGGCAGATAGGTACACAGACAGATGTGACAGACAGACGGAGAATGAGGGATGGATGGACTGAGAATGAGGGAGGGATGGATGGACGGAGAATGAGGGAGGGATGGATGGACGGAGAATGAGGGAGGGATGGATGGACGGAGAATGAGGGAGGGATGGATGGACGGAGAATGAGGGAGGGATGGATGGACGGAGAATGAGGGAGGGATGGATGGACGGAGAATGAGGAAGGGATGGATGGACGGAGAATGAGGGATGGATGGACGGAGAATGAGGGAGGGATGGACGGACGGAGTATGAGGGAGGGATGGATGGACGGAGTATGAGGGAGGGATGGATGGACGGAGAATGAGGGAGGGAGGGAGGGATGGACGGAGAATGAGGGAGGGAGGGAGGGATGGACGGAGAATGAGGGAGGGAGGGAGGGATGGACGGAGAATGAGGGAGGGAGGGAGGGATGGACGGAGAATGAGGGAGGGAGGGAGGGAGGGACGGAGAATGAGGGAGGGAGGGAGGGAGGGATGGACGGAGAATGAGGGAGGGAGGGAGGGATGGACGGAGAATGAGGGAGGGAGGGAGGGATGGATGGACGGAGAATGAGGGAGGGAGGGAGGGATGGACGGAGAATGAGGGAGGGAGGGAGGGATGGACGGAGAATGAGGGAGGGAGGGATGGACGGAGAATGAGGGAGGGAGGGAGAGATGGACGGAGAATGAGGGAGGGAGGGATGGACGGAGAATGAGGGAGGGAGGGAGGGATGGACGGAGAATGAGGGAGGGAGGGATGGACGGAGAATGAGGGAGGGAGGGAGGGATGGACGGAGAATGAGGGAGGGAGGGAGGGATGGACGGAGAATGAGGGAGGGAGGGATGGACGGAGGGAGGGAGGGATGGACGGAGAATTAGGGAGGGAGGGAGGGATGGACGGAGAATGAGGGAGGGAGGGAGGGATGGACGGAGAATGAGGGATGGACGGAGAGAGGGATGGACGGAGAATGAGGGATGGACGGAGAATGAGGGATGGACGGATGGATGGATGGATGGGAAGGATGGATGGATGAATGGAGGGATGGATGGATAGAGAATGAGGGATGGATGGATAGAGAATGAGGGATGGATGGATGGAGAATGAGGGATGGATGGATGGATGAGATGGAGGGATGGATGGATGGAGAAGGAGGGAGGGATGGACGGAGAATGAGGGGTCACACAAATAAGTTATTCTTGATGTACTCCAAGACTAGTTTATGGCTAGTTCTTGGGGGGGTTCCTGTAGCCAGATCCATTGGACTCATGTTCCAGGACTTAGGAAGTGCTATACTGACGGAAGCCCTCAAGCAGAGTGTAGGGACGTTCCGTCACAGATGGAGAATGAGGGATTGGCGGAGAATGAGGGCTGGATGGAGAATGAGGGATAGACGGCTGGATGGAGAATGAGGGATGGATGGCTGGATAGATGGCTGGCTGGGACCCCTCATGGTACACATAAATGCTCCTGCAGATTGCTGGGTTAATGGAGGTTAATTCCCAGGCACAGAAGAAGCAGGGCACCCCCTCCACCATCCGATCACAGCAGGGGAATACAGTACAAGGTATGTGGAGGAAAGACACTGACAGAGAAGAGTGTCAGATCACATTACCTTGATTCTTGCTTCATGGAGCTGACTTCCCACTGGCACAGAAACCGAAAGTAACACTGCTGCCCGGGGGAAAGCACCGCCCAAGTCCTACAGCGGTGCTAATGGTCAGATAGGCAGAGAGACAGAAGACTGACCCAATGACAGTGGAGAGGCACTTGGCTTTGTGGCACAAAGCTACACAAAACCCTGCAAATGTAGTGTCTCGCCTGCAATCACGGGATTGCATGGGCATGATGCTTCCATAGTGCACCATGGGTGGCGCCCGTGCACAGTGAAGTTTCAAGAACTTTTTTTAATATTTTTTTTATTTTATTTTTTATTTTTAAAGGGCCCTTTATTTTTTTTATTTTTTGTCTAGCTTTGGGGGGGGGGGGGGCGCCCATGCGCTCCCTATGGACGGGCCGCCACTGCATCAGATCTGCCATAGCAGTCTGTTGGGACTGGTGGATCCATTGGCACCCAAAAAGGTGACCCGTACACTGCTTACCCTGCTTCTGTGTTATGCATGTAAAATAATCATTCTGTCATGGAAGAAACCAATGGCCCCACCATTGTGGCTTGGAAGGTGTTAATAAATAATACCTTACCGCTGAACAAAGCTAGGTTTCTTATTAGAGGGGTACCAACTAAATTTGAAAAGGTGTGGGGCGGTTGGATGAATGATAGTTCTACCACTTTGGATTAACTGCTTATTGGTTAAAAGTTTATACTGTGGGCAAAATGCTGACTATTTGCAACCCTTGGGGAGAACTTGGCCCAATACCTGTTGATATCCCTGGGGAGATGCGATTTGACTGTGCCTTTTTTTTTTTTTTCCCTTATTTACCTCTTTACAAGAAATTGGTCACTGGTATGGTCTGGAGATTCATTGTTCACTGGTGCTGGTGTATTGTATTGCTGACTTTTGACTCTGTTTCAGTGTTTGGAACGCTTTTATTATGAAAATTTCAACGACTCAAATAAAAAATGTATAGTTCATACCATAACTGTAACCTAAAGGAGTGCATCAAATCGATACATGAGTGCATCAAAAAATCTAAATTGATAACAAGCTTTTGAGAAGTCTTATTCTGTGCCATTTAATCATTTTGTAATAAGTGGTCAATAAAATCTGGTCAGTGAGTTCTACTACTAGTGTGCATTTTGAAGGGTGTGAAACATAGGCACTTTACCACACTGAAGACTTTTCACATTTCTACCCTTGTGGAAGATGATTTTTACACACTGTATGGTTTAATCACCTACTGTTCAGGCCATTTCTGACATTTCTCATGTACGTGTAAAAATTAGCATTTTTTTTCTAGGAAGTTTAGAACCCAAACATTATAGATTTTTTTTTTTTAAGCAGAGGCTCTAGATAATAAAATGGTAATTGCAATTTTAAAAAAAAAAAATTTGTTCAGCTATTTTTAGGAAAAAGTTAATTCTAATAAATTTTTGTGCACGCACAATTTCATACCACAATTTTTAGTAAAATATAGAAGATGTTGTGGCAAGTAAATACCAATATATCATGCTTTTAAAATTATGCACGCCTGTGGAATGGCGACAAAATATGGTACAATAAATGATCTATTGGTGACATTTTAAAAGCTATGAACACAGCCCAAGGACTTTGTGGGTAATATCAAAAATAATGGCAAAGTCTGTACAGAAAGTCTCAATTCTCCATTAAGGGATCATGCCAGAGCCACACATGAAATGACTCGGTGAGATTTGCTATGATGGCAGCAACACTATAATAAAAAATGTCCAATCTTGTTCTAAAGTCAAAAAAAGTGCACAAAAAGGATAACCCTTCACACTATAATCACTATTAAGGTGCTTAATGAGGAACAAGCATGATTCGTACTCCATGGGAGGGCAAAGCTGTATCATACAGCTGGTGGGTATGAAAAAATCCACAACTGCAGAGAAGGATGGATGTGAGTACATGCAAGCCGTAAAGCACATCCTAGCTGGAAGTACAGGGGTTGGACAAACCTATGGAAACACCAGGTAAAAGAACAAAATTGTTACCTAATATGGTGTTGGACCGCCTTTGGCATCCAAGATGGCCTGAATTCTCC